>JAOSBP010000009.1:1348977-1363497 GCA_027563825.1 Erythroxylum mucronatum
AGTTTAGAGCTACAATTATAATAACAAAAATATATAAAGCAACATAACCTAGATTTTATTATTAGGTAATAGTTTCGCACACATAAAATACCACCATTCAGGAAAGCTTATATGGCTAACCTGGGTACCATTTACATTCCTCCCATCCCCACCCCGCTCTATCCTCCTATACCCAAAACTTCTTTAATGACTTTCAAACTTTCAGTCTAGCCATCTTCCTCCTCCCATACTTGTCTTTGTCATTGCTTTTTTCTTTCTTCCTTTCTTCTCTAGCTTCCTTTTTTAAAGGGCATTTTAGGCCTTACATAACCTAATAAATTCCCTCCTAACTCCACTTTCTACTTTAAATAACATCCTTTTGAAGACAACTCTCTAGCCTTGTAAATTACCCTTTTGGAAAAAGAAAATCAACCTAGCAAGAACCAGTTAAAGCCATCCTCTTAAAAGTACCTTATCACCCATCTAGGACAGTCATAACAATGTGAAACAATTCTAGGACAGTCATAACAATGTGAAACAATTTAAGTAAAGCATAAACCCTACATCTACAAATCCAAAAGAAAATAGATTAAGCTAGAAATATATGCTAAGGGTGTCATTTGATATCTCATTACACTATGACCCCTCATCCTTAGTAACGACAATGGTAGAAGCATTGTTTCGCCATATGTCAAGATATTTAAAGAAAGAGCTAAGAGTTGGAGTTATACGCTGGAAAAAGGCCCACCACTCTAAGTGGTGAATGCATAGGCTTATGAGGTATGGAAAGTTAAGGGCCTCTAAGAGGTTATGATTTTAGAGGAAAATCATGTCCTTTTCAAATTCTTCTCTAAATCAAAAGCTAATGGAGTGCTAGAAAATGGGTCGTCGCACATTTACAACCTTCTATTCTTCCTATAGGTTTGGAAACTTGGTATCAGCCTTTAAAGGATTAAATATGAAGGTATCCCCATTTGGGTAAATATTTATAATATTCCCTTAGAATATTGATCTACTAAGGGGCTTAGTTGTATAGCTAGCTATACTGGAAAACCAATATACATAGACAAAACAACTACAAAAAGGAGAAAAGTAGGAAATTCATAAATATGTATAGTATAGAGTTGTATAAAGACCTCCAAATAATATCCCTTTGATGAGATTGGGAGAGAATGACAATCTTTATAAAGACTCGATTTTAGTTTCTTATAACTTTAACTCAGTAAGGGAAATACTGGAAGGAAAAAGAAAGAAAATTTAAAAGACTGGGCTACATGGAACCCATGAAATAACAAGATAAACAAGAAGGAGAACAGTTATAAGCAACATAGACGATAGAAGAAGAAAGGATCAAAAACCAAATGTTGGAACAAAATGTGATCGATGTTCCCAATTTGGAACTAGGAGTAGTTATCATACAAGATGATAATTAATCAAGGCTACCTATCTCTACAACCCAAGAGGAGATAAGACAACCAACAAAATCAAACACCTCAACTTCTAAGGAGACATAAGTTGGTTCTAAGGTAGAAGCAGATGCCTGTAAAGGCACCAACAATAAAAAATAACATGAATTCACAATTTATAATAAGAGAAAGTATTAAAGGAAGAAGAGAGGTAAATCCCCTAAATCTAAAACTGATTCCCCATATTAATAGTTATCCAGAATATTAGGGGTATTAATTTCCCCAGCAAACAATTGTCCCTAAGAGATTTTGTATATGATATCAAACTAGTTTTTATATGTCTTTTGGAAACCAAATTTAATCAAGAAACATCTCTAAGCTTTAGATCATTGAGAGTTAGTGGCCTTTTTTTGTCCAATCATCACTATCACCACAATGGTCGCATTATTTTAGCTTTTGACCCTACTAAGGTATTGGTGTATTAGCTATAAGTTATAGACAATTGTTGCATACCATGATTTAATTCATTTAGGAGAGAACACAGGTGAATATAACAATTGTTTATAGTTCAAATCTTCAATTCTAGAGGAGGGAACTATAGTAGAAACTCTTCAGCATCCACCAATCCATTGTTGGGCTTTAGATGATAATAAGTGATTCAAAATTATAATGCATAGAAATGAGGCTAAAGGGAGTGCTAGTATAAGGAGCTATAACAAAATCTAAGAGCTTATGTTCAAGTCCTAGGGTTACAAACCTAAGATAGAATTTTTGTTCCTGAAGTAGCAAATAGCCCATATCCTATAGGACCTTGGAAAACAATGAATGGATGGATAGATTTCTAGCTATCTTAACCATTTTTTATAACCCTAGAATCTCATATCACTTTCCTTTCATTGTTAAATACTTGTTCCCAGATGGCAGAAGGATAAGCCTTTTTAGATTTAAAAACCTCCTAACTGAAAGGGCATTAAAGAGGACATTTTTTAAAGGAATGGAGAATGAGGTATAAGGATGTAAATCCTTTAGTACATAAAAGCAAAGCTGGAATACTGAATGCTAAGAGAACTATGCATACTGGGGACCTATTAAAAGAAGTCAAAAGGAGATGATTTCAACCCAAGAATCCCTATACCAAAACCTTGAAGAGGAGAGGACTACAGTTCAAAACTACCTAAAAGTTATATACTTTTATAACCCTTCACTTAGGCAAAGATCAAAGGTTATGTAGCTTAATGATGGATAAATAAATACAAAATTCTTTCATAAATTTATAAAATCTAGGAATAATATTAACATAATATGATCCCTAATGAAATCCAATAGAGAATGGGTTTCTATCCAAAAAAATTAAAAAAAAGAGAAGCATTAAGCTATTTTAGGAATTTTATAGGCTCCATAATCTGTTGCCAGTCCTTAGCCTAAGTACTTTCATCATTCATTAGTCACCAATTCAATGAGGAAGATAAGGAGGCTCTATGCAAATCATTCACCCCTCAAAACATAGAGAAGGTAGTCTTTGAGCTAAACCCTATGAAAACACCTAGGCCAAAAAGGTTTAATGGTTACTTCTTTCAAAAGGCTTAGCCCCTCATTAAGGACATGGTAATAAAAGTTGTTTTGTAATGTTTAGAAAATGGAAAAATTCCAAGTTAACAAGACACTCATCTGTCTAATTTACATATGCTATTAGTAATAAGAATAAAGAAAGCACTTGGAAAATTGATATAAGATTCATAAAGGGCCTTCTTAGAAGGGAGAGAAATTAGAAACAATATCCTAATGGCTCAAGAGTTATTTAAGGGATATATAATATAAAATTATCTGAATAATTGTTCAATAAAGATATATTTTAATTAAAAAACTTAATTCTATAAGCTAAGTTTTGTTATGATGTCCTATAAGTTTTCAATTTTCCAAAACAATTTATGGTATAGATCAAAGAGTGTATAATATTAACCTCTTATAATGTTTTAATGAATGAGGAGGCAAAAATTCTATCTAAAGGGGGTAAAGGATTCAGGTAAAGGGATCCAATATCTACAAACCTTTTCTTCCTATGTAGTTATCAAAACAAAGAATTGACTCTTTCAGTGCCCTTTGTAACCATTTCCCTAACTTGTTCACCAAATCAACTAGAATAATAAGGAAAAAGTCCATCATTATGCTCTCAAACATAGAAAGGAAAGAAATTTGAGCTAGCTAGCAAACTAAAGTCCATAACTTCCTTCTTTATAGGCCTTCATTGATCATCCCCATTTGATATTGCATTATTCCTGTTATTACAAATGATGATAACTTTAAGCTTCAATTTCCTTATAGACACACCATTCTCAGTCAAGGTATATCTTTTATTCTTTGAAGATGAATAGAAACATAATTCATCCTTAATTCAACACCAATAATATAAAATTGTAGGCTAATGCCAAAACATTACATTACATTAAAAAATTGGTGATTTTTAAGTACACAAAATTAATAAGTTACTAATTAGGTCAAAATATATTAATAATGACTTCAATTTTTCATTTCTCTTATGAATTCTCTTATTAGTATGTCTTTAGAATGCCCTTTAGAATTAGAGTTACCTAACATACTTTGTATAATGACAGAATATTTGACTATATACATAATCATATGTTTATGTTGGTTATATGGTAAAAGTTAACACAAGAGTACCATATATCAAAATATTATACCAAAATAATTTGATATAATATCCAAGCAACATAATTGATCTTCTTACAAATAAAAATGTTGTTACTTGTTACATTTATCGAAGAACTTATGGTTTCTTGCTGTTCTTTCTCAGTAGGGTAAATAGTGTTTAAAACCTTATCAATGACTTAAACCATACCTTACTTTATATATAGTCGGTTAACGTATAAGAGGTTCATCATGCAAATTATTGGAAAATGACATTAAAGGAATAAAATTAAAGTAACTAGACCATCATCATTTAGAGAGGATATGAGATTATAAGATTAAGAGGATGAAGAACATATAACAAAGAAGCCGAAAGTCCACAAATTCCTATAAAAGAAACCTCGAAAACAGTAAAAAGAAATTAGGTTTTTTAGATAAGAAAATTTCATTCTAATTGTCCATACATAATGATAAAAAAGATATTATAAACTATATGGTTATCTTTTTTCTAACCATATTTTGCAAGTTTCAGGAACCATAACCAAAAAATTATTCTCAACATTCCTTCACATCCACTCATCTAGAATTGGTTCCCATACTAAAGTAATAAATATGACAAATCCATAAAAGAAAAGAAAATATTGGGTTTCCTAAATAGAGGGAGATAAGAGTAAGTGGATAAAATGAAAATACAACATAAAATATATTAATCCATGCATATATACATAATTGTTACTAATTGATCACTTTACTATTAAGTCCATAACTTCCTTCTTTATAGGCCTTCATTGATCATCTCCATTTTATATTGCATTATTTTTGTCATCATAAATGATTAAAAATTCGACCTTTAGTTGCCTTACAGGCATCCTATTCTCAGTCAAGGTACTTCTTTTATTCTTTATGGATGACCATGTGATCAACACATTATTCATGCTTAAGTTATCACTAATAATCTAGAATCATATAATAATGCCAAAACATTGCATCACATAAAAAATTGGTGATTTTTATACATAAAACTGTTATGTTACTAATTAGGTCAACATAGATTAATTGTGAATTAAGTTGTTCATTTTCCTTATGAATTCTCTTATTATTGTTTCTTTATAACTGTAATTAGAATTTATGTTACCTAACATATTTTGTATAACAATAAAATATTTGACATATGTACATAATCATATGTTGATGTTGGTTATATGGTAAAATCTGACACAAGAATACCATATCAAAGCATTATACAAAAATAATTTGATATAATATCTATACAGTATAATTGATCTTTTATAGATGAAAAATTAATTTTGTTACTTGATATATCTTTCAAAGAACTTATGGTTTCTTGCTTTTCTTTCTTAATTGTGTAAATAACATTCTAACCTTATCAATGACTTGAACCAATCCTTACTTTATATATAGTCGGTTAACATATAAGAGGTTCATCATGCAAATTACTAGGAAAAAGACATTTAAGGCCTAAAATTAAAGTAACCAGACCATTATCATTGAGATAGGATGTGAGATTATGAGATTGAGAGGATGTAGAAAATATAACAAGTTTAAGGCATAAAATTAAATTAACCAGACCATTATGATTAAGATAGGATGTGAGATTATGAAATTGAGACAATGAAGAACATATAACAAGAGACAAAAGTTTGTAAATTCTTATAAAAAGAAACCTTGAAAAGAGACAATAGAAAATAGATTTTCATATAAGAAAAATTCGTTGTAATTGTCTATACACAATGATAATAGATATTATAAAATATATGGTTATCTTAGTTCTATCCATATTTTGTAGGTTTTAGGAACCATAACCAAGAAATTATTCTCAATATTCCTTGACCATGCATCTAGAAATAGTTTTAATACTCATGTTATAAATATGACAAGTCCATAAAAGAGAAGGAGAATAATGGTTATAGTAAATTTTGGAGATAGGTATTTGACAATAGAGGGAGAAGTATATTAGAGCACAAAAAAAACTTAAATTAGGCACATGGATGAAATTTTTAGTCCCTTAATTTTACAAAGTACTAAAGGGAATATGGCGAGCAAATGGAAATGGAATTAAAGCGAAATGAAAATACAACACAAAATATCTTCATCACTGCATACATGTATAACCTTATTGGATGATCACTTAATTATTAAGTCCATATCTTCCTCCTTTATTGGCCTTTGTTGATCATCCCCATTTGATATTGCACTATTCTTGTTATCACAAATGATTATAACTTTGACCTTTAGTTTCCTTATAGACACATAATTCTCAGTCAAGGTACATCTTTTATGCTTTCTAGATGACCATGTGACAGATGCATTACTCATACTTAAGTCAACACCAATAATTTAAAATCATATAGTAATGTGAAAACAATTTATCATATAAAAAAATTGGTGATTTTGAAGTTTATAAATTTGTTATGTTACTAATTAGGTTAACATAAATTACTTATGACTTCAGTATGTCATTTTCGATACGAATTCTCTTATTAACGTGTCTTTAGAGTGCCAATTAGAATTTAAGTTTCAAAACATGTTTTTTACAATAGAAAAATATTGGACATATGTAAAAAAGTCACATGTTTGTATTGGTTATATAGTAAAAGATGACACAAGAATATCATATTGTAATATTGTACCAAAATGATTTGATATAATATCCATGCAGCATAATTGATCATCTTACAAAAGAAAAGTAATTTTGTACTTGTTATGTCTATCAAAGTACTCGTGGTTTCTTGCTTTTTTTCTTCATTGTGTATAATAGTATTCAAACCTTATCAATGACTTGAAATAGACCTTTCTTTACATATAGTTGGTTAACATATAAGGGGTTCACCATCCAAATTGCTAGGAAATTGCTTTTAAGATAGAAAATTAAATTAGTTGTACCATCATTGACAAGATGTAAGATTATGAGATTGAGAGGATGAAGAAAATATAATCAAGAAGCCAAAAGTTTGCACATTCCTATAAAAGAAACCTCAAAAAGAGGAAAAGGAAATTAGATTTTCATATAATAAACTGTCAATGTAATTATCCATAAGCAATAATAAAATTTTCTAATAAATGATAAACTATATGGTTATCTTTTTTGTAACCATATTTTTCATTTCTAGGAACCATAACCAAAACATTCTTCTCAACATTCCTTGACATCCATCCATTTAGAAATAGTTCCCATGTTCATGTTTTATTTATAAATGAAGGAAACTCTTAGATATAGTAAATCTTAGAGATAAGTATTTGGCAATGGAGTGAGATGTATATAGTGCATCACAAGAAAAACATAAATTAAGCATGTGGATGAAATTTTTACTCCCTTAATTTTAGAAAATGCCAAAAAGGTAGAGGTGGGTGAGTGAAAATGGAATTGAAGCGAAATGTAAATAATTGAGATATTTTTAATGAAAGGTCACGAGTGATTGGAAATGTTTAGGTTTAATTTAAAATATCCATTTAAAAATTAACCGATTTAAATCATGGTAAACTAATTTTTAAACTAAACTAAAATATTAATAATTATAAATTAATAAATTAATCCTACCTAATCCAATAAGTATTTTAAATAATGTTTCTTAATTTGGACACAACTTTCTCACCTGAAGTTCGATTGAGGTGATTTAAGATGATACAATAATATTAGTAAAAGTTATAAAACTTTTAGGCTCTAAGCTTTTATAAAAAAGATGAAGAACATGACCTTTCACGTAATATGCCATTAAAAGTTTTTACGTAACTTTATCATATAAAATCTTATTGAGATGAATTAATATGCTACAAAAAGCTTAATAAAAAACTATAAACCTTTTAATTTGAGCTTTTTTAAATGAAGAACATGACGTAGGACATGATTGCATTCGTAAGTCATATTCTTCACTTTCCTAAAGAAAATTAAAAGAAATTTTTTAAAACAATTTACTGTGATTTCTATATAATCATGAATCATCTTAATTTGAGGTCAAATGAGAAAGTTATACCCAATTTAAAAGTATTTTTTAAATTGAACATTAACTAAGTTATACTTAGTATAATTTTATATATAATTGATAATATTTTAGTTAAACCTAACAATGTCCATCATGATTTAAATTGTTCATTTTTAAATAGATGTTTAAGATAAACTAAAATATTATTAATTATTTAAAAAATAAATTATATAACTAATCTAGTATCCAATTTATATAAAGCATCCTAAATTAGGCATACCTTTCTTATCAAAACTTTGGTTGAGATAATTCAACATGATACAAAAAGCTTAGGAAAAATTATTAAAACATTTGTGCTTTTAAGGATTTTGACGAAAAGTAAAGATCACAACTTGGGACACCATGTGTCCTTGATAAAGCTATTTATTTTAAAGATCACGCCATGACCATATTCCTAAGCTGTATTTTTCACTTTTTCTCAAACAATTTAAAAGATAAAAGTTTTATTTATATTTTAAATTCTTTTTCAATATAATAAAATTAAATTAAGAAGTAATTTTCAAAATGAATATCACATTAGTTATATTGAATTAATAATATTTTGATTTAATTTTTCAAGTCCACCATGATTTAAATTGGTTAATTTTAAAATGTACAATTTAGATAAACTAAAATATTATAATTATATACAAAATCAAATTAAGTATAACTGATCTAATATCTAAGTTAGAATGCTTCTTAAATGGGACATAAATTTCTCATTCAAATTTGATTGAGATGATTCACGATTCTATAAAAAGGTTAGGAAGAACTCTAACAATTTTATGTCACTCAAACAACATTTGAATCTTCTTTTCATAATTTATCAACCAAAATATTAGCTTCTTCTATCATTGTTCTTGAAAGAAATTTTTTTCGACACATAAACATCAGTACTTAACAATTTTATCTATTCCAAAGTCTCATGAGAGAATGTAAATATACATTAACAAATAATACAACATTTTACTTGCTAATTAAGCTAAATCTCACACTTAGTATTTTCCCAAATTACTTCCTTGTACTTCTTAACAAATTGTCTCAATATGCTATGGGAGTGTGCCATTCTATATCCTCAATGTCCTTCAAAAATTCTAATATGAATATAGTTGACCATGCAAATATGTAGTTAATTATGTACAAGATGAATTCAAAAGTTCTAACAAGAACATGATTAATCACACAAGCATGTACTTAACTATGTCTAAGAATACCTAAAAATGACACAATCTCTTACAAAGGAGTGTGTCATTTTGTATTGTTCATAATGACACTTCAAAATTCCTAATATAAATAGGGTTAACTACATAGTCGTATAGTTAATTAAGTTAAAAATATAACTAATGGAAATTATTTTATATACATATATATGTTAATCTGTGTCTTTCACCTTATCCATTCAAAAATTCTAACATGATCATGGTTGATCTTATGAATGTCTAGTTAATTCTATCCAACACAATTTGGAATACAAAAATGTACCATTTTATGTTCTTTATAGTTTTCCTTTAAATAAATGAATTCGTTACTAGTTTGTAAATGAACGACTGTATTTTTTGTTAATACCCATCATATGGGATGCACATTGTCATAGAATAAGTGCAGGTGTTAGTAATTTGTATTAAATGATGGTACTTTGTAGACATAACCATGATAGTAGATGTATTGTGTCCTAGTATAGTTTGTACTAAGTTTTAGTATAACTTGTATTGTGACATGATATTCTTTATATTTAGTCATAGGATTCTCATTTTAATGTAGGTGTTAGTTATGAGCAATAAATGATGGTATGTAATTTTAAATACAGGTGTGTTATTGAATACATAGTTCCCTAGTATAGTTTATATTGTATAGTACAAAAAGACCCATCCTAGAGGTCCCCATCCTAAACTCGAGTGGAGCCCTTCAGACGACTCGACGGTAGCCCTTCAATCGATATCTAACTCAATCGAAGGGTTCTCGTAAAGCTAAGTCATTCAACTGTTAAAAATCTTTTATACTTTAAAAGTTAAAAGCATGAAAAATAGTGGGAAATTTTTTTATATAAAAATAGTGGGTGACACACTTGTAATGTATCGCTTACAAATTCTCCACCCTTATAAAAATTTCATCGTCGAAATTTTAAACAAACTTAGTCATCTCAAAAATATGGATATTGACTTCACATCCACTCTTCGTACTTCCAATCTATCAATCACTTTATAGGGACCAACATATTGTGGGCTTATCTTGTCACATTGTCTAAAATAGTGTCTCCATTTCCATGATGATATTCGCAAAAATCTTTGATTTTTAACTTTAAGCTCTAAATTCTTCCTTCATTTCTACACCTAGCTCTGCTTTCGATTTTAGGTACTATCACTTTGACCTAAATAATTTTGATCTTATTTATGGCTATCTGAACTAGTTTAATCCAACCAATTTTCTTTCATCTATCTCATCCTTATATATCAACACTCTATATAATTATACACTTCCAATCACTTACAGCTTGATTAATTTATCATGAAAATACCTACTTTTGATGGTCGGGAAATGCGTAGATTTTGTAATTTGATGCTTTATCTCCCAAATACTTTCATGTTCGCTTAGATTTCACAAAATTGCTACCATAAAATCCTTTGTAATTTGCTTCCATTTCCATTCCCAAATAGGGAGTGGCTAAGTAATTTTTTTATTAGTTCTTTGGCTCTCAGCCTTGACTTGTTGATTTAACAAGCATTTAAACATATTATTTGCTATCACTCTTTTCATTCCTTTTTTTTTTTATCATAATGCACTTTCAAAGGATGATGTCTCTTTGTGTTCCTCAAATGCATAGCATACACTGGTGAGTGACTTAATCTAGAATATATTTTTTAAGTTCAACCATGACTAGTACACATAATTCCTAACCTAGCATCAACGTAACGTTACTTCTCAATAAAATGGCCTTGGAATTTGCAACTTATCTCTATATGAAACTCCTTTTTCTAAATCATTGCTTTCACTTTCTCACTAATAATAAGTTTATTCACAATTTTGCTAACTTATCCATACATCAAACCATCCATTTAACATTATCAAGATTCACATCTACTTAGATTACTACAAATGAAACCTTTAATTGGGGTTCTCCATAATACATTTACTAATCCATCCTTGTGCTCGGCCTCCCTAGCTAAAGGTAATTCAAGTGTTGGAGCCTTTGGTGTGGTTTTGGGATCCCTAAGGTTTCGTTGGTGCATAATGATGTGCATTTAACATTAAACATTTTTAAAATCAAATGTACAAAAAAAACAAAACTTTATGGGTTGCCCTATTCACAAAAACAACGTAAAAGTACATTATGAAATCATAACACGTATAGAGATAACCCCATTTCAAAACTTGCTTTGACACCACCTGAAAGGACCCATCTTGGAGTTCTCCTTCCAAAACCCTAGTGTAGCCCTTTCGACGACCTGACAATAGCCCTACAATCAATATCTAACTCAATTGAAGGGTCCCTGCAAAGCTAAGTCATTCAATTGTTAAAAACCTTTTATACTTTAAAAGTTAAAAGAAAGTTAAAGCGTGAAAAATATTGGCTTGCACTATATATACTCCATACGTGCAAAGGGAGACTCATTGACTACTGACAGACATAATGCCACCTATTGTCAGTAACTGACATCCCTAAACACTGCCATGCATGATCGGAATGCTCTAACTGATATACTAACATGTATAAAACCTAATAGTGTACCATAGGCAAAAAAAATCCATTTCCTGTTTATTAACCAATAACATAATTTCAATGTAACTTCAAATCGTATGAAATTCAACTTTCAAACTTCAATTCATATATTTCTAAAACATAAACTTGTACTAGCAATATTCACTTGTAATGTATCGTTCATATAAAATCATAATCATACAATTTAAAATCATATGTCATCAATTCTTTTGCAAATAATTTATTCATATAAAACAATTGAAAATATACACTCACTATTTGCTAATTTCCTTTTCACCACTTTGAAATCCTTGGTTGGTTTCGCTTTCTAATTTGAAACCTAATACAAATACATTCAACTCCTTAATATATTTTCCGACAAAATCCACCATAAATCATTTCAACTACATTACTATGCACATACACTCCATATACTAATTTTTCTCCAATTAATAACACAACATTTCATTTAATAATTCCAGTACCACAACGCTTAATGACCATCCTTAATCACAGTCATATGGTCATTACATTATAACCGCACTTTTATACATAAAAAATCCCTTAAGGCTAAACTTAACATATTTTACAGTAAACTTTTCCAATTCAATTCCATTTGATTTCCAACACATAAAACCAATTCAAATTCACTTCCATGAAATTTTAATACACACATTTAAGTGATAAATTTTCATTAAATTTTTTTTTACATAATCATGCATCCTTGGGTGGATTTTAACCAAAACCAATTCCAAACCAATTCTTTTTCATTGATTTACTTCATTTGCGTCAAAATCATGCTATAAACATCATAAAGCACCAAAATAGAATTTTGTATTATAACACATTAAAAACCCTATCTATGGCCAAAATTTCATCTAATCATTTCCATTAATCATTTCCGTTATTTCATCATTAAACTAGCTTCCTAATGTCATTCATTAATCTTAAATCATCTAATAATGGCAAAATAAAAAACTTTAGGCAATGTATCTTACCTTTGACCAAGGTTCCACACACTAGTTTTAGTAATTTTCTTCTCCTAATCACTTCCAATGCAATAGAACCTTGATATCACATAATAAGGGTATAATTCACACCATCAAAACCAAATCTCAACTATAACACAACAAATCCAATTTTTCAACAAAACTAGTAAGCTTACCAACTCATTTTCTTCTTCCTCTTCGCTTGGATGGCTATGGGATCTTGTTAGATGCTTGATTGGAGGTAGAAGAGCATGAAAAACTCCTCGGATCACTTCTCTATGGCCTAGCCAAAGATCTCTCTTCTCCTTTTTCTTTTCTTTTCTTTTTTCTCTTTCTTCCTTCTTTTTTTTCTCCTTAACCGAATCTCCACCTTGGTTTCTCCTCTTTTCCCTTTCTACTTCACTCTCACAGTTAACATTAAAATGAAGCAAAATGTGACTAAAGTTTGCTTTTTATACTCATTTAGTGCATTATACATGTCACTTTCTTATTGGTCATCACTAATAACTCATCACCATTTAATTAATGATTCTTAACCCTTAAGAAAGTCTCTAATTGGTCATTAAGTGTGATTCATTAATCCACTAACACCATTTTATACAAAAATACCACTTTGTCCCTTATCGAATTAAATCGATAAACTTTTCTAAATAAATAAGAAATTATTCTAAACCTCAAATTGACATCAATATACTTTAATTAAACCTAAAAGCCTTCAATTTCATGCTTAAAACAATTTAATTCGGCACATTATACCTAAAACCCATTATTTTTTAATACGGGTCTTTTTATCATGAAATTTTTTAATTACCCAAATTTTATTCAAACAACCACCGTTTTTACTCGTTTCAATTCCTAGGGACTTCAATCCTAATTTTGAAGCTTTTCATCATATTTCGAAATTGTTTAGTAACTTTTTCGGTTTCCTGGAAGAATTTTCAAATTGAATCATGAAATTACCGAATGTTACCAAAATCGTCCAGATTTTATTCAAAAGTATCACCTTAATCTCCAAAGCACATTTCAAGGCTTTGTAAAGGTCGTTCGAACTCATTCCATAGCTTTTCAAAGTTTTTGAAAACTTTCTGGTCAAGTTTAAAATCATCTCTGGTTTATCTGTGTTCTATGTTATAACCTCAATAATACATTTAAACACTTTATTACTCTAGTATACCATAAATAGAGCATACTCTGTCAAATACATGTATAGCATATTACACAATACAATATAATTGAACCAGTACATTACACAGTATCTTATCACACTATTCTTTGTCCTAATTTATGGTATTCCCATTTTAAACTATAATTGGTACGTATTTTAATAATAATAGTACTTTTTGTGCATAAGTCTAATATTACATGTATTATCTCTTGGTATATTATAAATTGAGGTAAGGTAGTTTTTGTACTCAGTCATGATATTCCCATATATATAAGTGAAATTTTTACATACTTTAAATGAAGGATGACATTTTTTGTATATAGGTGTAGTCTGAAATGTGATGAGGCATGGTATTGCTTGTCCTAATTTTTGATAAAATATTCACGTACCAAATAAATCCATTGTCAAAATGATTGGCCACTCGAACATGGGCATACTAGTCAAGTTGAGTCATGTTAATCACTATAGTTTTTTTTTACACTTTTGATAAATATTTTTCCATAAAGGACCTACAATTATATCACTACAAGAAAAACGTTCATTACCGACCATAATTGGCGACTGTAAACCAAAGTTTTCGATCGCCAACATTGATCACCGACCGTAATGAGCGACCGAGATCTTGGTCGGCGATTGCGCAGTCGGTAAATTTTACCGA
>JAOSBP010000009.1:1401342-1437052 GCA_027563825.1 Erythroxylum mucronatum
AACTCTCACATAAAGTAGTCGAAGCATTCACCAGTTCTCTAACCAAGAACCCCCAGTAAGACTAACAAGAAACATGACCATGGGGCCATCAGAACAAGAACAAAAGCATCAGGCCATCAGAACAAGAGCGAGAGTAGCAATGAAGTATCCCACCCCTATACACCCAGAACAAGTGTTGCAATAATCAAAACATTACAGAAGCATAAAAAGAGAATCAGCCATCCAAGAGGAAAAGTCAGCAAGCAGCCCAATGCAGCAAAATCATAGTGAGTAAGCAACTAACCCACAGTCTAGGTATACAAGATCCACACTACAAAGGCTCAATCAACAAAACCAACCCCTATACAATCAAAAGCAATACGCAGGACCACAACCGAACACCACACCATGAGGTGACCAACTATCCAACAATCAGAAAGTAAGAAGGTCTCTAGGATATAATTTATATAGGATGCGATAGAGGGTTGTTTGAATACGCAGAATCACATCCTAACAAGGAATAGTGGCAGACTCCATCTGAACCAGATTGCGAGTAAGCCAAATTGTATAAACTGTGCACAGGAGCCCTAGTCGGGCAGCTTTGCTTCTCCATCCCGCCCCGACAAACTCCTTCCTAATCCAACATATAGCCCTACCTAAAGATGACAATGGGCGGACCAGCCCAAGCCACTGCCGAATGGCACTCCAAATAGTGAATTACTAAATTGGATGAATGAATACAACCTAATTCTCAATAGTAGATGTAGATCTTAACTAAAAGAAGATGTGGTAATCTAAAACTTCTTCATGTATGTATTACAGTAGTTAAACTACCAATCTAAATCCCCACTGGGACCTTAGTTCTCAACTAAGAGATGGAGACTAATCAAAGGTTGAGGATGAGTATCTAATTGGTCTTATGGGGAAGTTAAGATATATAAAGAGGACAACTCATTCCAATAATCATTATATCTACCTTATATAGTTTAGACATGCATGTATAAGTTATAAGAGCAAATGGAAGCTAAATGTTTTAAGGAAAAGAAATTGCAAGGAAAGAGTTGAGAAGCTAACCTTCTAGAGAGAACATATGTAGGGGAAATGTTGTAAGTAGATCATCAAAGCTCTAACCCTAAGCTCCACTTGAAAAACATTTATAAAAAAAAGGTAAATTAGAACTCTTATTGCAACATGCAGTAGAATTCCTATAATGAATTAGGTGCAGTAGCTATGGTGGAAAAGATTTTCCTTAGAAAAGAAGTCTCACTTTTAGCTAGGCATAGTGGCTCAAGTGTTCATCTTGTAGTGTTGTAATATGCTTATATGCCCTAAGTCATTATAAGTTAAACTCAATGTTAGAGCTTTGTAGGGGCTTGTGGCTCTCTTTATTTATCAATTTATTTACATATCTTTTCAAAAAATTAATTTCTTAAAAAAGAATAATAATATTTTAACAATGAAAATAATATATAAGACCTAATTATATAACTATAATTTTATTAATCTTGTAATTATCATAATTCATATTGACTAAATTACCTTTATATATTATAAATTATTTATTAATATACAAGAATAATATAATTAAATATTAGTCATGATAACTATGATGGTTATCAAAATGGTTTCCAACCATTTTTTCCATAGCCTATATTTGTCATTAAAATTTTTAAATAGCCAATATTTGTGGCTAAATTCTTGCCTAAGAACGGTTGATCAATGTACAAGCAATGTGGCGATTCCAATTCTGTTAGTTCACAAGTATCGGAAACTTCGATCCACAGCCAAAGGCAACATATAGATGTCAACCCGAAAACATTCAACAAACTAACTATAGCTAAAATGCAGCTAGCGTGAACAACTTTCAAATGAAATTCATGACACGTTTAATTATTATCTTTCAGATGACTAAGTAGGGAAGTGAACACAACAATAACAACTTGTTCTTGCTGATCTTAACAATGAAAGTGGTGGTGGAAATACTAACAGGTGCTCTCTTCTACGTTCAACTGAACAATGATGCCACATTTGCTGATCTCAAGCGAGACATCGCGGCTCAACAAAACCTACCTCATGATCGTCTCATTTTGTGTCTAGAGAATAGTCAAAATCACCTGGTAATCCGACACGAAGAAGAAGCATCTTTGATCGACTTTGGGATTCGAGATGGATCACACATCTATCTCTTCTTCAGTCCCCTAGATGATGGGTCTGTTAATGATGCTGTGTTCGCTAATCCTGAACATGATTTATTCTTCATGTAGTATCTAATTCCCTGTTTTTGAGGTTGCAATTCTGAAGATTGCGAACTAGTAGCAGACAAGTAATTACAGCGATCGGAGATTGCTCTCATCCTGGTAGTCATTTGTAAAGTGCAGTTGCACACAGATACTATAGTAACGCACTATATGAAACGTAATCTTGCTATGCAGGCCAACGAAACAATTAATACTTGTCAAGATAGATTAAAGTTAGAAAGAAAGTGATGATTTGGTTTTCATGCTTAAGCACATATTTGGCAATGAATATGAAATTTCCAGTTAACCAAAGAAAACAACACTATTCGATCTCATTCCTCCTTACGAATATAAATTTCTCTCTCTCTTCAATTGCCATAAAGTTGGATCAAACTTTATACTTCAATAGGTGTAAAGGGGCCGCAGATCCTCTATACCCATAACCCTGTGTCAACTCTATTCCAGATGGGGCCTCAAATTCTCTGTGCTCATAACCCTGTGTGAACTTTGTTCCAAATGATCCTATATATAGGTTATGGGCACAGAGGATCTGAGGGTGGGATGATGTGGAACAAAGTTGGTACAGGATTATGGGCACAGTGAGGCCGTGTAAGAAAATTGTTGATTCATTAAAAAATATAATAGCAATTTCAAGCTGTAAAAATGTCCAAACCCAACTTGAGACTAACACAAAGAAAAAGAAGCTCAAATTTCGCATATAAACAGAAAGAGTAACATGGACTTTAATTCTACGTAATTGAATAAATAAAGAAGAAAGACATGTGGAGAAGAAGAAATTAAAAAAGAGAAGAGAAGACTGAATTGAATAGATATTATTATTTCCCCATCCAAAGTGGACATTGACAGGCAATGGATTTTAAACGTTGGGACAAAATCATAAAGGAAATGGCTGCGATTAGGATTGCGACAGTATAACATATGAATGTGGATCGAGATAAAC
Organism: Erythroxylum mucronatum; assembly: GCA_027563825.1. NCBI lineage: Eukaryota > Viridiplantae > Streptophyta > Magnoliopsida > Malpighiales > Erythroxylaceae > Erythroxylum > Erythroxylum mucronatum. The sequence continues at coordinate 1,404,520 of JAOSBP010000009.1, forward strand.
TAAGATTGAAGAAATAGGGAAGTGGAAGAGAAATTGGGTTTCAAAAGTGTCCATGTATATATCTTAAGTAAGTGTTCGTTATAGTCTATAATAGTTTTGATGAAGAGAATGGAAGAGGCAGTGATGTCTTGATAGTAAGCAATTCTTATTCTATAAACAGGTGAAAAATAGAAATTGGCACCACTTATCATATGATTTTTAATCAAGATTGGTTCTGTTCTATTAGAGAAGGAATGGTATTATCAAATTGGTGATGATTGAGATCATGTTGTCAAAGGTGGTGGCTCATTATATATCAAAATGCATGATGGAATTGATAAGACATTAGATGCTTGGTATGTTCCTAAACTTTCAAAGGATCTAATTTTTGATTTCTACAGGGATTCATGATAGTTAAGGGTATAAGTTTTCTAGTAATAATAGGGTAGCTTAAAGTACTAAAAGTTGCATCAACTATGATGAAAGAAAAATTACAACATGACACCCATTTCTTAATAGGAAATATAATAATGAGATTGATAGTAATGTCTCAATCTTTAAGGAAGAATGAAGATAGTAAAATGGTACAGAACATACAAGAAATAACGAAACTTCATAAGGGGAGCTTATTAGAGGATGACAAATATAAGAAGGTATATAAGTTTTGCAAGCTTGGTAAAATTTCTAAGGTAATCTTCAAGGATATAGTTCTTAAGAGGAGACATATATTGAGGTAAACATATTGAAAGGAAGTGCTAGGGTCAATAGTGAGCAATATTAGTTCAGATGTGGTACTAGAATAGCATCAATAGATAGTAGTAGGGCTAAAAATTCTAGTTTATGAGATAGAACAATGTCAAGAAGAAAGCATCAACATAGTATAATTAAGGATACAACGAGAAGGACCATCAATCAGCCAAGGAGATATGATTGGGGAGACCCAAACACATATGCTCTAACCATTAATGATAAGGATGAAACTAACTTTCCAGGAATTGAGGAAATTAAGGAGAAAGATAGACAGATGGGAGTTTTGGTGAAAGATGTAAGGTTTCATGAGATCCGGAAATTAATTGCATATGGTAATATCTTATTGAAAAATGTTCACACTTTAGAGGATGCAGCTGACATATTGACAAATTTGTTGCATGAAATTTTTTTTAAGTATAACATGGACTTGTTAAATGTTTATCCAACTTGAAGCTCATAAAGGTTTATATGACAAGGAGTGTTTCTTAGTTAGACATTAGATTAAGTAAAGGTAGAAAATTATGAGATATACTTTGAATTTGGTGAATAGTGAAATTATAGAAGCTAAATGAACCTAAACAAGGTCATTGGATTAGCTCCAATCATGTAACATACGAAGAAGATTTCTAAGGTAAACGCAAACTAGAACCAAAATGGAAAGTTGACTAACACCAGACTCATAACATGTTTTCTGAGGATAAGAGGAAGCAAAGCTTTAATATGCTTCAGACATTTATGAAAATAAAGTTTTAGTAACCTTAGGCTCTTTAGTAAAAAATTTTAACTATAATTAAACTTCACACAGGCCTCGCCTATAAACAGTTTAATAAGAGTTTTATAAGGTAGACTTTAAGACCTTTGATGAAACATTTTAGAGAGAACCCTTAGGAAGTTGCATAATATCATGTTGTAATCATACTTTTCCTTGTATCATCTTTCTCACATTAATAAAAGAATTATATCCCCTTACACATGAAATGTCATATAGATTAGTAGAACCATGTAATGATTTGTATAATTTGTTTCCTTATTATTTTTTTATATGGCTTTATTTCTCAATAAAGAATTTTTCCTTGTACATACAAAAATGAGTGCGTTGAATTTTTCCCATAAATAAGCAAAGTGTGGATTGATGACTAGCAGTGTGTCACAACACTATAACAAAATAACTAAACTTAAAACTGTAGTTAATAATAAGTCTAGGTCAATCCCACATAGATTAAATCAAATAACTTTTCTAAAGTATATTTATATGTATAAAGGTGGGTTTGGTTTGATGCAATTAAAAAAACAAATTAAATTGAACTTATGAAAGAAAATCAAAGCAAGCAGTGAAAATGATAAAATTGACATATCAATCTTAGACTAAACACAAATAAACATACATTATTGCATTATTATTTTCACACCTCTCTTAGAACTAATGATCGTAGATTAACAACAAGCTCTGTTAACCCTAGTTTTCCTTTAGATCGCGTTTAATCAAAATAAACTTTTTAATTAAACCTAACTATCAAACAACCTATAACAAGATCTCTAGATTTAGGCAGACAACAGGAGTATGAATAAGGAAAAAAATCAATTTAAGCAACAACTACACAAGTTTGGGTTGTTTAACCTATGTTACATTATTTCTAATGATTCAATGTCATTAGTTGCACAAATGAATCCAAAACATATCTATTACATATCATATTTGAGATTCTAACAATGGTTTTATATAAACACAATCTAATAGAGCATTCAAATCATCCTTACACAATACCCAATACAATAAACAGAAAATAACATAAACAAACCTTAAAGAGGGGAAGAACAATGATACACAATGATGATATGCTTAAATGTGGTCCTCAACATCGATTTCACCTCCGAACCAAAATAAGAAAGCCCAGCCTAACATTGATCCCAAGAAGGTAAGCTCTCTGCCCTTTCCTATGCCTCTAAGGTGATTCTCCTCCCTTTGGCCGCCCAAAATGTCAATTTATATCAAAAATTAGGCTTCTGGGTGCATGCACAATGCATGATCGTGCACCCCAAAAAATTGTGAAACTCATGAAGAAACACGATTATGTATCCAACTGTGTAAGTCCAAAAAGTATCTTCCGAATGTATACATGGTCGTGTATCTCCCAAGTTTTATTGAATTGTTGTTCTTCTTGTGATTTCTTGTCCAATTCTTAACCTAATCCATCTCCTTCCTATTCCACAAAGATAATTGAGTTTAAACGTCAATAGGATGGCTCAAAGAATGTGATCTTAACTTATTTTAGCTCTTATACTTCTAAATTGTACCTAAAACCAAATATGAACTAAATTGAATGTCTCAAGCATTTAAAAGAATTAATCAATTAGTGTCTTGGAGTAAATGTATAAACAATCAAGCACACATCAAGTTCTCCTACACTTAGCCTTTGACTGTTCTAGAGCAAAATAACAAAATCAAAGTCACAAACTAAAATACTTTCACAATTTCCATATTTCCTAAGAATAGATAATCATAAGTAAAGGGAAATAACCTTCAAAATCATAACAAGAACTTAACATCTATCATTCTCTTCAGAAACTAAGCAATCTAGGGGTAGACTTTAACAAAGTGTGTTTAAATATGATAAATTCATAAGTACACTCAAACACCAATCATAATCAAGACATTCCACAACTTTGCATATCGTTTCATTTCTCCACCACTAAGATTCACATGTATAATCATAAAACAACAAACTTTTTGAAGGTTGTAATGTGGGCAAAGGTTAAGGTAAGATGTTGCTCACTAATTTGATGGTGAAAACAACTAGCTCACATTCTTGAAATACTCCTAAAACTCATATAATGTCTCCCTATTGTACTGTCTAATTGCACATATTGCCTTCCGAATATTTATAGCTTTAGAGGCAGGGAAGTACTTTTCTAGAAAAAGTCTATTCATATTATTCCAAGTAGTGATTGATCGAGAAGGTAAGTAGTAGATTCAATCCTTTGCGGTATCCCCCAATGAGAAAGAGAATGCCCTCAACTTAATCTACTCTTATTGTACCTCGGTCGGCTTCATATTAGAACAAACTACATGAAATTCCTTGAAATGCTTATGAGGATCTTCACCTAGCATACCACGAAAAGTAGGCAAAAGATGAATTAGACTAGATTTAAGTTCAAAGCAACATCAATAGTAGGAAAATCACTGCACAGAAGTTGATAGTTAAGATCAGGAGCAACGAACTGCTTAAGAGTGCGACCATTATTTTGCTCTGCCATGTTAGAATTTATTTTAGAGATAGAATCACTAGAAGAATTAGACAGTAAATCTAAGGTTATTTGAATTGTTGGCGAAGAATCAATTCTTCTGTCAGATGGTGACAGATCCTCGAAAATTTGTGCAACTTTTCTTATTGATCTGTGCAGAGTTCTTTCAATTTTTGGAACAAATTTTAGTTCATAAGAGTGAGAAGATTGTGTCATGCACCGTAACTAAACCAAACAAGAAACGAAATTAATCAAAAATAAAAATAGAATGAATAAATATATTCAGAAAAGAATGGATACTAATCCCCAACAATGGTGTTAAAATTGACATTGTGTTGTAACACTACAATAAAATATCTAAACTTAAAACTATAACTAGTGATGAGTCTAGGTCGATCCCATAGAGATTAAATCAAATCATTTTTCTAAATTATATTTATATGTATAAATGAGGGTTTGGTTTGATGCAATTAAGAAAACAAAGTAAATTTGAATTTATGAAAGCAAATCAAAGCAAATAGTGAAAATGATAAAATTGATAAATGATTTTGAAATCCGGTTCTCAAATTAATCTCAACCTAAGCATAAATAATCATATGTCATTGCATTATTTTTTTCAAACCTCTCTTAGAACTATTTATCGTAGATTAACAACAAGCTTTGTTAACCTCAGTTTTTTCCTTATATCACATTTAATCAAAATAAGCTCTTTAATTGAGCCTAACTATTGAATAAACTAGAAAAAGCTTTCTAGATTTAGTCAGATACTTATATTACGAATAAGGAAAACATATCAATATAAGCAACAACCATACAAGTTTGGGTTATTTAACTTATGTTGCGATATTTTTAATGATTCAATGTTATTAGTTGCCACAAATGGATCTAAAACACAGCTATTACGTATCATATTTGAGATTCTAGCAATAGGTTTACATAAAAACAATCTACAGAGAATCAAATCATCCTTACACAATAAATAATTTAATAAGCAAAAAATAATGTAAACAATCCTTAAAAAGGTGAAGAACAATGATACATAATGACAATATGTTTAAATGCGTTCCTCAGTGTCGATTTCACCTTTGAACTAGAATAAGGAAGTTGAGCCCCACATAGATCCCAAAATGATAAGCTCTTTGCCCTTTCCCTTGCCTATAAGATGATTCTCCTCCCTTTGGCCGCCCAAACTTTCAATTTATAGCAAAAACTAGGTTTCTAGGTATATGCACAATTAGGTGCACAACCGTGCATCTAATCGTGTGACCCAAAAAAATTGTGAAACTAGTGAAGATATATGGTTAGATACACAATATCCATCTGTGTAAGTCCAAAATGTATCTTCCGAATGTGTACATGGTTGTATAAGTATATACACGACCTTATCTCATAGGTCTTGTTGAATTATTGTTCTTCTTGTGATTTCTTGTCTAATCCTAAATTTAATCCATCTCCTTCTTATTCCACAAAGATAATTGAGTTTGTAGGATGGCTTATGTAATATGCTCTTAACTCAGTTTAGCTTTTATGCTTCCAAATTATACCCAAAACCAAATATGAATTAAAATGAATGTCTTAAGCATTTCAAAGCATTAATCAGTAAGTGTCATGGAGTAAGGGTGTAAACAATCAAACACACATCAATGAATTAAATAAAAAAAATATCAATGTTATACATATAACATAAATTATATCTTATTTTTCAATTAAAAATGCATATAAGTTAATGTTATTAGCACTAACTAGGAAACAAATATTGAAATATAAGTTAAGATTTTTTGCGATGTCATAACGGAATTAGAGGTGAATGACCTGAGTTTCATATGCAAGTTCTTTACTTGGAATAATAGGAAAAGTGGAAACTGATTTTTTCAAATGAAACTTGATAATTGTCTAATTAACTCAACTTAGATGTTTTCATTCCCTTTAAGCTTTGCCAACTTTTATAGCTCTCTCACATTTGATCATCCCTTTTTAGCAATCTAATTCTATACAAATGACCATAAGAAGAAATCTTTTTTAGATTCATCAATGCAATTTTGAATGGACTTGGATTTAAAGAAGCAACCCTTAAAGGGGTAAGTGAAAATGTAGTAGGATCTCACACCTACATTTGCCTACAAAAACTAAAGGCAATTAAAGTAAAACTCATTCATATTTATGAAAACAAAAGTAATCCCATGTAATTATAGAAGAAACAAACAGCTTTTAAAGCTCTAAACTAGATCCAAGATAGTTTAGGTAGCAATCCTTTTTATGCAACTTTTAAGCAATCTTTACTTTATTTTCTTCTACAATCCTAATTTCCCCATAAATATAACCCTTCAACTTGAGAGTATTCACCAGCATTTTGTCTCTATTAGTTGTATTCCAATAAAACAATAGTGATATCCTCCATATTAACAATCTTATTACCCAATGTGAGGGTTGTTAATAGATATTCATAAGAAAAGGGTAAAGAAAAAAGGATAATAATTGCTTTATCATAATATGTAACAATCACTTCAAGTCGAAATATATCAGTGACTATTTGGTTAAATGCAATGGTATGTTATTCCAAATTTTTTGCCTCCTACATCTTTACCCTATATAGTCTTTACTTCAAATATATAGAGAGGATGTAATATCCATAATGTGGCACATGACCTCATATGCCAGACATAATCAAATGTTTCCATTTGTTTAAGCTTGTAACTCCTTGCAATCGAGTTCATCCATATCTTTTGGTGCATTCTGCATTTGCTTCAAATCCTTCAGTTTATATTGCCATAGTCTAAAATTCATCATTTTATTAAACTTCTCCCTACTTCAAACCTTGCAATCAAATTTATTATTGTCTTAATTATGCTCTGATACCACTTATTAAAAATAATATGCAACAAAGACAAAATATAATGAAATAATAATAATAAGACTTTAATGATAGTCAACAAATTGGGTGTGCTTACTTCCTTGAGATCTAAAAGTGACTAATTTTGTATTGGTTAATCACTCAATTCATGAGGAATATAAAATTTGTATATATAGATTAGATTTATGTAAGTACAGTTATATGTAAATCCTACATGGAACAATTCAATATAACTTGTCGTTTTACCATACCCAACTTAACTTAAACATGATACTAATAGGTTCTAGAATCCTTCCAAATTTTGAAATCTAGTCAAAATTCATTTCAAAATAAGGGTATTTTGTCATAGACATGGCTTGAACCATAACCATGTCCCAAATATTGGATCTCACCGTCTCTTTCTAGAATATAACACAAGTTTAGATGTGCCTATGTTTCAAACTATACGTCCTTTTAGTTTTTTGTACATTTGGATATGGCCAAGGACATGACCATATCCCAAACCCTATCTTCCTCGAAATCACTTCCATCATACCAATATGCTCGTACCTTCACCTTTAATTTCTAGGAAAAATATATGTCTTAGGCCAAACCTATTTTCCAAGCCATATTTACCAAAAAGTATCTAAGAAGCGTATATTTCCTTCCCAAAACTCTAAGAATACATGTCAATGTATATGAACCTTTCATAAATAATATTTATATAGAACCGTGAAAATATAAATAATGCCTTGATTTTATAAACACATTTATCTAGAATAATTAATATTTTGTCTTGATTTTTACAGACATAATTTAATATAAGCATAAACGTGAATATTTTCACTAGGACATGTAGCATGTCAAATTTTGGTGAAAATGTCTATATTATCTATATATATTCTATTTAAACAATCTTACCAAATTAGCATATAATACAAAAAATTACAAATACCTATTTTTTTCGAAACACTATACATTTTTAAAAAGCTATACATGTAAAGTTCTTGGTATCCTTAGTTACTATTTATTAAAATAACAATTTAATTAAGAAAGATTTAAAAAACATAATTCAAATCACTATGAAAATTCTTTGAGGAGAAATAAGTTTTTTAATTAGCAAGTTATAGATGAAAAAATGGAATGTATCTTTTAAGGTTATCGTGTTGCTCATTTTGTTTTGTAGGTTTCTTCATTCACTATACTAATTTGACCATTGCATGTCCTTTGAACAATTATTGGATGCTTTTGGCTTTCTTGATGTTGGTTTAGTGCTTTCTTCGACTAATTTTATATTTCTACCTATTGGTCTTACAATTGTTAGAATTATAGAGAATTCATATAGCTACTATTTCAAACTCAGTACTCCATTATAGACGATAATTTTCAAGCAAGTTCATGAGACGTTTCATTACATTGATATAATATTTATTAAAGGTGCTTTAAGTATTTGGTTTTTTTTTTGAAAAGGTAAATAAACAATAAATAATCAAAAAGGGGCATAAAGCAATATAATAGTTTCCAAATCAGTTCTGATAATACAATATAATGGCTTAAAGTCATAAAATGGCAAAGTAAGACTAGGACAAATAGAGATAACAAAAAGCAACATACTTCCTAAAGATTACCGTTGAAATACCCTACCAAATATAGAACATGTAAAAGATCTAAAGGAAAAGGAGTATTTGGTTAAACACAAGAATTGGAAGTATTTAGGATGCAATATCTATCTCTCTGGCTAGTAAGTAGAAAATTGTGTAGCTTCTTACTTGCATGTTGGTTTACCTACGGTATATCAGTACCACCATAATCATTGCGCACTTTTCTTCTCTTTCCTTCATAAAAATCCCATTACATTTTGTGATTACGAGTTCCAACTTACGTCTTTTAATGTATTTTAGGTTGAGGTTGAGGTTTAAGCTGAAGAGCTGCTTATAGAGTTCCCTTGAGGCTGCTCTTTCCACATGGTTAGTTGTTCTTGACTATATCTTGTGATTCCTTTCTTTACCTAAGATTTCATTCGCACTTATAAAATTGTGTATGGATCTCTAATGCATATAGAGTAAACCCTAAGCTTATTTTATAAAGGTAACCACATATGTAGAATGAGTTCTTCTCCTTAAATACTAACTTCCTATTAGGTCGGTTAAGATTAACTCTTCCTCGCCCATTATCTGGTCTACGCTTAGGAGACTACCTCCTACATCCTTTATAATCTTTACTCACCATCAAGTCTTCTTTTATCCATGTAAAAAGCTACAATTGTAATTGGACTATATTGGTTTTGATGCCTCTAAAACATCTAAAATTGTGTTCTTAGGGGATTTCCTTCTAACATAACTCTTAAAGAGTTCCTATGTTATAAGCATATTTTACCTTATAATTCAGTCTTTTAAAAAAGTTCCCTGTGAGTTACTGATAGTAGACTATAGCATAATCTTCATCTTGTTTTCTATGATGTTAGTCGTACTCTTATACAGGAAGTTACAACATGGAAAAGGTTTAAATTCATTAAAAGACACCAGTTATAAGGTATAGAAAGCTCATACTAATTTCTTTAAGAATCTTACTTTTTTCAAAGAACTCTTACATTGCCTCCACCACAAGGTCCATGATTAGGGGCTAAGCTTTTTTATAGAAATGCCCATTAAGAGCATAGGTTTAAGAGCACTGTCACGATTCATTTTAAATACAATTTTCTTAATTTCCTCTTATCTTATAGGACACACCAACAAATAGATCTCCTCATCTGAAAATTTGATTACTAATAATGATCTTAGCATTTAAGGAGTAGGTCTACTTGAAAATAAGATCCCAATTATATTTATATAAAAAAACAATTCTTGCCTCCTTTAGATCCTTCTAGATGAAAATCAGATCCCTTTATTGGTTGAGTAGAGATCTAATACCATTGTTATTTCTACTTGCTAGAATTCAATTGAAAAATAATTTAAATTTTCTATCTCCATCTCTCATCTAATTTTCCCTCAATCTTTACTTGATTAAGGAATTATGGTTGGATAGAGCACTCATATAGTCACCTAAAGCCTTCTTCTCCTTACTTAGTAAAGTGTTATCTCCTGGTAGGTTTCTTAACTCCTCTTTGATTCCAATAAGAGAGTTTTGAAGTCATAAACTTTCTTTAAGGCACAATTCCCTCCTGATAATAGCCTAAGAATAATTTAGCCCATTTGGCCAAAAATTAAAAATGTCCAAATGCTAGAAGTCCTAAAAGTTGTTTGGCCAAAGAATTAATAGAGGTGGGAAGTGGCAAAGAATTCTATAACATAAGAGATATGTAGTAAATATGCAATGGGAAATTAATGGACATGATAAGTAAAAGTGGAAGTTAGGAAGTTATAAGAGAAACTATTTAAGGCAAAAAGTTAGAGAACAACATATGGTAGGCAGTTAACTAAAATGTGGTCATAATGAGAAGTGGGGTAGAAGTTTAGCAATGCTGCTTCAGGAAGTTGATATTGAGAGGATTATATAAATTCACCAACATCACAATACAAAAGACATGAATACATATATGTAGATAATCAAGCTACTCCAAAAAAAATACCTTATTTTTATTTCAAATTTTCTTTATACTATGTACTTATCCTTATCATTATCTCAAATTTTCTTTATAGCTTAAACTTTTCTTTTGCCAAAATTAAATCATAATTTAATTCAAATCTTATTTTAATAGTTTTTGGCATCTTGGTAACTCAGAATTTCAATTTGTAAGTTTTTTAAAGCCCACTTATATTGTTGATAAGAAATCATGTACAAATGTTAGGAAAATTCCTTTTTTTACACTTTAATTCAAAGTTGATCATATAAGTAACTAACAATTTGACATACTATGTGGGACACCATACCGCAAACAAGTAATAGAAAGGAAATTGTTGTGCCGCTAATGCTTTCTTTAATTCAAGATTTTAAAAGGAAAGATTTAATTAAAGATGGATCCCTACTGTAGTAGGGATTAAAGGCTTTGTATCCTTAATGATTGAAAATCTTATGAAGGTAACATTGCCTTCTGTTAAGTCTCCAATTGGCAAGAATTTAAAATTATTGCAACCGTTTACACAAATTAAGGTTATTTATATAAATGACATTTCAAAACTAAATTTCAACTCAACCTTTATGATTATAGCAATCAAAATGTTGACAGAGAATATGGACAAACTTTCTACCACTTTGGTATAGATTGCGGGATGGAATTCTTCTTTTTTAGCAACACAGATCTTTGAAGGCATTAGGAGTCATCTTGCACCAATTGCGATGGAAGTTAGTAAGTGTAGTCAACTAGCTTCTTCGTTTATGGATAAAATATATGTTCCTCCTTATAAAGGAAAAGATGTTCTTGGTACACCTATACATATTAATCCTAGAAATGATTGACAAGTGGTCAAGCCCTTTGGAAGACACGAATTTAGTTTTGTAGGTAAAGCTAATGGACCAAATTATGGCTTAGGGAGTAATCAATGGCTATAAACTATAATCCTGTTATTGCTCCTCTATAAATACTGGAAACTATCATAGAAGTTGTTTAGGAGCTATACAGGCCTAGTTTAAGATAGCTAGGCTGCCCAAAATTCCATAAGCTTTATTTGGAACATATTGACCATGAAAATCCTTATCATCATTTCTATGGGATTCATAAATTTAATTTTTTTCGGTGAAGATGGCAAATCAACCATTGAGTCCATTGCTAGATTTACCATTTAGTGTGGTTAATTGGCTAATTATAAACTTTTCAATATTTTCAAGCTTAGATTACTTTCAAATTTATTAATGAGCATAACTTTCTCCTGGTATGCTTTATTAGGCAAGAATTTTGTCCTTTTATGGTTTAAAATGGAGAGATTATTTCATACTTGACTTTTGCTTATTGAACTTGAAGTTCATACAGTCAAATTGTTTAGAGTTACTAAAAAAAGTGGCAAGAATGAAGACTTGTCATCACTTGATTCAAGAAGATAAGAATTCACTATCAGATTGCACTCCTAGAGACCAAGTATGTGAAGTTAGCTTAAAGGGGTCTCAATATTAAACTTCAAAAAAGAATTCTAAGGTATGGAATTTCATCATTTCTATGAATTGGTAGCAAAAGTGTCTAAATATGAGGAGCTTTTCAACGAAGAAGGACATCAAAAAAAGAGTTCAGTTGATACTTATTTTATGAAATCAAAATCATATGATTCGCCATAAGTGAATATTCCTAAAAAATGTGTTTGTTCCTCTTTAGAATGGAAATCTCCCACATCAAAAGGAAAATACAAGCACCAATTACTCATATTCAATACATTTTTACACCTTTAAAATAGAGGAAATCTTTGATTTTCGTCGCAAAAAAATTCATTGCTTCACTGTTAAAGTATAGAATTCCCACAAAGGAAGAAATTAAAGGAAGGGACTACTATAAGTACCATAATAAATGGAGTCGCCCAACAAATTCATATTAGATATTTAAGATTATAATTCAATATCAGATCCAGAATTATCATTGGAGAAACCAAACCTAAGAAAGTCACCCTTCACAAAACCTATCACTTCTAAGGAGAGTACTTTAGACCCAAATAACAAGAAAGAATGTGTAAAAGTTTTTTTTGAAAATTAAAATTTTATTAACTTAACAAAATAGTGTTTATAGCTAATAATAAAATAAAAGGGCGTATCAGTCATCACTTTACAAATACAAACACAAGTTTTCAACTATAAAGCTCAAACCCAATGCACTTTCCTATTCATCCTTTAAGGACTTCCATACCTATATTTATCAATGTTTTGCTTGAGGTCTTAGGTAAGGCTTATTTCTTGATACTGATTAACCATTTGTTAATTTAATTTCTCCAAAGCTCAAGATTGCATATGGTGATTCTCCCTAAGATAAGATTTCGCAATGCTCTATTCTTAAGTACTTAGTTACATCTGCTAGGTATGATTCATTTCTTTGAAGGTGAAATTGCATATGAAATAGTGAATCTTTAATCTTCCTTGAATATCATGTTTTTCATTTTTTTTCCATTTGTATGGTCATTGTTGCTTCTTCTATCCTAAGTCGAGGCGATTTGCACTTTATGAATTCTCCTCTATTTATTTATTATTGATTTTTCCCTAACCCATTTGTATACCTATACAATGATTTCTTAAACTGATAGTTGTGATTTTCTAAATATGAAATTATTCCTCTCTTTCCAAATCAACCATAGGTAGACCTCAAATGTAATAAGTAAAATTATCATGTCTTTCCTTCATTTTTATCTTGTTATGTCATTCTAGCTTAGGAAACCTTTAAAACTTAAATCTTATAAGATAATTTGATTGTTCCTTAGTGTCTTTAACTATATAGTTTCAGAGAAGGGACAATTAAAATATATATTCTCAAGCTTTCTTCTTGGTATTTGCATAGATAACAATAGTTGTCCCTATTTAGGAAAGTGAGTATATCCTTGGCAAGAATTTTTTAACAACGCAGGAACCATATGCATATTGAAATCTTAGGAGGTAAGCTTGAATATCATACCATCTTATTACATGCTACTATTATCCCCTTTCTAGTTAGACTAGTTTTATATGATAAATTGGTGAATTTAATTAAAGGATACAAAGTATAAAAGTAGGAGTCTTCCTTTCAGGGCATAGATTATAACTAGGGATTATAACTTCCAATTGCCTAGGATAATTTCCCCACTGATCGTAGATAATCCACTCATTCACCTTTGTATCTTTAGGAATCTATCATATCAAATTAGCATGAGATTATTCTACTATTAATGCTCCCACCTTACTCCAATTTTCATATAGCATAAAAGTTATATTTCCATTGCCAATTTTACATTTGATGTATTACAGGATAGCGCCATGTTTTCATGAGGTTTGTAAAAAAAAAAAAGGAGACGTCATGTGGAGTCTTAATTTGCTAAAAAAACAATTCCTTTTAGATAAAATTCATGAATTTATTGAACCCACAAGGATTCCTTGTTTATTAGAATCCTCCAAACTTTCTTTCCTATAGCCACTTTATTCCTAAAGCTTATGGGAATTATCCTTGATCCCCTGTTCTCTTTATCTTTGCAAACTTGTTTCCATCCTACCTTCACTTTGTATTTCCTATTGTTATTCTAGCCCAATGAAATGTCCTCATTAGTTTCTCCAAAGCTCTAACTAGCCTTTAGCAAAACAAAAAATGGGAATTCCAATATACATGCATGGAATTGATAGTTTCCTTAATTAACGTAACTTACCTGACATAGAGAGATGTCGATTGTTCCATAAATTCAATTTCTTCTATGCATTTTCAATGATAGGAGTAAATTATTCGAATAGCAATATCTTTAAGGTTATAAGTAACCCTATGTATTTGGAAGGTTTTTTTTCAATTGTAATCATATTATTCTAGACACTAGATAAATGGTCCACACTTTTAGAGATCATGATATAGCTCTTTTGTTTGTTGATACTTATCTTTGACACATCCTTGAAAGTATTTAGTGTGTTCATTAGAATGAAGACTAACCTGTCATTTACCTTAGTGAATAATAATAAATCATTTGCAAATAAAAGAGATGATTTTTCGACATCTTGCATCTATTATGGAACTAGAAAGTGGGTCCTGATCAATGTTGTAGTTTAGCATCTTTGATCTACTTCCATAGATAATAACAAAATGTAAGGGGACAAGGGTTCCCCTTTTCTAATTCCTTTCTTATCCTAGAATATCTTTGTAAGATCTTCATTTACTAAGGTGGAGTAAGATGGAGAACTAAAGCATATGTTTACCAAGCCTTTAAACTTTATAGGGAAATTGAAAACCTCCAAGATCTACTTTATGAAAGACTAGTTTAAGGTATTATATGCCTTATGCATGTCTATTTTGATTGCACTATTTCTTGGTGCCTTCTTCCTTGAATAGCCCTTAAATAACTCTTAAGACAATAAGATGTTATCTCTTATGTGTCTTCCTTCTAAAAATGTCTCATAAGATGGATTAATTATCGTAGCTAGTGCTTTTTATAACCTTTTGGCAAGAATCTTTATATATGAAATTACAACAGTATATAAGTCTGAATTCCCTAAAAAGGTAGGGTTTGGGCGTTTAGGGACCAAAGTAATAAGTTTTGTTGGTAACTTTAAGAAGCTTCCTTGTTTGAAAGTCGACCTACTCTAAAAGTCAAGATGAAGATTTTGATGAATTCATCACAGTTGGAGAAATTCCCGTTTAGTTGATATGTGTTGTTTCTTTTATAAAGCTCCATACCTCGTTAGGCAAAACTCCTAGAAAGAAGGTGGAATCTTTACCAGATAAAAGGAATGCAAAGTAGTTATATTGTTTGTAGGACTAGGAATTCTAAAGAAGATGGTGCTAGAAATACCAGTTGATACCATAACTCAATGTCTAAAACCTTTATACATTAAAGCCCATATTAATAAAAGACCAACTTCAAGAGTTTTTGTTGATAATAGGTCGATAGTAAATATTATGCCAACCAAAATGATGGAAGTTTTATGCAAAGACGATTGAGACTTAATCACAACTGAGGTATTTGTTGTCACATTTATTGGTCAGGCTACCAAACAATGGGGAATTCTCCATAAAAACTTCATATTAGGGTGAAATTCTTTGTTGACCACTTTCTTTGTTATTGATACACGTGTCAATTATCAAATTTTATCAGGGTGAGATAGGATTCAGTCCAACTTTTATATTCCTTTGTCTCTTCATCAACATTTGCTCTTGTGGACAGGTAACGAGGTAGAAATTGTATAGGAAAATTCTTAACATTTTTATACTAAGGTAGATTTCGTGGATGCAAAGTTCTATGGAGATCATACAAAGCCAGTTCAAATTGAAAAGTTATCCCGTAGGGAGTATATTAAAAAAAAAGGATGAAGAAGCGTTGAGACAAAATTAGAATTGTTAGTAAAAATAGCTACCATTATGCCTTTAATAGGCTAATAGAGGTTCTAATTATATAGGAACCTAATGAGCATAATTTAACAAAAGGAAGTTACAATAGCTGCAATTATAGAAATCAAATTTTGAATGTAACAAATCATAGAGGATTTAAGGAATTGGAAAAAATGAAAATGTCAACTTGGTTTTTAAAGAAGAAGAATTATAAGTAAAGGATGAGGGTGTATAGGATTTGAAATATGCTCCTTAAAAGATTGGCAACTTCATGAGCTAGAATCAAGAACTGTTGGAGGCAATAAATACTTCATAAGTTAGAATCAAGAACTGCTGGAGGTAGTAAATTTAAGAGATTTAGGAGAATTCCATAAGGTGTTTATTAATAAGAATATTGATTAAAAAATAAGGATGGAGTTAGTTGAGCTCCTAAAGGAATTTAAAAATTGTTTGACCTGAGGCTATACCAAGATTCCAGGGTTGAGTAGAAGGTTGGTGGAATATAGACTTCCTATAAAACTGAAATTTCATCCTTACCACTAACCCCCTAGATGATGGTCCAAAGTAGTGGAGTTAAAGATTAAAAAAGAGGTCAAAAGTCATGTAAGGTTAGTTTCATTAGACCAACCATATATACTAAATGATTAGCTAATGTTGTACCTGTAGTAAAGAAGAATTGTAAGTTAAGAGTATGTATTGTCTTTAGGGATTTGAATACAATCACTCCCAAAGATTTGTACATGATTCCAATTGTAGATTCTTTAATTGATACAATGACTAGACATTTCTTGTTTTCTTTTATGGATTGTTTTTTAGTTATAATTAGATTTTTATAGCCAAAGCCGATATTTCCATAAAGGATTTCAAATATCCTAGATTGATAAAGACATTTGAATGGGTCATAATGCCTTTTGGTTTAAAGAATGCAAGAGCTACTTTTTAGAGGGCTATAAATGATATCTTCTATGATTTAATAGGTCGTACATTGGAAGTTCATACAGATGATATTGCTATTAAATAAAAAAAGGAGTTTAGTCCATATCTAGAATTTAAAGGAAGCCTTTTATAGGATGAGATTGCACAAATTGAAGTTAAATCCACTAAAGTGCACTTTTGGAGCTTAACCGGGAAATTTCTTGTGTTTCCTGGTCCACAATAGAGGGATTGAATCAGATAAAAACAAAGTAAAAGCCATTCTTGAAGCAACACCACCTCAAAATAAAAAGAAACTTCAAAGGTTTTTAAGTAAGGTAAACTATGTAAGGACATTCATTGTTAATCTAGCCAATAAAATGAAAGAATTCTCATACCTCTTAAAGTTGAAAATTTTTAAGGAATTCCAATGTGAAGAAAGGCATCAGTTGGCATTTAATAGGATGAAGGAATATCTTACCAGACCTTTGTTATTGATACTATTATGAAAGGGAATATGTTTAAAGTTATATATTTCTGCTACGGAAGGATCTATTAAGTGCTTACTAGCTTAGAATAATAAGGTCAGCCATGAGTAGGCTATTTATTATTTGAGTAGAATTAATTATCATGACAACAAGAAAGAAGTACATTCCTATTATAAAACTATGCTTGGTGCTATATTTTGTTTACTCAAAATTAGGGCATTAATTTTTGTAAAATAGAGTTTGTGTAGTTTTGAAAATCAACTTAATGAAGTACATATTGATTAAACTCTTCATCTTGATGAACATTAGGAAATGGTTTATGACTTTTGTAGATTTTAATTTAGTGTATTATCCTTAAAAGTTAGTGAATGGGTTAAGTGTTAGCCAACTTCTTAGTGAGCCACTCGATGATAAAAGTTCAAGAAGATATGTAACATTCGATACTTACATATGAAAAGAAACCATGGGAACTAAAACTTATAGTTCTAGTACAGAGAAGTCAGTTGGTGTTAGGATCCTTATAACTGCACAAAATGGAATAAAAACTCTTCTTTCTCTTAAGATGTACTTCTTATGCATTAATATAGAAGGTAAAGAAGTTTAAAGTTAATATATGTAAAAAGACCAAATCTTGCCTTATTGTTTGATATAAAAAATCTTGATCCTCTTTAGCTTGATAGACTTTTTGCTTCCAAAGGTTGACTTCTTCCTTTTACAACATCAGCGACTTCCCTAACTTCTTAGTCATCTGTTTGACCTCATTGAATTCCTGGTTAAGTTGTGTATCATCCTACTTTAGAGCTTCTTGTTTCTCTCTAATCAATTTAATGGCTCATTTGTGCTTAGTATAGCTTGATCCTCTATAAATTTGAATTCATTCTTTAGCTCATGAATTTGGGCTAGTAGCTTTTTACCTTTAGCCTCTTATGCGTCATATAATCTATTTGGAATTTTTTAGAGTGACATAATTTTTGTAATAAATAACTTGGTTATGATAAGACTTCTTGAAAGAAGAGAATTTTTTAATAGTTTTACTCAAAAGTTCTTTAGTAGTAGATGACTGGGTTATAGAACCAATATACGACAACATGTTTAGGAAAGAGTTGCATTGAATTCAAGCCAAGAATTGGAGCTCCTATTGCATTGTGAGCGTTAAAGAGTTCTCAACTTTTTTCATCACCTTATAACTAACAGTTGGCATAGCATTAGATGGAGTGTCAAGAGAAACATCTAAAAAGACTAGATCAAAGACTTCTTTTAAGGATGCTATTGTTTTCCACACATCTCCTGCCTATGAAACATGGAAGAATTTGTCAAGAGTTTAGCAGACTTCATAAAAAATTAAAGGAATTCCTATTTTACCTGAAGTAAAGTGACTTTAGCAATCTTTAGTTCAGGAGAACTTCTAGCTCTTCCAGATTCTAATTCATTGGAAAAGGTAGGAAATGGTACACTAGATATCGGATCATCTCTGAAATAAAAACCAAAAGTAAGGATTTATAAAGAGAATAAAAGTACAAAAAGTCAAGAAAAGTAAGATATTGTCACTCATATCATCTATGATCTTCTCAAGAGAGGAAGAGATCTCTTTTATAGGGTGGTGTCTTTAGTCACAGGTTTTGTAATTTCAGTTTCTTCTAATAGTTGGTGGTCAAATGAGTCAACTTTTTAATAAATCTCTTGGGAGTTGATGTTTTGTCCTTTTTGGAGCTTCAAGAAAATATACATTTTTCATTTAGTTTTTTCTTAACGATAAAGTTTGCAACCTTGATTGATTCTTCTAAGAATTAGTCTTTCTTCTTCTTTATCTTCAAGATCAAGAATTATGAAATCTATAGTGGTAAAAGTTAATGGTAGAAGTTAAACAATTAAATAATCTTTAGCTTGAAGAAGTACCTTTACGGATGGCAAAATTCAAATAAGGAACCAAACTTTGGTGGCTCTTTTGCCACCAAAGGTGGTAAGCTTCTATATCAACAACACTTGTTGCATAGATTTACATTTCAAAATGCGATAATGCTTAAAGTTACCCTAAGGAATTTATCATTAATAACATTAACTTCAAAGGGGAATCCCACTATATAGTCCAAAAAAATAGACAATAAGGGGAATTCCAAAATAAAACTTGAGTTTTCGACTCCAGAACTAAGGTAGATATAATCAAAACCTAAGGCTGCAATAGAAATATCATTTTTTAAAACGTTGTCACCACCCACTACGAAAACCCTCAGTTTTTGTAAGCAAGGAATAACTTTTGGTAAACAGACAAATAAGATTCAAAATGTTGAATATTTTCAGTTAATAAGGCCTTTAAAAGAAAATTGACAGGGTTAAGTTGGTATGACTTAGACTTTAAAGACAACAGAAAATTAAAGAATTTTTTTAAAGATTTTCTACATAGACTAGCAAAAAGATGAAGGCCAAGAAAGTTTGGAAATCTAGGATTTGTAGAAGGAAGGCCTTCTTTATCCTTGAGCTGTGGAAAATCGTTGGGGGTCTAAAGTTGGAAAAACTATATGAACCAATTAAGCCTCTATAAAAGGAGGTTAGAAAGACATCTCTAAATAAGAAGAACATTTAAAGGTGTTGAGGTCCAAACCAGAAGTTTCTTCAACTAAGCACACGTCCTTCCTGATAACAGATAACCAAGCCATAAAGAAAACATACTTAAGTAAAATATAGGTGTGTTTGGCAAAAAAGATAAACGAATTATAGGAGGGACTCCAAAATTTCTAAACAATAGATATAAGATTATGTTGATATTCTAGCTCCTAAAAAGGGCAATTAATTGGAAAAGTCCTTGCCTATTCCAAATAGAATGGTAAGAAAGGTATAACTTGTCTATCCATTTAATCTAATAGTTTATATTTTTTGTCCATGGCTTTAGAGATTTTAGGGCTTAAAATAGAAGAAATCTAGAGGAAAGTTCGATTCACTCATCTCTCTTAGATAGGGGATAGAAGTATAAGGAGATTCAGTGGACAAAAGGATTCTAATGGTCAAAGGTAATCATTACTTGTGTTCAAAATGTGGAATTTGTTGGACCCCGAACTTTTCTTGGAAGATTAGAACTATTAAATGAGAAATTGTGGTGATTAGACATGAGTAAAGAACAGATGAATGAAAAAATTTTGAAACAAGAAATGATAGGCAAGAGTAAAGTAGGGAATGAGAAATGTGGATAGATTCATGATTGCTTGGGTGTTTATGGTGGATAAGAGATTTTGAAATGGGAAGAATTAAGGTGAAAGTTAGCAATAAAATGAAAGCAAAAATGAAGTTGTATTTGTGTAGTAAATTGATGAAGAATATGTATATATGTGTATGTTCTGTTATTGGTATTCATGATTAGTCATGAACTATATTTTCTTTATGAATGATACTGATTTTGAAATGGAGTTGAGAATGAGGAGGAAATGAAGTAGAAAAGGTGATCTTAGTATGAGTTATGTTAAGGAAAGATTTTTTGAAGCAAAATTGGTAGTTGATCTGGAAAATATTCACTGAGTATACTTCAGTCTTTTAGCCATAACTTTTTCTCTAGTTATCCAAATGAAATGACTCTTAATTTGAATTAACCTAGAGATATATGGCTACATTTATTATAAAGACATTGATTTTAAATTCTATCTCTAAGAATCTCAAAATTTGTAATGAAGTTGAGAACTGGGTGCAGTACATTGGTGGAGGAATGTAAATTTCGTATTCTGAATTCGAGAGAAATTCTGGATTGATTTAGGCTGAATTAGAGAAATGTTTCTTCTGTAAAGTTGTAGGTCTTTCTTTTATCTTTCCAACGGTATATACTATGAAATTTTTGAACATCAGAGCTGAAAGTTATGGTCCTTATGAGGGAAGATGTTCAAGAGTGAAGTTGTATTCTTCTATGTTTTGCTTCTTCTGTGATGACGTCATCTTCTTTTGTGTTTTACTTCTACCTTTTTACTTCTTCTGTGATGACATCATCTTCTTCTGTGTTTTGCTTCTTCTGTGATGATGTCATCTTCTTCTGTGTTTTGTTTCTTCTTCCTTTTTGCTTATTCTGTGATGACGTTATCTTCTTCTATATTTTGCTTCTTCTACTTTTTTCACCTGGCCTATCTTCTATTCCTTTTTTGACCCTTTAGACGATAAAATTTGTCTTCTAAGTCATGAAAGTTGTATATCTTGAAGTCTTCTTTTGGACCATCTAAAGAACACCTCAATCCAATATCTGTAGGGAAAGTTATGGCAATTTTTCCAATTCTTCTGTGATGACATCATATCTTCTATGTTTTGCTTCTTCTGCTTTTTACTTCTTTTGTGTTTTGCTTCTTCTACATTTTGCTTCTTCTGTGTTGATGTCATCTTCTTCTGTGTTTTACTATCTTCTGTTTTTTTGCTTCTTCTGTCTTTCTGCTTCTTCTGTGTTTTGCTTCTTCTGTCTTTCTGCTTCTTCTGTGTTTTGCTTCTTCTGTCTTTTTTGCTTCTTTTGCTTTTTGCTATCTTCTGTTCTATTTTTGACCCTTCAGACGATAGAATCAGTCTTCGAGGTCTTCATAAAAGTTGTAGATCTTGAAGTCTTCTTTCCAACCATTTAATTATGATCTTGATCTGACATCTTTATTGAAATTTTTGCAAATTGTCCCAGGACAAATCCATTTCGATTGAGGACAAAACCAGATTTGATTCTTTGGCCATAACTTCTTCTCTAGACACCCAAATGACTTGATTCTTGAATCATTGGACTCTTAAGACATTGGTATACATCTCCACCAAAAATCATAGTCCTCTAAATCGAATTGAGAAAGATTGAGTAAAAAACGTGGGACAGGTACAGTGTGTGTGTTCTTAAATATTTTAAACTGGTATTATTCTACTAAACATACTTCAGTATTTTGATGATATCTTGATTTGTAGAGATCTAAATGAGATGATTTCTAACTTGTGATAAACTAGAGATATAGTGCTACAAATTGTCTGAAGGAAGTGAATTGTAATTCAGTCCCTAAGACTTTCAAATTCTAGATGGAAGTTGAGAATAGTGTACTGTTTCAGTCTAACAACTTTCAGATTTCTAAACCAAATTGAATGATTTTGGTGTCATTAGAAACTTAAGACAATGAAAAACTTTTTTTAGAAGAAAGTGTTATGTCAAAATGTTCAAGGATATTTTTGGCAAAACACTTAAGTTTAAAAGAACATAAGCCTATAAGGAAGGATAAAATGGATTTTTTGGACTCATTAAGGGCATAATTGGAAGAAGTATTATCTTGCATTTTAAGAAGGGATAAGAACGAAAATTGAGGAAGAAATGAAAAAAAAGGAGAGAGAGTGTCATGAAGAAGAAAGAAAATTATGAAAAGAAGAAGAGAAGGAGAGAAAGAAGAGAAACAAGCAAGGGTTTCATTTGTGTGAGCCCTCAAGAGAGATTTTGAGATTGTTCAAGAAGAGAAAAAGGTAGAGGAAAAGAAGAGCTTTCTTTTAAGCTCAAGATCCCTTCATTTAGTGAAAAATGGAGGTAAGATCATTTTAAATCTCTTGGATTTTTGGAAGGATTTTAGTTCATGGAGTTTAGAAATGTGCAAGTTTAAGTATTTTAGAACCAATTTTAGTGACTGTACTTTGAGGGATTTTCAATTGAAAACCCTATTGAGTGGGATTTTTGTTTTTGTGTAAAGGGATCAAGAGAGACAAGAGGAACGAGAGAAGAAGCATTTTGACCAAGTCTATAAGTAAGGAAATCAAGGTGGATACATGTTTATAATAGAATCAATAAGCCACTACTGTTTTCTTTAAATCAAAGAAAATCACTAATTTCAATTGCATCATAAGTGTTGCATCTATTGTTATGAATGATTTGTGAAATCTGTTATATGTTTGCTTCATGAATTGTGTGATGATTGATGAAAAGTCTTTGTAAATGATTCTTTTAAAAAGATGCATGTTTATGAAATTGAGCTTTTATAAATGATTTTCAAGTTATAACAAGTATATGAAAAGCAAGTTTTCAAGAAAAGTGCCATTTTAGGCAACATGTTTACAAGATTTTGAAATCTATGTGTTATGTGGGTTTGTGGTAGTCGCTCAAGAATCGTCACGTGTACGTTGACCCAAGTATAGGCTTCTCCCGCCTACCCGCTAGTGTCATGGAGCTCCCTCAAGGACTCCCTTAAGAATTCACGACTACACAGGACCGCTTATGTGAAAATATGTAGTGCGTCATGTTTTGGACTTACCCAAACCATTTGATATGTTTATGAGCTCACGACAAGTTAATATGAGTGATGCATTTATGATTTGCATACACATGAATTTCTACATTGAAAATGAGTTATAAATGCTTTGGCTGAAAGCCTAAGAAATGTGTATTGAAAACTCAATGACAATTTTCTTTGACAAGAAAAATGATTTCAAAGGTTTAGCTTATCTTTTTGTTATAAACTATTTCCCATGAGCTTTCTAGCTCGCCCCCTTCCTGTCCCACTTTCAGGTGATAGTTAAGAGATCAAGTGATCAAGAGCCAAAGCGAATTGCTACATTTGCTATTTTGTATTCTTGTAATAAGCCAATGGCGTGGCTTTTGATATGTAAATAAGGTTTTTCAAACTCTGTTGCTTGAGTAATGAAATGATAGATTGAAGTAGTTTTGATTGTGTATGTTTCTTTTGACTTCCTTGTCAAAAGGGTTAAGTTAGAGGAATAAGTTTGGTTTGATGTTTGACTGTCATGGGCACGCCACCCTTGTGGGATGATGCCTAATAAGGGTTCATGGAAATAACCCTACAAGGTAATATGCACGCTTAAGTTAAGTTTGATGATATTCGCAAGAGTTGAGTTCCGGAACCAAGCGGGACCCAACATGAGTGGTATCAAAGTAAGAGTTGGGTTCCGGAACCAAACGGGACCCAACAATGATGGGAATAATTGATTGATAAGGATTAGATAAACAATATAGTTGATAGGAGCAAGAAATCTTCTTTAGAAGAAAAATTACACCGAATAAGGTTAAGTAGATCAGATGGTTTACTTTTAAGAATGAAAGAAAATGGAATAAATTAAAAGACAATAATGGAGTTCTATTCCTAATGAAGACTCAAGCACGAGATGTAGAAAATGCTACTGAGAGTGTTTGCATTTTGTTTGATGTAAAGTATCCAACTATGTGATTGGATTCTTGAATTTGAGGTGACACACTTGCTAATGTGAGGAGAACTTACGCCCACATTACATTATATGTAAATATGTTCAGGGGACACAAATTTGATTTGATGAATGTGTTACCAACACGGGAAGTTAAGTTTGTAAATAAATTGAAATGAGTGGAGAAATTAGTAAGAATGGTGCGACATTGCAATAAGTCAATGTGAAATCAGAGGAAATTGTATGAATGGAGAAAATCATTCGAGAAAATAAGTCAATTGAGAAATTGAAAATAACATAAGATAATATTACTTCATTGAGGAATTAATTACTTAAGGAATTACGAGAACTAATCATGGGTACATAAAGTTTTGGCAATATTTGTTTGAATTAAAAATACCCCCGACATTATCATGGCATTGAAGAATAATGTGATCCAATTTTGCTTGGATCAAATAGTGACTATGGTCATAGATGGTATCTTGAATGTATGCAAAGAGTTGAAAAGAATGTTTTGATTACTTAAGAAAATCTTTGGTTTTGAAAGAATATGAAATTATGTCTGTGCATTAAAAGTGAAAGCTATACGTGGCATATTCTGTTATTTGATGCATTTCATATAATTCATGTTCAGATGAAGGTGTTGTGATCAGAGTAGGCAGTCTAAAAGAGCTTTAAGCTCAAAATTCTACACATATTTACTCCGTGATTTATGTTTCTAACTGAGCCTAATGGCCAGTATTTGTATCTGTATCTGTATCTGTATCTGTATCTGAAAGGCACTCGATCACAACAAATAATAAAGAATTTGGAAAATGTTTCACATAAGAGATTAAGATGCAATTTGTTACGACTTAATAAAATGATTTTACATGCATAAGGACAATTAAAGACTCATGAGCTTAATATTTGATACATGATTTGAAATTTGTTGAAATAGACATTGCTTTAAAAGCTTGGAGACGCTATTTGTACAGTGAAACATTTCGGATTATATATAAATATACAGATCAATAAAGTTTGAGGTACTTATTGAGTTTGAAAGAATTCTATACAAGACTGAGACAATGGATAAAAGTATTAAAGGACTATGATTGTACAATTGAGTACTATCAGTGTAAAACTAGTGTACATATCTGATGCTTGAACAAAAAATTCGATAAAGGAATAGCACAAATTTAGATATTGTGGTTACTAAATCTAGTACAATAAAGAGCATAGAATATTGAGTTGACTTTTGGGCAAATCAAAGTACTATTATCTAATGAATTTAAAATCAGTTTCACATGAAAAGATAAGCAAAGCTCAAACTGAGGATTTAGAATTTATAAATCTTATTGAGGAAATTGAAAGTTGATAATGAATCCAAATTTTTAGTTTAAATGGGAAAATAATACCTTGTAATTGTAATATAAAGTTTGTGTGCACAATAAAGATGATTGAGTAAAAGATTGTTAGAGATAGCACAAATAACAACTTATATTATACATCCTAGTAGGAATACGATGAAATAATGTTTGATGGCTATGGATGTAAAAATAAGTGACTATATGTATTTGTTGCCAATAGTCTTAACTGTTGGAGATATGCTTAAAGCTTATATTTTGGAGTTCATAGAAACATGAGGTCAATATTTAATTTTAACTAACTTTAAGCATAACAATCAATATCACAATGATATCATTAGAATATCATATGAGGTGTTATACGACAAAAAGAGCCGATCGCCTTTATATTTGGATGAATAAGGCCTAAAAATAGTTTAAGGCAAGAAGTGATAGGAGATGTTGATGATAAGTGAAATTGATGTGTATTAGAAATTAAGTGACTCAAGAAAGATGAATGAATTAGGAGGAGCAACATCGAAGATTTGGAATAAAGTGAGATAGACATATGAGTTAAGTGTATTAACACTAAAGAGATGTGAATTATCAAGCAAAGGATGAATTATTTCTAAGAGTATCACCTTGCAAAGGTGTTCTCAGGATGGAAAAAGTATAAACTAAGCCTGGCATAAAATGGTCCACATGAAATTCTTGTAAGAATAGTACCGTTAACATATGAGTTTGTATTACCAATAAAGACGTCTTAAATGCATAAAGTGTGATATGCGAGTGTGATAAGAAATAGTGATATGATATGACCCAGATGTAATGATGGCACTAGAAGTGAAAATTTTGAGTAATCTAAAATATATTGAGGAAATAGACAAGATTATGGGATATCTGATTAAGTAACTGAAAAATTGATTGATTCCATTGACTATAGTCAAGTGGAAGAAGATATTCGAATGATGAAGTTAAATGGGAAATGGAGGAAAATATGAAGAAATAATACCCATGCCTTTCTGATCAATCATTTAAGAATTTCGAAGACGAGCTTTCTTTAAGGAGGGGAAAATTATAGCATCCCGTTACCCATGATAAGGCTTAAATAGTGAACATGAGAAATTACTGAGAAATTAGAACGTACAATTCATGCTTATGCAAAATATACCATACACATACACAGGAATAATAAGTTTTGCTCATTAATATGACTGTACATGCATTCATTGACATTTTTCGGGCATAATTGAGCTATTAATGCGACTAAAATGTGATTTGAAAATTTTGATATATTTTGGGTATTTTGGAATATTTGGTGAATATTTGGAAATTTGGAGTATTTTTAGAATAGGAAAAAATGTTGAAATTTGGACCAATTATAGTTTGACATATGGACTGATTAAATATTGATAAGTGGCTTAAATGCATGGTGACATGTGGTAGTGTTGAATAGTGTGTAAGACATGTAATATAGCCACGTAGTGTATGGATTTCGGTGCAGCTCATTCCTCTGTTGATTGTCTCTTCACCGAAAGCATTGGTGAAAAATCTTCTTCTTGTTTACCAACACCGAAGCACCAAGTTATATATGGTTGTGTATTTGGCTTCATCAAAGTAAACTTTATTCTTGTTTATCCTTCATCGACCGCAATCACTGCTGGAAATTTTGTTACACCATGTAAGTCATGTTTTATTGTTTTGGTGAATGGTTTTTGATGATGTTGTAATGTTTTGAAATGAATACATGCAAAAATGGGATAGAATTTTGGTGATAAAATAGAATGTACAGAAGGTAAACATGCAGTAAAAGAACGAAAAAGTTCAGAAAAGCTGAACTAAAATGGAGTTGCATGAATAGTGATCTGTTTTCTATGGTTGTTAGTAATTAGGGATTTAATTTGTTTGTCTTGAGTTATTGAGTTTAACAGAAACAATAACAGAAAAATGTGATGTAGAACCATATGGCTATAGGTTCTATTTTTGGTTTGTGGATCATTATTGTTGGAAACAAAATTAAAGTTGTGAGAGAAAGTTGAAAATGGAAAGAGATAAAAGATAGAAAAGTGTATAAAAATGGAAACATACAAGAATATATCGGTTTTTGGATTAGATATAAATCTTGAATTTTGATTTGTTGTCGATGATTTTAAATTGTAATGGGAGTCGAAAAGAGGAGAAAATAGTGGAGTCATAGATTGAATAAGATAGGAATGAGAAATCTAGAAAAAAATGGAAGGAGAAATATTCGGTGAAAAAGAGAAGAAAGAAGATCACGACATCGCTGTTGATGATCGCGACTCGTAATTATGTACTATCGCGGCTTTCAATTGTTTTTCTAGAAGGGTCTATTCTGAACATCCTTCAATCCTTTTATTATAACTTCTTCACCCGATGTTCAAATTACTTGATTCTTGACCAATAGACTCATAACACACTTTTCTTCATTGCCACCAAAAAATTATAGCCATCTGAAATGGATTGATTGCTGAATTTAGGATGAAAATCTTGAGGAGTACTGGAATATGATAACTGGTATAATTTCACTGTACATACTTCGGTATGTTGACTATATTTTGATCAGTAGGTATCCAAATGAAATGATTCTTAATTTAAATTGAACTAGCGATATATGGCTAAAAATTGTCTGAAGAGATGGAATTGTAATTCTGTCTTTAAGAATTTTATAATCTAACCTGAAGTTAAATACAGAGTACAGTTATAGTTCAATGAATAGTCCAAAGTAAATTTAGTATAACTTTTGGAATATTGAATCAAATTTTATGATCTTGGTGTAATTAGAAACTTAAGACATTGGAGAACAATTTTCTAGAAGGAATTATTGCCTAATTATGTCAATTGCCTTATCAGAATGATCATACAAAGTTGACCCGAAACCATGCTATTAGAAAAATATGAAATAATCAATTAGGTTACGAAATTAGTTTTGCATTGCTTTATTACGGTCCAAACCTTAAGTACAAACAATAATTATGAGATTTTTGATATATGAATGATATGGTGAAAAGAATCACAATAAGATACTTGGGATTGTCGTTGAACATGCATTGTGCATATTTTCTAAACATAGATGTGCGTAAAGGAATACTTATGCATTTGTGCAAAAGTGTGATATATGTAAATGTGTTCTACATGATATAGAGGAGCACTTTGGACACCAGACAGACATTGCCGGTCCATCTAGGCAATAGCATATTGGAGCGTACTGTGAGTCAACCTAAATGATTTTCCTATGATTGATTTGATTTGTTTGACTTCCAATTACTAAACTGTTTGTGATTTGTTTATGAATTCCAGACTTAAAGTACGAGGAGTTTAATATTTATGAATGTATTGGAAGTGTTTTGATTGCTTTGAAATTCTGAATGATATGAGCATTCTATATGAGTATTCTCAACGAAAGTTGAATGCTGGACTTAGGTCTGATGTCTATAAGATTTCTGACTGTGCATCATATGTGACTGTTATACATGACATATTCTGCATTTGGTTCATTTCATAAAATGCATGCTCAGATAAAGGCGTTGTGATCTGAGTAGCCAGTATGAAAGTGCTTCCACGTAGAGCTTTGCTCTGTGATTTCTGTTTCTGCATGTAAAGCTATGCTCCATGATTCTATTCTGACTAAGCCCAATGGGCCATTATCTGTATAAGTATGTGAAAGGCAATAGATCACAACAATAATAAGGAATTTTGGAGTCTCATATGCATATGTATTTGTATATATCCATTTTGAATTTGCAATGATTACATGATATGCCATGATAATGTGAGTATTTAGATTATTCCTCATCTGAATGAATATATATGAAATATGTGATTTTGTGTATTTGACCTGGGTGAAATCATTAATGATGGTTTACTCATTGAGTTCACAAAACTCATAAAATATTGCAATGTGGCTTTTCAGGTTCTGAGGAATTATTCAGTTAGGCTAAGTGGAGTATAGCCATTGAGATTAGATATGGATTAAGGGTCGAGATCAGTTTGCACCTGCATATGTCTTTAGTAATTCTATTTTTGAATTATGTTCTGTAAAAAGTGTACAAATTATATACGAATGATTTGGTAATGAAACAATATTATGTTCGCGAGTGTTTTGTATCTAAAATGGGCCCAAGTGGTTGTTGAATTCTAACATTGTAAAATAATTGTAACACTTGTGAATGGAAATGTTGGATCCCGAAATTTTCTTAGAATTGCGAGTTAAAAATTTGATTTGAAACGAGAAATTGGTGGATCCATTCCTAAGCCTCATTTGCCTGCTATCTCTTTTTTGGCAAAATGCTAAGCCCAAAAAGGGGCATTTAAGTGTTACATTCAGAGCGTGGAATAAACCATCTGAACAATGGAAAGAATGAGTGTTATATATATGTATTAACGGATAGATGTTTTTGTGCTTGAAGAAAAATGGATTTAAGTAAATGAGATGATTGAAATGGAAGTTGAAAATCAGGAAATAAAAGTGAAAGTGTAAAATGTTGAAGAAATTAGAAAGTTTGACTTTTTGGTATGAGGAGTTGACTTTTTAATTTAGGCGGAATTTGAGGAAATGATCTACATAAAACTTGTAGAGTCTGTTGAGAGCTTTTCGTATCCATAAAGTTCGATATTTCTCGATATCGGGAGTACAAATTATGATCAGTCAAAGTTAAGTGTCATTCGTTTTGATTTTGAAAATGTAGGATTGTATATACTGTACTTTGAGGTGAATTATGGACTGTTTTCGTCTGACTTTAGATTAAGTGATCCTCATGAAAGTTATAGAGAATTTGAATAGCTTGAAAATGATATATAGTTTGTAATTTTTTTTATTAATGTTGGACCCCACACCCCACCCGTAGGTGTTTGGGGGTTATACTCCGGCGTGTATTTGTAGGTTCCAACACAAATTGGTATTGTCCTCTCTGAGAATCGAACTCGCAACCCCTCAAGGTTTTGTTGTTTCTAAAAATGGATCGAACATCATTTTTTTGGATGTGAGAATTGAAAGATATGATTTTTTTGAAGTTATGTAATTATTTAGGGAAGCATTAAATGGGACAGGATCTTTAATTGAAATTTTGATCACTTTAGAGACTGATATGGTTTTTGATTTCTTCAAGGAAGTTGTAGAGCTTCCTTTAAGCTTTTGATTGATACTAAATTTGTTTAATTTGGAGTTCGGATCGAGAGTTATGAATTTTTGAAGTTTGGTGTAAAAAAAAATGAAGTTCGAGCCATTTCGTAATCGCGAGTCGTTCGCGATGGCGAGATGGGCTTTTCGGTCGCACTCGCGAGCCTTCGTGAGTGCGAGACGGCTCAGCCGTTTCTCCGAGGTTCGCACTCGCGAGCCTTCGCGAGTACGAGATGGCTTTTCCGTTTCGTACCGACTCGCGATCGCGAGACGGCCTTTTGGCTCTTCGGCTCGCGACCGCGAGCCGACAGTTACAGTGCGACTCCAATTTGTAATTTCTTTGATTTTTCTTGATTCTTTCGCTTATATCTTGTCCGTCCGACATCCGATTGACCCGATTTTTGACACGTTGGATTCCTAAGACATTTAATTTCATTTTCTTGGAGAATTATGAATTTTTCTAGATTTAATTGAGGTTGATTGACTTAATCAAAGTGAGTTGGGAAATTTTTTAAACATGGTTCAGTATTTTGAGAAATTCGGGAGCTGTAGAGATCCGATTGAGTTGATTCTTGAGACAAAATAAAATTGAGACATAGGGCTACAAATCATGTAAAGGGATCGAATTCTAATTTAGTCCCTAAGATTGTCAATTTTGGGAGTGAAGTTGAATTAATGTTCAGTCCTGGTTTTGAAAAAGGTCCAAAAGTATTTTGACCATAACTCCTTCGTTTCTAATCCGATTTGAGAATTCTTGGTATCATTTTAAAGATGCGACATAGAGGAACATTTTTCGAGAAGAATGTTTTGTCAAATTTTGTCATCTACCTGATCAATTTCTGGACACAAAATGTTAGTTTTTAAAGGTCAAATGAAGGACATTTTGGTCTTTTTAATGTCATTAATGAAAGGTGATGAGGTGGCTATCGTTTAAAGAGAAGAGAAGTAGTGATTTTCGACAGAAAATGAAAGAAAGAACGAAAATAAGAAAGAAAAAGAGAGAGAGAAGTGAGAGTCGGTTGAGGGAAAGACGAAGAGAAGAAGAGAGAGAGCTTCAAGGTTTCGATTTTCTTCATGATGTTAGAGGATTTCGATGCTTTTAAGAAGGAAAAGTGAGAAAAAAAGTGAAAGTTTCCTTTGGAGTCTAAGAAATCCGAAAATGGAAGAGAGAGAGGGTAAGAGTTGATTTTCATGAATTGAGTTTTTAGTGAGATTTTTAGTTAATTGGCTCAAGATTGATGTGGGTTTGTGAATTATGAAGTTAATTTTGATGATTATGCCTTAAGTGAGGTTTAATTTTGGATAATTGTGAATTGGAGTTATGCCCAATTTTGTAAATTGGGGATTTTTGAAATTGTTGATTTAGATAGCTTGGAAATATGATCAATTGGTGAATTCCTAAGTTAATTTTGAGTATTATGATAATTATGATATTGAATTTGGGTATTTGTGATTTAGGAAAACTTAATTTGGAAGAAAGAAGGAAGAATTGGAGAAATTGAGGATTAGAACGAGATTCAAATATCGATTCGAGGTGGGTATCATATTTATATTTTGATTTATAAGCTATATGTGAGTTTTTGAAAATTAAAGAAAGCAAAAAAATTGGGGTTTTTGAAAAATCATTGTTTATGAGTAAGGTTTGAAAATTTCGATTTCCGAATGAGTAAAGTTATTGTTTTAAAATGAATTCGATAAAGTGATAAAAATTCTGAAATTCATCATTTATGAATAAATTGACAATTGTGATATTCCTTGATTTTTGAATGCTTTGCTAAATTGAAATCATTGTGTATGAATGTCTAAATTATTGCTCTAAATGTTGCATTCATGAATGATTGA
>JAOSBP010000009.1:1437152-1452408 GCA_027563825.1 Erythroxylum mucronatum
AAAGAACCTTTGATACCTCAGGTTGTTTGCAAAGAGAAGAGGCATTTTGAGCAAGTCAAGTCTTTAAGCAAGGAAATTAAGGTGGGTACATGTTTATAATAGAATCAATAAGCCACTACTGTTTTCTTTAAATCAAAGAAAATCACTGATTTCAATTGCATCATAAGTGTGCATTTATTGTTTTTGAAGGTTTTGAAAGTGTGCTGCATATTGTATACAAAAATTTTGTTTGATTTATGAAAATGGTTTTGAAAAGGTATCAAGCTTAAGAAATCAAGTTTTTGAAATGTGCCTTTTCGGGTAATATGTTTTACAAGTTATGAAATACATATTATGTGGGTTTGTGTTGGTCTCCTAAGTTAAGTCAAGTGCATTTTGACAAAAGGCTTCTCCCGCCTGCCCACTAGTGACATGGAGCTCCTTCATAGACTTCCATAAGTTCACAGCTACGTAAGACCATTATGTGAAAATATGTAGTACGTTTTGTTTTTTGGATCCACCCGAACCATTTTAGTATGCGTACGTGCTCATGATAAGTTGATAAGATTGACGCATACATGATTTGTACTATTGTAAATTGTTTGACAAGTTAAGAATTTCATGATATAAGTGTTTTATGATTTTTAAGTGCGGAATTACTATGGTTATGAAAATGTTCAATGACATTGAGTTTTCAAAGGTTTTGCTTACTTTTCCGTTATAAACTGTTACCCAGGAGCTTTCAAGCTCACCTTTTCCATGTGTTGGTCCCCTAAGTTAAGTCAAGTACACTTTGACAAAAGGCTTCTCCCGCCTGCCCACTAGTGGCATGGCATGAAGCTCCTTTATGGACTCCCATAAGTTCACAGCTACGTAAGACCATTATGTGGAAATATGTAGTATGTTTTTTTTTGATCCACCCAAACCATTTTAGTATGCATACGTGCTCATGATAAGTTGACAAGATTGATGCATACATGATTTGTACTATTGTGAATTGTTTGACAAGTTAAGAATTTCATGATATAAGTGTTTTATGATTTTTAAATGTGGAATTACTATGGTTATGAAAATGTTCAATGACATTGGGTTTTCAAAGGTTTTGGGCCTCTCCCTCTCTTTCTTGTCCCATCTTCAGGTGATAGCTAAGAGATCAAGTGATTAAGAGCCTAAGGGAATTGCTTCATTTGCTATTTTGTATTTTTGTAATAAACTAATGGTATAGCTTTTGATATGTAAATAAAGTTTTTCAAACTCTGTTTCTTGAGTAACGAATGATAGATTAAAGTAGTTTCGATTGTGTATGTTTTTTGACTCCCTATTAAAATGGTTAAAAAGATTTCATGGGAATATGTTCAAGTTAAGTATGATGATATTTGCAAGAGCTGGATTCCAGAAACAAGTAGGATCTAACAAAATTCCTCCTACTATGCTAAAAGAAGGAAATGTTGACAACGGGATTGGAAGGAAAATTCAAAAAGGGAATTTATGATTTAAGAAGTGTCCTACCTTATTATGACGAATATGGTAGAGTTTCAACTAGAAAAAAAAATCATTTTAAGTTTTATAGCATGCATAAAGAAAAAAGTTAGCAAAACAAATGAAAACTTTTTAAAGAAGTTCAAAAAGAAGTCCGAGACATACATTTGTAGAATTCAATTCAGTTGAGATAGAGGACAAAGAAGAAGACGCCTGATGTGTACAAACCATAGTCCAAGAAAATGATGTCACATTAGTGCCACACAATGCAGCATTATTACCCATGCAATATTCCCATTTGCAAATCTTTTAAAGAACTTTAAAATTTTTCAAAAAAATTTATTTTTTGTTTTTAATTTATTAAAAATATTTTCTCTAAATTTATATTAAAATAATAAATAATACATAGCATAAACAATACACAATATGTATTTAAATTTTGAGAATTCGATGATTCAATTTAATTTTTAAATTCAATGTAACTAATTAAATTATATTTAAATTAATAATTTAAAATAATTATAATAAATTATTAATTTGAATATAATATAATATAATTAATTTGGATTATATTTAAAAGTTAAATTAGATAGTCATATAAATACTATTCAATTGGTTTATATATAATATTCGTAGTTGTATGTAGAAAAAATTTTAAAAATTAAAATTTATTCTTTCAAAAATTTTAAAAAATAAATATCTTTAAAATTGATCATCTCTATCGAATTTATGATCTCTCCGAAAGCATGTGAAATGAAAACACTTCATCACCTAAAAGTAAAATGATTACAAAGATAATCTTAGAGGGTGGGTGAGTCTGTTATCGGACTTACGAGACAACCAACCCCAAAAGTTAGCTTGAAGGGTGAGAGAGCTCATAAGCCTATAAACTCTACATTAGTTCCTTTTATTATCAATGTGAGACATTTTTAACCATAACATTCGTCCCCCCATAAGGACCAATGGTCTCATTGGTCACGACCATGTTGGTTACGGCCACGTTGGTCACGGCTGGCACTCCCAAATCATCACTTCGTGGGCCACCATTCCGTGAACCACTACTCCATGGGCCACCACTCTAAGGACCAATAGCTCTGATATCAATTGTTATAAAACTTATAAAAAAACCAACCCCAAAAATTAGCTTAAAGGATGAGAGAGCTCATAAGCCTATAAACTCCACGTTAGTTACTTTTATTACGGGACATTTTTAATCATAACAGAGTCGGTCTTCGGTAAGGGGTTTTTTAGGAGGTTGTGGTTTATGCAACTGTTTGTCCCTTCTGTTAACATTCAGAAGTGCAAGAACCTTTTTCCCCTTTGTTTTTCCGTTCTCTTGCTGTTCTGCTGCTCACCTCCATTAACGAGGTCCTCACTTCGTATCTCCAACTGTTCTACCGGCCTCTTCTTGTGGTCCTCTTTGTCTCTTCATCTTTCCACAAACGAGGTCTTTTTCTCTCTCTTTTCCTTTCTTCCTACATACTGTACGTACTTGTTTTGTTTGGTTGCGGGAAAATGGGGATGTGGGTTTAATAATTTTTTGTGTTATTTATGGTTTTGGAGATTCTAGGATCTGGGTTTTAGGTTTCTCACTCTGATTTGCTCTTTCATAGTCGCACTCTCTTATCTTTCTTACCTCTCGTCTTTGTGTCATTTCTTAAGGTTGTATTATATGAACTAAACGCTTGCTTGACAGCTAACAGTAGGGCATTTATAAATTGGTTTGACATTATCAAATGGAATTTGTGGCGATTTTAGTTTCCATTTTTCCGCATTATCACCTTTTTCGGCTAAGAGCATCACTAGGCTTGGTCAAGTTGTTAGTTAATCATCACCTAGATGATTTTGTTTTATAAATAAATAGGTTTGCAGTCGTAAAGCATTTTCTTTGGCTGAAATTATTTGTTTATGATCTATCAAATGAAAGACATCAGGTAGACTTCATATACAGAGTTGGTGTGCTAACTCATGCTTGCTGATCCGTAAGTATCATTTTCTGAAGATTTTGGAATAGTAGAGATTAGAATGGTAACTGTGATGGATGAAGAAACATATCATTGATTCAAAAAAACAATTTTTACACCATTTATACCATAACCTCGTATTAATGTCCGTGCTCCATTCTTTCCTTTCGTTTGAAAGAACGTCTTACGTTGCATAAGAAAAAACTGATAGTACCGTGATGATGTGATTGTATAAATCTTTTAAGAAACGACTTATTTTAAGTTGTACAATAATAATTATCATCTCATATATCCACCTCTATATGAAAAGAAGATTTGAAATGGTGGCTTATGTATATTAGTTACTAATTAGGGTCTGTTTTAATTTCTTCTATTTTTCTGATATAATTTTTAGTTTTCGTTTCCTATGTTTACTTTTTTTTCCAAATATTTATCTATTTAATTGTTAATGTCTAATAATTACATATTAGATAAGATTTAAAGATAATTTTAAAATAAATAAATAATATTTTGTTTTAATATATTATATAATGTTTATTGATAAATTTGCTGAAATTTAATATATAACTTTAACAACTGCCTCAAAAAACCTACATCCTCAACTAGGTAATTGTTAAATCTAAATAGACAGTGCCTCCTATTTCTCTCAAACATATCTTGAATAACCTCAGGAGAATGATCAGAGTATAGAGGTTCTTTGAATATAGCATAGAGGTTCTTCGAATATAGCTTTGCTCTTTACAAAGCTTGATAGCCATTCCTCATTACCCAACACTATATCTAGTTTCTTTTTAATATGCCACTTATAAGATAGCTTTTGCTCCATATGAGGATTGCTCCCTCCAATTTCAAGTTAATAACTCCATTCCTCGTAATGCACTCTTGTAGTCAATATGTGAAATTCTTCAATCTAATATTCCCTTCAGCTTCAGATCTAAACCTGGTATCATTGAAATCCCCTATTATGAGCCAAGGATCTCTAATATGAGCATGAAGAGTCTCTAGGGTACTCTGTATTTGTTTCCTTTAGAAGATGAAGTTTGATCCATACACCACAAAAACAATGACATTTGCCTTTTTCCTTTGTAAACTAGACCTCCGTATAGATTAACTGGTTAGTACTATGTAATGTCTAATCATTAACCAAGCTATTAGCAAAAACAATCACAACTCTACCATAATGGTGTTGTGCATGGTTCATTCATCCCCCCAAAAACTTCAAATCCAAAAACCTTTCCTTGCTTAGCTTTGTTTATAACATGCATATCATTAATGGTTTATAACCTATACTTGGAGCTCTTGTCCATTAAAAGTTAAAGTTTTCAGTGTACTTGAAAGACGAATGATATGAAGACATAAAAGAATGCCTTAAACTTGTTGTAACAATTTACATTATTATTATTAAGACAATTTGTAAAGAAACAGATTTAAATTTGACTTGTGGTTTGTAGAAATGGATGAGATACAAGGGTGGGATCTTAAATGATGACATTTGATTATTCTTTCTTTTTCTTCACAATTCCTTGGAATTATTTTCTATGTGGGTTTTAGGGTTGGAGGTACACATAAATAGCAATTAAGAGCAAGCCAAAGTCATTTGTGTCAACGACACCGCATTCAAGTTGTGGGATTGTGAGTATACCTTTCTAATTTTTTGAGCGAAATAAATGCTTCTATATGTACATTTGTGCTAGTTTTGTTTCTTAAGTTATGTGGAAAGTTAAAAACTTAATACTTTAGACAATTGAGTTGGAATTTTCTTGTTTTTAATAAATTTAAGTTAATAATAAATGACCCTCATTTTTATCTTCTTGTGAACATAGTGAAATGGAATAAAATGAATAAAGTTGTTAAGCATGGTAAATAACAAACAGAAGATCAATGACAAGCTAAGGACATCTTGATACTTGGATAGGCTTTGGACCTTTTTAGCTTTTGTGTATTTGGATAGGGCACTAAAACTAATAAGGATCTTTATGCACATGATATTTTTCTTCGATGGTCATTGAATATGAAATTATGTTTGTGTTTGGCTAACTAGAGTGTTAATCAGGAGTAGATAAGGAGGTTTGGCTTAGCTAAATAAGTTAAACATGCTTTTTTATGTATTAAAAATTCATATTCATTTTTCTAATAAAAGCATTTGGCCTTTTGTTTGTCTTAGGAATCAAAGTTTCCCTTACTTATCTATTTTTACTTTTCCATTAGTTTCTTTGTTAAAAATATTTGGATTTAAGTTATTTTCATGCCCGTTACTTATTTTTGTTTTTATTAGAGAATTTATTTTCTTCTGTTATGGAACTTTTAGTTCCAATAGTTTCTTTCATTAGTTAAATATGATTTTTGAAAGTCCCCTTTTTTCCGAAAGTTGAATATGATTAAATTAATCTCATGAGAAATACAAAAAAACATTGTTTGTTTTACAATATTAGTTCTTCAGTTATGAGCATCCAACCTTACTCTACAATTTAGCAATTCCAATACCATATTGGTTCTAACTACCCTTCATTTGTTGCCTTTCACTCTTTTTAGGATCTGGAATCCCTTACTTCAGTATGCTCAATGAGGTTTTCTAGCTGATTAACCAACTAGTCTTCATTCCTTGCAAGAGTTTTTGCTCCAGGCCTCTAGCTACTATGTTCATTCTATAATGCAGTATCATGTTATGCAAAATTTGTTCTTGCGTCTTTGACTCCTTTTGGAATATTCTAGCATTTCTTTCTTTCCATAAAAAGCATAGTATTGTTGCAAGGTTCATCTTCATCACCTTTTAATCTGCCTTGTTCCTAGTTCAAATTTTGGTGAATTTGAGCCAAGTTCTCTTCCAGTTGAATGTTCAATAGCTCTTTGATTTTTAACCAAATGAATTTAGAAAATATGCATTTAACCATGAAATGATCCATAGTCTCTTCTTGCTCGCCAATTGACAGGTTCTGTAGGGGATCTCTAACTTGATTTTGTCCTTGGCACCTAGTCTTTCTAATATGCCCAACCATAGTATAAAAGCATGGCTTGGAGTGGTGTCTTGGTCCCAAACCAGATTATACCATTGCACTCTAGTGTTTGTCTCCTGTTGAAGCACTTTTTTGCACTTGCTTGTAGAGAATTTCATAGACTGTTTATTAGTCTTTTCTGGAGGGACTTGTTTCGCATGTAGGGTACTATGCTTAAAATGAGCTCCTCTTATCATCCAAAAACGGATGGACAAACGGAAGTTTTCAACAGTGCTTGGAAACTTACTTGAGGTGCTTCGCTTCCGAACAACCTAGGAATTGGTCTTATTGGATTTTGTGGGTAGAACTGTGGTACAATACCACCTTCCATATGTCTACAGGTTCAACTCCATTTGAGGTTGTTTATGGGAGAAGAACCCCACCACTGGTATGGTACTTACAAGGAGAGGCTAGAGTGGAGGCTGTGGCTAGAGAATTATTGGATATAGACAAAGCATTGAATCAACTTAAATATAATTTGAATATGGTGCAGGAACAAATGAAGAAATATGCGGATAGAAAAAGAACTTTGCAATCTTTTCAGATAGGAGAGTGGGTTTTTCTTAAGCTTCACCCCCATAAACAGTTGTCGGTGGTCAGCCGTTTTAATCAAAAGTTAGCTGCCAAATACTTTGGGCCTTTTCAGATTATGAAAAAATATGGGACAATCATCAATTGAAGTATGTAAGGTTTTAAACCATCTTTGAATTGAACACGTTGCATATCTATAGGCGGCTAAACTATTAGATGACTAGCTAAAATCACATAACAAGACCAAAAGTTACAGTGTGTATACAAAAGTAAGCTGATGCTAGTTTTGACAACAAAAACAAACAAAGTTCTTCACTGGAACTTGTAGAACCTTGATTTCTTCTGTACAGATAGACAACAAGAACACTATAAAGTTGGATTTATACTTGAATCTCTTCACTCTTCATTCCCTTTGAGAATGTTGTATCTACAAAGAGGACATGAAGTATTCATCTTAAGCCATTTCACAATGCACGTGGAATGAAAATGATGGTTGCAAGGAAGTGTGTGACTTGCTTAACTTACAACAAAACTCCCACCAACTTAAACCTATCCTAACGTGGTTCTTTATTAGTTATTATCTAACTTCTTACTTGAAATATGTAGAATTTGGTTATAAATCAATAAAAGAACAAGTAAGCAGATTTGATTCTTTCATCCATTTAAGCAATTAAAATTGAATTGAAGTCTATCATTCTAATCATAGAATGAACAAATTTATTTTTAACATAACTAAAACACCCTTATCTAGGTCTGTTCTTTTTCTTTTTCTCCAATCACAAAATATCTTTCTTTTCTTCCTCTACTCTCTTTCTTATCTCAAAGTTCTATTTTTCATCATCTCTGTGTCCGTCTTTTTTCCTTTAGTTCTACCTCTATTTTTTCCTTCTTCTAATTCACTATTTTATATATTGGACATAATCAATTAACAACCTTTTCTCACATATACTTCTTTTATCTGTACCTCAATTATATTTCTCTTTCTCAAAGTTCTATATAAAGCTTTGGGTCTATATTTCCTTTTCCTAATCTCTACCTCTATTTCTTTTCTTTTCCAATCCATTGTTAAGTGTCGTAATATCATCATTATTTCTTCTTCCAGCTACTCTAATTAATTCATGGTCGACAACAGATTAAGGTATTTTTGCATCTTCTTTGTCTTGCCGAACCGGTCTAACCAATTCGATGAAAACCTGACGGCTCTCCAACAAACCGGTTTTCATACTGACAAGTTTTTAACTAAAAACTGACCCAGACCAGGCTTTTTCCAGTCAGACTGGCCGGTCCGATTCGGTTTTTAAAACTTTGCTTATCATTTGAGTTCTTTATTGCTTAAAATTATTTTCAAAAGAATTAATTGCTACATTTCTTTTTAGTCTTTTCTAACCCCCACTAAATGCACTGTCTAACTCTGCTCTAGTCCTATTAGTACTGTGTTAATAAGGGAAGAACTTTGCCCCAACTGAAAATTCAGTCTGGCTCTGGCCCCTGACTTTGGAGTTGTTATCTTATTGCATAGTTGACATTTCAACATCAGAAACATAAAGAGACTATTTGTTGAACTATTGGTTTGAGTTAGATTAGAAACTTCACAGGGTGGGGAACTGCAATTAAAGATCTGTAGTTGATTCTTATGCAGGAGAGGAAGGCATTATGAAAGTGAAGCTGCTTCGTATCCTTGTTCACCTAGTATATGAACTTTTCGATCATTTTTATGGGCATCTTAAGTTTCTCTTGACTTAGCCTCCTTGTTTCGATATCTGCTTGGGCTCTACAAAAAGAGTATGTATGCTCTTCAATTTCTCTCTTTTTGCTCCCTTTTTTCTTTGCATTTTTGTATTGGTGTGTGTTGCAATTGTTACTTATTCTTGACTGTTAGTTCTTGTCCCTTTGTCTCAATTGTAGGTGGCAAGCTGTAGCTACATGGACATGGGATGCACAGGATGAAACTTGTGGAATTTGTAGGATGGCCTTCGACGGCTGCTGTCCTGATTGCAAGTTTCCTGGTGATGACTGTCCACTTAGTAAGTTACACTATTTTCTCGCCCCCCTGTATCTCTTCTTCTTTTTAGCTTTTTGAGATGTGTATATACTGTTTGACAGCAATTGTTGAAAGCTTAATGCAGAAAAACTACAAGCATAATTCCCAAAATTGGTCCTTTTCTTCTTTTCCTTCCATGTTTCTGCTTTTCAGTTGTTTTGATTGAGTAGCTAATCGATTTTTAGATGTTCTATATATGAATCATCTTATCCGAGCATTTATCTAAGGCGACATTTTATAATACAAAACTGTTATGCGATAACGTTGTCTACATGTGTATCAAGTATGGTTACTGCTTAATTTACTTAGATCAATTTATTCCCTTAACAAGTATCTACTTTTGTGGTATCTTTCAACAATACTTGCAGAGTTATTTATCCTATTGATTAACTTATCTGTAGTGACAATTGCACGTTATGTGTAGTTATAACTAGACGGTGATCTTCTTTGTCAATTTTATGAATTATTTTGTTATTTTTTCCCGTGTAATTCAGATAAAAGGATTGGGTATTCGTAGGTGGGGATGATTATATATTGAACTGATGGCCTTAACGCAACATGTTCTCATAAACTGCAGTTTGGGGTGTGTGCAACCATGCCTTCCATCTCCATTGCATATTGAAGTGGGTGAATTCTCAAACTTCTCAAGCTCATTGTCCCATGTGCCGGAGGGAGTGGCAGTTCAAAGGCTGAAGAGAACCAAACATTTCATCATTTACTTTTGCCGTGTACCATCCATGCATAACTTTTTGGCTGCATGTGCTTTTCATAGTTTGTCCATGCTATTAATGCTTGCATGACAATATAATTTGATATATATAACAGCCAGCAGACATGTTATTGTACAACAAAAAGCAGTTCTAGGGGTCCCATATACCTTCTATCAAAAGCAAAAAGACTAGTTCAATTCACGTTATGATTGAGAGTAAGATACTAAGATGGTCAGCTTATACTTCGGGAGAAGAACAGGACAGCTAATAAGAAGCTCAGTATTTGGTGGTTGCCACATACCACATTTTGTTCTCTTCTACGTATAGTTGTTTGTTGCTGCAACGGCAGCAGGTACCCCCAATTATTGAACCATTCAGCAGATAACATGCAATGCCATGGCAGAGCAGTTGAGCCGTGTCACTCTGTTTCCCACGTAAATAACCTATTGCCTATCGTAACGTCAGTAGTATCCCAACCAATCCACAATGCACTGGGAATGGAAATAGGGACAATCTCATTTAGTTTTTTAACCTGCTGTCTTCTTCCTAACGGCCATATGAAGGCAACGACTCATTCTAAAAAGCTATCCTTAGTCACCTAATACCAGTACTATACTAATCCTTTGATGAAGGCCGAAATGACTACGAAAAGATGGATGAGTAAAGTAATCCATAAGACAAGAATCTTAAATTAATTGTTTCGAGGGACAATCATAACTAATAATATTTTAAAATACCTACTCTCGAGTTATAAAATGTTAAAAGCACTAGACGTTATCACATGTTAGTTAGCTAGGTTGGCTATTTTAATGTTAATGGTCGTTTTCATCAGCCCAGATTTCTGTCTATATATCTTGACTTTGGTGTTTTGGAATCAGAAGTGCTAGACACTCTGAAACAACAAGTGAAAATGGGAAGGCTCGGCTGTTTTGGGGTGCCAATGATTGTTCTTTTGGCGTTTGTTGGGTCATCTGAAGCACAATTACGGCTTGGTTTTTACGCGAAGAGCTGCCCAAAAGCGGAGAAGATTGTGCAAGACTTTGTTAACCAGCATATACATAATGCTCCATCACTTGCAGCTCCTATACTAAGAATGAACTTCCATGATTGTTTTGTGAGGGTATATATGTTTCTTTTTCTTGCTTTGTTCTCCTGGGTTGGGTTAGTGGTGAAAGTTGTTTACGTTTTGCTTCTGCTCAGGGTTGTGACGGCTCTGTTCTTCTCAACTCCACATCAAGCACCCAGGCTGAGAAAACTGCGGCTCCAAATCTGACAATCAGAGGCTTTAACTTTATTGACAGAATCAAGAGCTTACTGGAAGCTGAATGCCCTGGTGTTGTCTCTTGTGCCGACATTATTGCTTTGACTGCAAGAGACTCCGTAGTAGCCACAGTAAGCTCTCAAGAACCGACACTTACATAGATACATACATATACAACAACAATACTGAGTATTGTTTACCATTTCAACAGGGTGGTCCATTCTGGCGAGTTCCCACCGGTAGACGAGATGGAAGAATATCAAATGCCACCGAGGCCTTGAACAACATCCCAGCACCCACCAGCAATTTCTCCAATCTTCAGACACTTTTTGCCAATCAGGGTCTGGACTTGAAAGACTTGGTCCTGTTATCCGGTTAGTAATCTTGTTGGTTCAAACCTTGTTAGATTTCAGACATAGCTGAGAACTCACAAATGAAACTGCAGGTGCTCACACCATTGGAGTGTCTCACTGTTCATCATTTACCGCTCGCCTGTACAATTTTACTGGTAGAGGTGATCAGGACCCTGCTCTTGACAGCGAATATGCAGCTAATCTTAAGGCAAGGAAGTGCAGAAGTCTCAATGATAACGTCACCATAGTAGAAATGGACCCCGGAAGTTTCCGGACTTTTGATCTTAGCTACTATACGCTGTTGCTGAAAAGACGAGGTCTATTCCAATCAGATGCGGCATTGACCACAAACTCCGCTACCTTGTCCTACATCAACCAACTGCTCCAGGGCTCACCGCAGAATTTCTTCGCTGAATTTGCTGCCTCCATGGAGAAAATGGGTCGAATCAACGTTAAAACAGGATCCGTTGGTGAGATCAGGAAGAATTGTGCGGTAGTGAATAGTTAAGAATTCAACGTAATGTTCTTAATAATTGTGTTTTGGGTGTGCATGTTAA
Organism: Erythroxylum mucronatum; assembly: GCA_027563825.1. Lineage (NCBI taxonomy): Eukaryota > Viridiplantae > Streptophyta > Magnoliopsida > Malpighiales > Erythroxylaceae > Erythroxylum > Erythroxylum mucronatum. The sequence continues at coordinate 1,449,021 of JAOSBP010000009.1, forward strand.
TCAATAATGGCAGGATATGAGTTCCAGGGGCTTGGAAGTTATTTTTCCATCATTCTTTGAAAGAAGGCGAAGGCTTGGGGATCGTTTTCTTTTGGAGATAAGACATAAATGTATGAAGGAATTATGTTTGCATCAGATAACTTTTACCACATCAAGTTTGCATTTTGTTACTGTAATACCAAAAGAACCAATCTAAACATAGCTAATTATGCATATGTGCTTTAGTACTAGCAAGATTTTCTGTCTAATATTATGGTGTATTATCCTGTCCTGTAAATTTTAACCATTTATTTATGTGAATCTCGCGTGAGTCCCGCTTGCATAAATAAGTGGCTTCGTCCTCTTTAATACACGTTGTCGCCTATATTGTATTATATAGTCTAGCCATGTTACTTTGTAAGAGAGATTCTTCATTCTTTTAATGCATAGTATGAAAGAGAAAAAGGAAAAAAAAGTATGGATAGAACTTCACAGCAGCGAGAAAGATACTCTTCCTATGAAGACTTTTACAGGGAAAGTGGCAGACGAGGACACAGCTTCTACTTGCCCTGCTTGCTTCCCCTGATATTGCTTTTGATATTTGTCTTCTAGTTTATATACGTATAAATCTGGCCTTTTTACCCCACAAACAGCTCAGCTCGACAAGTCTACGAATACACTTCCCGTGAGTTTTAATTTGACAAGTCTGTCCAGAAAAATGGAGAAGGAACAGATTTTGTTTCAGTAACCAGTTCTTCTGTTACACGTAAATGAACTGATGTATTTTCTGTTTCCTTTTTGCTCTTATGGTAGAAGAAAAAAGCAATGGGAAGTTGATTATTAGAAGGAAAGTTGAGATCAAGACTTTAAGTTTGAGTTTTGGTAGTGATAATACGAGAGTTTACCCGATATGGTGACTCCTTGTGTACATCAATGTTAATGTTAGGCCAACCCTCTAAAAAGTTAACTGAAATTAGACATTTAACCCCTCGCAAGTCAAAATGTAGGAGCGCCTAAAATGAGCAATTTCATTTCAAAAGAAGAGAAAGCAACGGGAAAAACAAAATATCCAGGCTTGCAGCTTTATTTGACCGACCAATTTCGGATCTCTTAAACTTGGGCGGGTGAATAATGGCAAATGATGTGACATCAATGCCATGCAGTGCGGCATTATTATTCATGCAATATTCAAATGTATTGTACAAACGTGCAAATAAGATTAAGTCTAAAGCTAAAACATTCTAATAAATTTTATCCATATATAAATTTTCTTTTCTATCATATTTTATTAAATTTTATTCATATATTTATGTAAATTTCATGTAAATATGTAGATAAAATTTAAAAGAATATAATTAAAATAAAGTAACTAAAACAGAAAATTTAATATACTCGAACTTAAGAATTAGTGTGTAAGATTAATAAGTATTTTTTTTGCTACAAAAGTCTTTTTTTAATAGATATTTGGCTGTAAAATAAAAAAATCTCTTCTTTAATAAATATAATTTTTTTGACAGTTAAAATATAATTTTTTTAAAAGCTCAAATTTGGAGCTTATCAAAAAAACCTCTCAGATGACTTTTTTAGGTAAATTTTTTAAATCAATTAGTGAGTATTTTTTAATTTTTTTACCCTTATGTTTTACACATAATTTTTACAATACCCACAAACACATCTTCACGTTTATCTTATAAATTCATATTCTTTATTACAATAAAATGCATAATTTATTATATATTTAACTGTTTACTTAACTTGAATATTTATTTTGAGATTTATATAATGTTATTTGACTAGATATATTTTTATTTATGTTTCATATAGTTTAAAATTATATAATAATTAATATATTATGCTTTGCTTACTTTAAATAATTTTTATATACATAAATAATTTATATTATAAAATAAAATAAATTTAAAATTTAAAATATTTTTATTTTTATATTTTCCAATAATTTATTATATGAAACTTTTATAATAAACTCTTTTTTAAATGAGTTCTAAAAGAAATTGTATAAAAAAAGCTGCCGACAAAAACTACTTGTTTTGTTTTGTATTAGCTTGCAATAATGAGGTGACGTGCACTAGAAGACTTAACACAAAAGCAATTATTGGATGTGATTCTCCCATAGAAGGTTCAGAACTGCTAAGTTACTGTTCAAATTGGACAAGATCAATTTTAGCTTATCTTTCTTAAATTCTAAAGTTCTGGTTTTTTTTTTAATTTTGAGTTATTTGTCTAATATTATGGTGTCGTATTTTGTCTATTAAATTTTGGTCATTTATTTATATACGTCTCGTGTAGGTTCCACATAAATAAACACAAACTCGCATAAATAAATGACTAAGATTCATGTGACTGAATAAGACACTATAATATTAAACAGAAGATCCGTCTCGTCCCTTGTCGACTATCATCCTTTTTTTTTTTTTTTTGAAGCGCAACTTTCACCTTTGTATATAGTTACAAGAAGAAACAAGGAAACCATCTCCCTACCTCTAAAGTCTAAACTGTATGAAAGTTGTAACACCGCCCATCCAAACCTCGGCATAGCCCCTTCTGCAAAAGATAAGAATATATAAAATGCAGCTAGGTATCCTAGACAGAAGCCGTCGGCCAAGAGTTGGTATGAGCATTATTTAATTACCAGAATCTCGAGGAGCATTTCAACTCATGAACCATTGAACCACCGTCGGAGGGACTTATACTTGCACGGTGAAAAGGCAAACGCATCTTTGCTGATAAGATATGTCGGGACACTTGGCGATACTGTAAACATCCCGTTCCTTGATTTTTCCATCCAGCTTGCCCATGAAACTTCCGCCAGCTGTGACTAAATTGGAGAGCTTTAGACAAATTTGTACACCTTAGAAACGGCTAGTAGCTAGGAGTAGGAGGAATCATGCACGAAGGTATCTATTTTATCATGAACAAATATATTTATTGGATTTATTCTTATATAAATCTGAATACTTCCATAGTCTCTCCATTTGACGCACTAATTAGGCAGCCAATAGGTCAATTACGTCAAATATTCTGTTTTAATTACTCTGTTCTATCTGTATATTAATTGAGATTTATATAAACATATAGATAAAATTTAATGAAACATGATAAGAACATCGTAACTAAAACAGAAGATATGACTTCTAAGCTATGTAGCACGGACACGGTAAAATGGAGCCGTGTCTGCGTGTCGGGCAAGTGTCCGTGTTGGACACCCACTGACACACGGTGGACACAGCTTGGACACGTCTGGAGACCTCTCAGACATTGCTTATTGGAAATACATGCTCCATAAAACATATACTACGTGCTTTTTGAGAGGAGCTTATAAAGTATCAAATATGTATGAACTATCAAGATGTTGGAAGTCTTGAAATACATCAATCAATATATATCATAT
>JAOSBP010000009.1:1460453-1471692 GCA_027563825.1 Erythroxylum mucronatum
AGGCTACGGTACTTATTCAGTTCAGACTTCAATTGGTTAATAGCACTTTTAAATATTGAGTTGTAAATTAAGATCTTCAAAAATGAATCAATCCTTTAAGGCATGTAATAATACGCTTTTTTTTTTCTTCAAGACAAATTCGCTTCTAATATTTATGGTGGTGTATAATGGAGACCAAACCCTACATTGTAATATGTAACGGTATTTTAGTTACGTATTTTGGATTGAATGTGAAAGCGCAAGAAATGAAGAAATGCGAAAAATACCTAATTTCGATTTCTATAATTTCAAACAAGTTTTTCGAAGCCGAAACGAACGCAAATCTACCATCGCCTTCACGAAAATTGCTCTTCGAAACATAGGTAAGGTTTTTTTTATAGTTTTCTCAAAACATAAACTTTCTTAACGGATCAAAGAATTCTTATGCTTTTTTTTTTTCTACAAGACAAATTCGCTTCTAACATTCATGGTGGTGTATAATGGAGATCAAACTCTGCATCGTAATATATAACGGTACCTTAGTTACATATTTTGGATCAAACGTAAAAGAGCAAGAAATGAAGAAATAAGAAAATACTTAATTTCGATCTCCATAATTTCAAACAAGTTTCTGAAGCCGAAACGAGTGCGAATCCACCGTCGCCTTCACGAGAACTGCTTTCCGGAATGCATATAAGGTTTTTCTACAATTTTATCAAAATGTAAACTCTCTTAATAGGTCAGAGAATTCTTATGCTTATGATTGATATGAGCAATTGCAGGAGACTTTAATCTTTATATATAACTTTTATATCAGGCTTTCACATCACTAGTCTGATATGGGTCCGGTCTACACTAATTGAGATCTACTTTCCACCTAAATTGTAATCAATTAATTTAAATTATTTGTTGGGTCACTTTATTATCGTTATCTAGTTTAAATTACGAAGCTTAACTAATAAATTATTAAAAAATTAAAAATATAATTAATAATTATCCAGAAAAGACAAAATTATCTAACGTACAGAACAGAGAGTTTTTATAGTCTTTTTATAATCGAACCGCGTGCCTTCATTTGTGATAAATTTTAGTTTGATCTGAAGTGTCAGAAAAACTTTGAATCTATACTTCACTTTTTCCCACGAGAGACGATGCCTGTCGTAACCCATGTCACATTTGTTTCAGGGCCAACCTTACGTTACAAGGCATCTCATCATTGTTTTGAAAGCTGGATGCGATGCCTTGTAACGTGCGATTTCCCCCTCCAGTGCTTTTTATATTGGACGAATATAGTCATGCCTGTTCAGGTAATTAATAGCCATGCAAATATGTAGGGAAGCAATCATATGATCACCATTTCTTTTTGACTTTCATATGTTAGAATTATCTTTATTATTCCCAACAGTTAGGTATTATTTATATTAGAACAATTTAAATATTATAGCAAAATATCTAAATAAAGAGAAATAATTTATAGTACAAAAAGTAAATATTAGAATATATTAAAATTATAACAAATTGAAATATGACTGTAATTAGTTTGATCACATATAAATAATCATCCATTTTCTTATTCTATATATGAAGAAACAAATTCAAGTATTCAAAGATAGAGTGCACGAGGACACCAATCTTAAAGATAGAGTTAGAAACTCTTTGAATTGTAACCCCTCTTCTTTTACTCGTAATAATATTTTATATGAGAACAGATCACCTGTTCCATAATTGCTGTGCCAGTGCTGTTTCATAATTGTTGTGCCAGTGCTGTTCCATTGCATCTGATCCATACATTTATATGGGACCCACAAAAAGTTATGGACTAGATGCAATGGAACAGCATTGGCACAGCAATTATGGAACAGGTGATTCATTCCATTTTATATCTTATCTCTTCTATTCTTAATTAAGCTCCAATCATGTTATGTCCACTTAATTATTCCATCAAGTGGTAAAATTGTATAAAATTTAATATACAAATTGTTCTTGAATTGATCACTTTAATATGTGACAAAGCACCAATCTCATCCATGAGAGGAGTAAAGTACTTTATCTCTTTTAGAAATATTTATTCTAAAATGTGTTAGGTGTATCATATTAACAGAAAAGAATATATAATATTGGAGCTTGAAAATTAATTTGTTTTTGAATCATAGGGAGAAAATTAACAATATGACAAATGTCTTCTCAATCTTTAAAGTTTTCAAACTACACATTAAACTTAGTTCTGGTAGAAAGATCAAGTGCTTAAAGATAGACAATAGAGAAGAAAATATGGACAATAAATTTAATGCATTTTGTAAGTGAGAAGGCATAAAAAAATAGTTCTCTATTATATAAAATCCTCAATTAAACATAATGTCAGAGCAACTGAACAAAACTTTGTTAGAAAGAATAAGAGCAATTTTGAGAGATACAAGTCTAAAAAAACTTTTTAGGTTGAATTAGTCAACACTGCCTATTTTATAGTGAATCAAATTTCATCAATTGTAATTAAGTTGAAGACACCAATAGAGATGTGACTAGAAAGCTAATGGATTATTTTAGCATCTATATAATTAGCAGTCTTATGTACATAATATATAATGTCAAAGAAACCACAAACTTGGATTTAAAATCTAAAATATGCTTATTTTTAAGATATACCGATGGAGTGAAGGAGTACTACCTATGGGATCCCATTACTTACAGGATATTACTAGCAGGAATATCACCTTTATAGAAGATAAATTACAACAGAAAGAAGAAGATAATGTTACTTCTTAAAAAAATTACAAGCTATAATACATGTGCAAAAATAATTTCGACAAAATACTTCTTTTGAAGTAGTATTAGAGCAAGATTTTCAAAAATGAGTTTATTGTAGAACTCCAGAAGTTCTTCAATCAAATCATAGAAAAGACTACAAAATTGGTAGTCATATTATATAATAGAGGGAAAAATATATATTGCATGTTAATAGAGGATAGGGAGTCTTTAACTATCTAATAAGCACTAAATGATCTCATGCCTCTTAGTTGGTGATATTAATATAGAAAAGTTGAAGTTCTTCATTAAAATATAACTTGGGAACTTGAATAGGCCTTTAGCGTTACCCCTTAATCCTTATTGTGATCCTTTAACTTTGGCCTCCACACCAAATCCCTACTTACCCAAAATTTGAGGCCTAGCTGCTTATCATTCATTTCTAGTACATGAATCCTCTCTTTTATAAGGAGGGACATATCCTTTGTCTATAAAGGAAGCAACTAGAAGGCAACTGTACTCTCTAACTTCCATCACATTTAGAACAGGATGCCCCCAAGTCATTCAAAGATTTGCTTTTCTAAGGTAGGAGAATTATGCCTAGCAATCTATACTAGAACAACAAATAGATTGTCAACATTCTTCGTTGTTATCTTAATTGCCTCAACTGTAGAGGTTGTATTGGACTTCAATTCTGAAATTTTGTTTATGTGAACTACGTCATTTGGTTGCGAAGATTTTGGATTATTGTCAATAGAAGAGTTAGATGAAAGTGAGGCTGCCCTCTCGAGATTCTCAACTATTTGAAATACAAAACCTTCATTCTTTACTATTGTAGAGACTTCTTTCTTTCCTTGTACACGACATCAGATCCCACTAGGTGTGTCAAAGTGTTAGTGTCAAATTGGAATTTGGGCTAGGAAAATATTCTCTTAAAATTTATACATAACTTCTTCTCAATGATGTAAGTGGGCTTCAAAAAATTTAAAAGATGAAATTCTAAACTACCAAAATGTTAAAATATATTGAAAATGGGGTTGAACTAAAGAAATAATTTGATTTAAATAGATAGAAAGTATAAGTTTCAGAAGAAATTTGAGACAAAGGAAAAATGAATACACAATATAAAGAAAACTAAATAATAACAAGGGATTTTGATTGTTTTGCTACGCATATTTGAGGTTGTCATTTCTAGAGATTGTGTATGATGCCTCTCTTACTATAGTACTTGTGAATTTATATAGTTTTCTTAATTTTAGGAAGTTTTCCTCACTTCCTACGCTCTAGCTAACTTCTTGCCATTATCTCTTAACTTCAGTCTAAGAATCTCTCTTCTAACTTTTAAACTTCTAGGCCACTTCTCACGTTCTCTATCGTGTCTATTACCTATTCCGAACATGGTCATCCTCTATGTTTTGAACTTCCACCATCTATGAATTCTCTAGTTAAACATTTACTAGACTTTTATGTTTTGGGCTTCTTTTATTTGCAGTGTTGATTTCTTTTTAGCCTGTCAACAGTTGGTGATTGTTGAAACAAATATTGAGGGAAATTGAGATTTATATTATTTGCACATTGATGTTTTAAATGTCTTTACCAAGCCTTGATAGCAGTGATATGGGTACCGTTCCATATTGGTCGAAACCGGTCGAAAGGTATGTACCGGTACTGCCCCTTTTGGTACCAGGGTACTGGCCGGTATTGGCCGATATTTGAAATACCGGTTAAATATTGGGTGGTATCGTGAAATTTGATAAGTATATGAACTAAATAGCAAAAAATTTTCAATAAAATCAATCCCCCGACTCTGTCATTTCTTTCTCTCTCACACACACGTATACGTATGCCACTCTGTGTGTCAATCTCACCACTGCTCATCGCCACCGTACCTCCCTCCCGCTTGCACCACTCCAATCTCCACTGTGCCTCTCCTCCTTCTCCTCCTCGGCTCTACCTGCTGCTACCTTGCTCCTTCTCCTCTTCAGCTCCACCATCGATGCTTGTCCTGCCTCCTACTGATCTTCCACAAAAACCAGATCTAGTTTTCACCCAACCTGAATCTAACCCACTAAAACCCCAACCTGACCATTGAATTTGTGATATTTTTGGGTGTGTTTTAGATTTTTCTGCTCCTGAAATTGAATTGCATTTGTGAGGTTGTGAATGATTGGAAGTTGGTGAATTTTGTGAATGGTTGGAATTTAATTGTTGTGATTTATGATTAGGATTTGAATGGAACAGACGAAGTGTGCTGTTTATCTGTTGATTGATGTTATTTTATTTATCTGTTTGATTTGGAAATTGGAAGTTCATAATAAGTCACAACCTCAGTATTTGGAATTTGATTCAATTAGATTATTACAGTTTACAATTACAACCAAATTATAAATAAATTAGATAACAAAATAAATCAAATTAAGGCTATCTATATAATTTCATTTTGATTTAAATTATTTGGGAGAATTTAGTGTATAAATTAATAATATTTTTATTGAAATTCCTTTTTTCAAATTTAATTCAATTTTAAAATTAAACTTTAACTTTAATTTAGATTAGTTTGAATCTTTTCTTAATTCATGAAGATGACATATGATAAAATTTATTTTGAATACAAATCTGAATTAATAATTAAATTTAATTTACTAATTTTATAAATAATGAATTAAAGTTATTCTGAGTAGATATGTTTCCAATCTAGTATTTGAATATGACGTGTGAGATCTCTAGCCACTCACAATTATTTTTGATATAATAAGTCATACAACAAACCAAATCGTATAGGCTAATTTGAAATCAACATCCTTGTTTATAAGTAGGTGATGTGGTTATATTAATGAATAAATTAATACAAAATGAGTTATATTATATATGATTGACATGTATCATTTATAAATAAATAATTGAAAATTATTGTTATTTCATATTAATTATAATTATTATTTATTATTATGAGTTTTGGAGATAAGGTTGACGTAAACTTATAAAGTATATAGTGCAATATAACAATGTACTATTTTGTAAATTTAAAAAATTTTAGAAACTATTTTATAAAATTTAAAAATTACTCCAAATGGTCTCCAATATTGACATGTACCGGTACAATAATATACCGGAACTTAATCCAATATCATGATTGGTACGATATTTACAACTTTAGTTGATAGCACACTGGCAAACATATTATTAGTTGATAGTACGCTGGCAACGAATAGAGTATAGATATTATCCGGCAATCCTCAAGAGAAGGGAGATGTAGTTTCGCTTTGTACCAGTTGTTTTATCCTGCTGCATATGAGCTTACGCTGAGTGTCCGTTCGTGGTTGGCCGGTTTTACTTACAATTTTAGAATCTGTTCGGTTACAAATGCGGAATTGTGGGGGCTGCTTGATAGATTGCAACTCGCTTGGAGTATGGGCATCACCAAGGTCGAAGTTGAGGGTGATAACATGTCGGTAATTCAATGGCTCAATAACCATATTCAGGAGAGTATGGACAATGCCCTCCTTTGCAGCATTCGGGAGCTGATGTCACGCAGTTGGCAAGTCACGGTTCATCACGTTTTTAGGCAAGGAAACGCTACAGCTGATGTTATGGCTCGGCTCAGACCTGAGGTGTCTTTAGGTACGGTGGTTTTTCTTGATAAATTTAATCAAAACAAAAGGACAAGGACAAGTACTCTTTCCACGCAATTCTTGTTCTTATTCTTTATTTTTAAAAGGTTGGATTACTATCTTTTATCAGTATAACAAGTATGATGGGAAGTTCCTTTATTTCTTCTTGTCTCTTCATAGTCCCAATCTCTTACAGCCAAATATAATACGAACACTGAACACACCAGTTTAAGATCATGTCAACAATCATGCAGCTGAAAGCTGCCTATCTTGCTAGCAACACCAATGAAAGTTAAAATTTCTTTCCGCATCAATAGCTAACATGTGGTTTCTACGTAGTAAATTACTTATTTTACAAGATGATCATGACAGTTTGATTCATACTCGCTTCGAAGGAAAACTTTAAGAGTATGAGTCGTAAAGTTTAAGTTGATGGGTGAGATTTATTCAAAAATTACATATTATTTTAACATATTTTCTGTCATCAAGTGTGGATAAACACATGTATCCAGGGGCGGATGTACACTGCCCCAATTTTTTCAGAAAAATTTATATAAAAAATTATTATTTTAAATTTTTTTATTCAATAAAATAAAATTTGCCCCCGCTCAAAATTTTTTATCCCAATTAAAATTTTGTCTTCATTAAAAATAAAATTTTGCTCCCACTCAAAAAAATTTCTGAATCCACCCTGCATGTATCATAGATTTACTAACAAATACAACATACTATAAAAAAAACAAGGACGGTGCAATTTGAACTCAAAACCTAGAATCCATCAGCTGTTGATTTTGACAAAGGTGTTGGAAAGGTGAAAAGCCTGTCAACTTTTCATCTAAACTACCTCAACTTTTACAGTGGTCATAGTCAGGACGAAAAATTAAACTTAATGGAATAGCATCGTGCCACAAAGTGAAACAAATCAAAAGATTTTATCAAGCATTACATTACTTACTACTCCAATGTACGTAATGTTCTCTATCTTACTACCATACACCCATTACTTAATCCCATCAAAACATGGCCCAAGTTCTCAATAATATGTAACAGGCCCTGAAAAGAAAGTGCTAAACAATTGGTTAGGATCCAATCCTACATATAACCGAATAATTACGAAACTTTTTTGTTTGATTTTCTGAAATCTAAGATTACTTTAAATTCTATAAAATGATTAACACATAAATTATAATAAAGTATAGACAGAAAGGAATAGACGGATCTATTGAAGGGAGCAAACCTACTAATATCAGTTAGCGGATAACATTTTCAATCATATTAGAGCTCTGGTTATTGCCAAGGAAGTAACACAGGAACTCACAACTCCTATGCAATCACGTTGGAGCCTTTAATACAAATTTTTGTTTATATAGTTTAATCGGTTTATGATTTAGCCATTGTATTGGGTAACTTTGGATTCCAACATGGAATCCTTCCTTTGAAGTTGTACATAGTTTTATCATAGTCAATGAAATTTCTTTAAATTAAAGAAAAAGTATGAGTCGTAATTCGTACTTTATTCTAAAATTTGAACATTTTCTTGTCATATTCTTTGAACCGTTTATGAAATTATGTCATCTCAACCATTACAGCCGCATAATTGTTCAACCTCTAACAGTATTCACAAAACATGTCGAGAACTTCGTAATTATTACAGAGAAGGTTAGTCAAGAAGTGCTAGCCCCCTTAATGCTTAAGCCTATATATAATTGGTTTTGGACATTGTATTAATTTGATTTCAATTAAACTTTAATTAGAATCATAAATAATTCTAATTAAATACTAATTATGCCTAAATAAGATCCAATGTCTAAGAATTTCTGAAATCAATTCTAGTCGAGAATAATGAAATTTTCTCCCTAATTACTTTAGGGTGATGGATCCTATATTCATCACATAATTACTTCTATATAGTTTATGCTTTATCCATTGACTCCTGACTAAGTTATCCTTAACTAGAATATGTCATAAGTAGTATCAAACATAGTAATCCCTATATAAGATAACTTTGGAGATCTCAAGTCAAATGATCACTTATATAATATAATCACAACGAGAATTTTCATAGACATACAAGTAGTGTACCAAATGGACTTTTTCATTTGATGTCAGCTTAGTGAACTTATTCTCTAACAAGTAGCTACATATTTGTTTAAAATACTTCATTCATATTGAAAAACATAACGTGAAATAGTATTTTTATGCTTTATTAATGTTTAGTCTTAATAGAATAATGACCTGAAACATTTTAGGCATAATACATAATACAATATAAATATCATGGTTATGATCTCATCATAATTCCATTTGCAATGTATATTTATTCCATGAACTTTATTATATACATTTGAATATGTATAAGATAAAAAAATGTCTTTAAATTATTTTTTTACTAAACTACAACCAATTGATTGGTAGTAGGGCATACACTAACAATATCCTACTTGCATTAATCCAATTGTTTAAGTATCTTATATCATATAACCATACAAAGATCATACTACTACTGGGACAGTGGCTTAATGAGAGAATTCTACAAGATTCTCTATAGTGAGTACTTACTTAAATCATACAATTTTCATCTTACTTATCATTATAATTAAAAGAAACTGGCTAATACATCCTTGGATTTTTAATGAGACCTTAGCTCCTTTTACATGCCCAAAGGCTTTAGTGTTCCATAGTACGTTATTATCTTGAAAAATGCAAGGAACTATATCAAGTTTATTAAAGAACTTATTGACCCAATTAATCATTTCCACTAAATAAAAAGCGTATTGTGGCTTATTTAGTAACTATTACTACATTGAAACATTTCGATCTTAAAATGATGCTATTTTAAGTAAAATAAACCTTAATCAGGACTTACTTCTAAAGTTAATATCCATATAAATTTAAACTCAAATATCAACTCATATATATAATAACGGATATCTTTAATACTTCACAAGTATTTGATATCTCAACTATTAAACATCTTTAATGCATTATCTATATACTTAGACTTTGAAATATTAGTAAACAACTTCCATTCTATCTCTATATATCTAATTTCTATAATTAAGTTGTTACCTTTACATAACCAATATGAATTATTCTTGGACAATTATATTTTTAATAATTGGAAAATGAATTATTGTTCTCTATGAGCAATGTCTCTACATACTCCCACTGAATAGGACAACTATACTCTCACTATGCTTCTTATAGACATGATAAATTCATAATTATCTTTAAAACAAACTGTTAGAATTCATCATGAAAGTGAACTTTTCATTGTCTCGTAGTCTTTCAACTAAACATCTAATGCATCAATAAAGGCACTAGTTTTAATTGGATATATTGTCACGAGATTTGAATTTTTAAATTTCATCTTACTCCCGCTATTTATCTTAAGAACCATTCTACTATAAGTATACATTGAAACAAACAATTTGTACAATGGGTCTATAAGAATATATCTAACCTTTTACATATCTTATAACTATTTATTATCCAATTTAGTTCTAAACTTAGCAGATAATATATGCTTTAACTAAGCATCACATCTTTAAATCATTATCTTTGACTCTTTCAAAGACTTAGCTTTTTATATCTAATATGAAGTCTTGCTAATGGATTTAATTAGAAATATTCTTGCTAATGGATTTAATCAGAAATATTGAAGGTAAGTCATTGTACTAAGCATAACTATAGAAGAAATAACTATTACATCACAAAATATCTTATATTTTATTTTCCTCCTTACATAAATCCATACACTTGTGGAATTTTGTTATGAAGTTCTTCACTAAAAAATCTCATTCCTTATAGATAACCAAAAATTTTAAAACTCACCACATCAATCTTATCGAAGTGATTCATCATTCTTAATGTTTAATTTCTACTTATATTTAAATAATTTAAATTTATATTTCGTTTAATATATATGAATATATCATATAAAGTCATTAGTATTTCTAATGAAATATAAGAATCATCCTTTTATGAATTGTTATTCCATCTAAATACATCACATATATACATTTAACAATTCAATACTATTATCATCATTTTATCAAAGGTTTATTTGGTTATTTTTCAACTCAACAAGTTTCACAATTTTTATACAATTCATAATAAAAAGGATACATATATCTTTATATGTAACTTTATGATTCTTGTTATGTTGATTTAACCAATATGACATAAAAGGATAGTCTCGATTATTTAATTTTGCATTCTTGCCACTTATATTAAGTATAAGTCTCTTTTGATCTAAAACATACAATATTTTTGTGTAGATGTAGATCAACTACTTTTGCTCATCATTGTTTTTCTTGTTATGCCTTAAACATTGTAATAATGTTGAATCTAAATTCAGTATCAATTACTCATAAGTTCAAACTAGAAATATATATGACCTTTATCATAATATGTTTAGGCAAGAAAATTCATGCAACCGTTTCTTCTCATGATAAATATTATCTTTTTGTAGCAAAGCCTTTAATTGATGTCAATGTTTATGCTTTTAATAGGCTATATTGAGTGGAATAATTCCATCAAAGTACTATACCTTTTAGCTCTACTCCATGCAACCTCTTGCACGCATCTTGCTATCATGATATTGGCATACATCTTATATGTTGTTATCAAAGATTATGAGATAAGTCAACTCAAAATGTTATCACATTTTGTTATTATATGATATTGACATAACTCTAAAACTTTAACATAAGATCCTCAATAGGGATAATTGTAACATTGCATAATGGACATATAATTTTTCAATGAAAAATTTTAGAATCTTCTCAAATATAATCTATGTCCAAGAAATTAAGTTCATTAACTTAGTAGCAACTAAATTAAACAAGGTGAATTCCACTGATAACAAAATATAAAATGTAAGAAAAGCAAGTGTTAGTTTTATG
>JAOSBP010000009.1:1472547-1484693 GCA_027563825.1 Erythroxylum mucronatum
ACATAACACAAATGATTCAAAGATTGATTCTTTCCATTTCATTCACAAACATAAACATTCATTGTGTTATTACACTCATATTTCATGTATATATATTCTAACTGGACTTTTCAGAACCAGCTGACCAGACCTTTGAGCCATTCTTGTTTCCAAAATTGACAATACTAGCCTGCTACTAGATTGCCTTAGAAGCTAGGTCTTTTTAGTATTCTAAAAATAAACGTTGCAATTTTGATGAGTTTTTGAACTCAGTGAGTGAACCATCATCGATGTACTTACTCAAGTTAGAATACAAATATCACAGGTATATAAACAAGGTCACAAGTATACCACATTACTTAGAATCAATTCTTATTTAACATATCATTTAGATTGTATATCAATTCACAATACATATATCATATTTCAACAAGTTCATCATGATCCACAAACAATTCTTATAATCACATCAGAATGATCCAATCACTTATCTCAAGCGTGCATATCATCAACCTATACATAAGCATTGTATACCACTACATCAACACAATTCAGTAATTCTCCACAACCATTCCCATGATAATAGATGTATATAAATGCAAATGTACGTGTGACTCCACTTTCTTTTTATTTGTTATGACCGAGCACCTATTTAACTGTCCCGTACCCATTGTAGATACCGAGCTTATTTCATAACTGTCCCATACCCATTGCAGATACCAGGCTCATTAACAACTGAGCTTGTGACTCTTGTGCACATTTCCTAAGCTGTAAGCTCTTTTACACATTGGCCACTCTAGTCACAATTCCTTTATCTGATCATGTATAACAATGTAGTGAAATGCATCAAAGCACATATTATGCTAACAATGCCCTTCATTCAATGTGCATAGTCATTTATCACATTCATCGGACCTAAGTCCGACATTCAACACTTCGTTGAGTACACATTTCATTTTGCACATACAATTTTGAAACACTTCCAATACAGTCCCGAATATCAAACTCCTTAGATTATCAATGTCTGGAATTATCAAAATCACAATCATATCAATAACAGTTCAATATCTGGAAATTAACCAAAACAATTCAAATAGAAGCACATATATAATTAAGATTGCACATCTAGGTCAACTCACAGTATGCTCTAGAATAGCTATTGCCTTGATGATTCGGCAAGTTCTAGACATTGACGATCAATTTGTGCCTCTATATCATGTAATGCACTTACATTTACACATTACTAACTTGTTTAATCAAATGAGTACTTAATCATGCACATGTATATGTGTTATGTTCAATGCATGCTCAAATGACTATCCTGGGTACGTGTCCTTAATCACAAGTCTTGATCATCCATTCATTATAACTTGTATATATCTAGTTTGCAATTAGGTTTATGCCTTAAGTAAATTTGGTTACCCTCAATTCATCAATCCTTTACTAATGCTTTATATTCACACATTTTCCCCAATTCTCATTCATTTATAACTGACTCACATTACTTATATTCTTTGGATCACATTTGTATTTATAAGAACATCCTTATTCCATTAATAACTCATACTTCTCAAACTCATAGACATTGATATCAATAATTCAATCCTTAAGTTATAACATCAATTAACAACCTTAACTCATCAAACACTTAACCAATTTATTCAACATCAAACTAAGTTCATTTTAAGCCCCAATTAAGTCCAAATGCACCAATATATAGTGTCTTATCCTTGTATGATTCAACAAGAATACAAAACACAATGTTTCCTCACTTCCAAGCATTTCCACGATCATGGGAAGGAACCAATACAATTCCCACGATCGTGGGATGGGTGAACCAAAAGTTCACCTTCACTTTCCTTCAACTTTTCTTCCAAATTTTGACATCTTCATGATAGTTCATCAATTATACCTCAATTAAACTTTAAAAATACTTTAATTCCTCATCAATTCATCTCTAATTCCAATTCAAAATCGTTTAATTGGTAACTCATAAACAATTAAAACTAAAACAAAAGCTTTAATTCACTATTATATATGTAACCCTAACTCTTTCCCATTTTAAGAACACTACACTAGCACCTTTTCTTGAGCATAAATTCACCTTCAATACACTTCAATTCTCAATCTAATTCATCCTTTAAACAACCTATAACCTAGGCTTTCCATGCATCCAAAATCATCAACCCTATATGCAATCCAACCTAACTCATCCCTAATCAATCATCATGAATGTTATGCTTACATATGTCTAACTAGGGCAACCAATTACTTACTTTCTCATATCAAAATATCCTCAATTAAGAAGCCAACAAGGCCTCCCAAGCATTCAAGCATCCACCAAAAGCAAGATGGAATAAAGGGGGTTTCAATTACAAGATGAAGGCTGCAAAATTTTGGCAAAATTCAAAGTTATAGAGGTTGTGTGAGAGTGCCAATGGTGAGAATGAAGGAGGAGAGAACATGTGACCAAAGCATGAAAGAGGATGGTCTTTCAATTGTGAAACTCATGAGGTGCAAGTGTGTGGTGGAGAGGTGGGATATATGTCATGCCAAGTGTCATGCTAAGACCTAGCTATGTGTCTCATCTTTCACTTGCCAATTGTCACTTAATGTTTGGTCTATATGTCACTTAGTTTCCTAGGCCACTTGTCACTTATGTACTCAAGCCACTTGTCATCCAATTAACTAAGACATTTATCACTTATTCCCATTACCACATGTCACCATTTCATAGGCCTATTCAACCTAAATTTCTATATATCAATTTATCTTGCCCTTTAACATTTTTCCTGGTTTAATTCACATATCACCTCACCAATCACTCAATTGTAACAATAAATTCCTAATTCACTTATGAGATCCCACATCGATTAGAGAGGAGAATGAAGTACACCCTATAATGGTATGAATACCTCTTCCCCATAGACACGTTTTTTCAAGTGCGGGAAGAGCAAAACCGTCAGAGCCTTGGCTTGATGGGCAACCCAAAGCGGACAATATTTGTGGGAGGGTGGTCTGGACTGTTACAAATAGTATCAGAGTTAATTCCCGAATAGTTATGCCAGCAAGGACGTTGGGCCTTAAGGGGGTAGATTATGAGATCCCACATCGGTTGGAGAGGAGAACGAAGTATGCCTTATAAGGGTACTTATACCTTTTCCCCATATACGAGTTTTTCCAAGTGTGGGAAGAGCAAAACCGTGAGGGTCTTAGCCCGATGGGCAACCCAAAGCAGACAATATCTATGGGCCGACAGTCTGGGCTGTTACATCACTTCTTATAATCCATCAAAGACAAATTCAAGACATAATCGATACACAATTACATTATAATCAGTTAAAACCTTTCATACCTTGGGATGTGTCAATTGAGTTCATAAACTATTTTTGCAATTTCTCTAAGTCATGATTCATGTGTGTACGCAAATGTGATGCATGCAAATGAAATACATTTCATGTATTTTCATATGATATGACTCAATCTAGCAGTTAAATCCTTAGGTGTAAAAACGGGCTATTACATTAAGTTTGCTCAATAAGCCTGTGATAAACACAACTTTGGTTTATCTTTATAATAATGGAAGGTGACAATCATGTTCTCAATGTGTATTTAATATTTTAACAAGGAATTTAATTTGATTCGTCTCATCAAAAATAAAATTTCATAAATTAATATCATTTATATAAAACATGCAATTTAACATACATCCAATACAAAATATGTATATATCAAACATACAAATAAAGTACGTAACTTATGCACTCATAATCAAATTATAAGCATAAAATATCAAGCTTTGTTTAATTTTAGTTATTGATCTTCATAATCTAAAATAATATTTCTAATTCTTTGAAAAAAACTAAATTAAATTAAACTCATTGTTTCCTAAATAAATTAAAATTCTATTTCAAATAGAGATTTAATATGAATTGAAAACCATTTCCAATTATATTGACTCCTTTTAAAAAATTAATTGAAAATTTTTTAAATCAATTATACTTCTTACTTATTATAATTTAGAAAAACTTCTTTTTTTTAAAATTCAACAAGGAGGAACTTCTAATCTAAATAGAAAACTATTTCTAATCTAATTAGAAATTATTTTTCCTTAATTAGAATTGTATTTTCTAATATTTAAAGGAAACTACTTTTAAAAATAAATAAATAAATTTAAATTTAGTTAAGAAATTCCTTTACATTTAGAGATTAACTTATTAATTATTTAGAAAATCTTTCTTTAGAAAACTATTTTAAAAATATTAAGAAAGCTCAATTTTCTTAATTAATAAATGAAAACACTCTTCAAAATTTAACCAAGAAGAATACCTCTTCTAATAAATCAAAAACATATTATTCATACATAAAGAAACAATTTCTAAATAAATTAAATAGTAATTCCCTAAACAAATAAAACCGTAAATTTAATTTATCCTAATCAAATTGAAATAAAGAAATTTAATTAAGAATCACCTTTCTTAATTACTTAATGAAATGATTTTTAAATTTTAAGGAATCTAATCAATTAATTTCAATCTAATTCAAACTAATTAATTCTACTTTTCGAAACTAATCTTTAAAATTAAATTAGGAATTAATATAATTATTAATCATAATCATATTAAGAAAAATAATTACTTTAATATTTAAATTGAATTTTGATTTGAAGACAAATTTAAAATTATGTTAGGAATAAAAATTTATTTGTTCACCATTTTGAATACAATACTCTATACTTGAAAAATAAACGTAATAGATTTATATTAATCCTATCCCTAAATAAGCCTTGTTATTTGTTTATTTACATTAACATTGCAATCAAACAAGACAGATTATACCACAGTTTTCAAACACCCTTATTCTAGGTTAGGAATCCCTTGTTCCTGACTTAGTAGTATAAATCCTACATCCACACACACCCCTCTTCCTTGAAACCCTAATGTCGTAAGTGACGAAACCCTAGTCAGTTGTTACCGCCACCCTTACAACTTCTAGCCATTGGTCGTCGGCTACCGTCATCGCACAACTATAACATCGACTCTCCATGCTTCTACCACCACTGACTTCAACCTTTATCAGCTTCGTGAGCAACGTAGTCGAAGCTGCTTTCGCCACTACATGGAGCCACCTACACGCTCTTGTCTTTGATAGCTTGCATCGCATCCAATCATGCTTCCTTGTGCCCAATATGATTACCGTCTTTAAGGCACATCTCTAGCAACATACCCAAAAGTTTTGTGGTTCTCAACCACTACCACAAGCTATCCTAAGGAGAAGAGAATCCAAAACTGTTTTGGTTTCTCATCTGGCAACAACACCAATTGTTCTTTCCCTTTTAAAACACTCTCCATTCGTCCAAAATTCCAGAACAATTTTGTTCTTCATGGATTCAGGGTTTCACATAATTTTTAGAACCCAAGAAATAATGGCCAACTTGTATCCAATAATTAGTGTATGAACTTTTCATATTTCATAGGGTTGACTTTGTTAAAAATGTTGATCTAAACTATTTAGGTTTAAGAATTTTGGATTTGCAACTTTTGCAAGAAGTAATCTAAACTTTACATATTTAATTGTTTAGGGTTTGTAAATTTCAATTCCTAAAATTCAACATCAATAATAATCAAATAAGTTATAAAATTATAGAATTAAAGTCAGTTCTGATACCATTGTAAAAAATTAGGTCAAGATCTAATCCCTTGCGTAACTGAATGATTACAAAACTTTTTTCTATTCGGATTTCCCAAAGCTAAAATCACTTTAAATTTTATAAAATGATTAACACTTTAATCATAATAAAGTATTAATTGTAATTCATACCTTAATCTAAAACTTGATCCTTTTCTTATCATATCCCTCGGGTCGATTTTAAAATTGACTCATCTTAACCACTATAATCGCACAAGTGTCTAGTCTCTAATAGTATCCAGAGAATATGTTAAGAGAACTCTGTAACTATTATAGAGATGTAGCTCTCTTAAAGCTTAAGTTTACTTATAATAAAATTTGGATATTATAACAATTTAGTTGAAATTAAATTCTAATTTTAGGTGAACATTAATTAGAACTATAAATAATTCTAATTAGATACAAATTATGCAAAAATCAAATCCAATATCTTATATTGATCCTTATTTATTAAATATCTTACATTTAATTATAAGTTTTTCAAACTTTACAATCAAGTCCAGCTTAATTAAAATATATTTTCTTTCTTTAACTCGTTCGTTGTATGTGACTTATTATGTTCCTAAGTATATTGACAGTGGATATAAATTATAACCTTAAATCATATTTAAGTATAGATATATTAAACTCCTTAAATTTATTTTAATTCTTTAATTAAATAATTATGTCCATAGATCAAGATTGACATTTAACAACACAACATGACCACCTAAATATTTAAAAATATCAAAATAGTTTTAACTAACCTTTCCGTATATATATATTTTATATATAATTCAATTTTTTATTATATAATGTTCTAATTAGAAATATAGCATAAAATTAACGTCTACTCGATTTAAGTCCATTCACGTGAGTTCTCTACCATTATTAATTGATTATATTAATGACATTTGTAAACCATTTATAAGGCATCATTCTACCTTAACCAAGAATTTCTTGAATTAATTCTAATTTAGAATAATGAAACATTTTTCTTAATTACGTTAAGTTGATGAAACTTACATTGATCACTCAAATATCTTCATATAGTTCGTGTTATATCAAATAACTACTAATTATGTTACCTTTAACTAGAATAGGTCATAAATAATATCAAAACACAGCAATCCCTATATGAGATAACTTTGGAGATTTCAATTTAAGTTTGGATCCTTTGCTTATTGCATGGAATATTACAGAGGGCTATTTTTCTATTTGCAAGAAGTAATCTAAACTTTACATATTTAATCGTTTAGGGTTTGTAAATTTCAATTCCTAACATTCAACATCAATAATAGTCAAATAAGTTATAAAATTATAGAATTAAAGTCGGTTCTGATACCATTGTAAAAAATGAGGTCAAGATCCAATCCCTTGCATAACTGAATGATTACAAAACTTTTTTCTATTCTGATTTCCCAAAGATAAAATCACTTTAAATTTTATAAAATGATTAACACATTAATCATAATAAAGTATTAATTGTAATTCGTACCTTAATCTAAAACTTGATCCTTTTCTTATCGTATTTGTCGGGTTGTTTTTGAAATTGGCTCATCTTAACCATTATAGTCGCACAAGTGTCTAGTCTCTAATAGAATCCAGAGAATATTTTGAGAGAACTCTATAACTATTATAGAGATGTAGCTCCCTTAAAGCTTAAGTTTATTTATAATAAAATTTGGATATTATAATAATTTAGTTGAAATTAAATTCTAATTTTAGTTAAACTTTAATTAGAACTATAAATAATTCTAATTAGATACCAATTATGCAAAAATCAAATTCAATATCTTATATCGTTCCTTATTTATTAAATATCTCACATTTAATTATAAAGTTTTTCAAACTTTACAATCAAGTCCAACCTAATTAAAATATATTTTCTTTTTTTAACTCGTTCGTTGTATGTGACTTATTATGTTCCTAAGTATATTGACAGTTGATATACATTATAACCTTAAATCATATTTTTTAGTATAGAAAAATTAAACTCCTTAAACTTTTTTTACTTTTTTAAATAAATAATTATGTCCATAGATCAAGATTGACGTTTAATAACACAACATGATCACCTAAATATTTAAAAATATCAAAATAGTTTTAACTAACCTTTCCATGTATATATATATTTTAATATAATTCAATTTTTTATTATATAATGTTCTAATTAGAAATATAGCATAAAATTAATATCTACTCGATTTGAGTCCATTCACGTGAGTTATCTACCATTATTAATTGATTATATTAATGACATTTGTAAACTATTTATAAGGCGTCATTCTATCTTAACCAAGAATTTCTTGAATTAATTCTAATTTCGAATAATGAAACATTTTTCTTGGGTACTTTAAGGTGACGAAACTTAGATTGATCACCCAAATATCTTCATATCGTGTTATATCAAATAACTACCAATTATGTTACCTTTAACTAGAATAGGTTATAAATAGTATCAAAACACAGTAACCCCTATATGAGATAACTTTGGAGATTTCAATTTAAGTTTGGATCCTTTACTTATTGCATGGAATATAACAGAAGGTTGTTTTTCTATTTGCAAGAAGTAATCTAAACTTTACATATTTAATTGTTTAGGGTTTGTAAATTTCAATTCCTAAAATTCAACATCAATAATAATAAAATAAGTTATAAAATTATAGAATTAAAGTCGGTTATGATACCATTGTAAAAAATTAGGTCAAGATCCAATCCCTTGCGTAATTGAATGATTACAAAACTTTTTTCTATTCTGATTTCCCAAAGCTAAAATCACTTTATATTTTATAAAATGATTAACTCTTTAATCATAATAAAGTATTAATTGTAATTCGTACCTTAGTCTAAAACTTGATCCTTTTCTTATCATATCCCTCTGGTTGATTTTGAAATTGGCTCATCTTAACCATTATAGTCGCACAAGTGTCTAGTCTCTAATAATATATAGAGAATATGTTGAGAGAACTCTGTAACTATTATAGATATGTAGCTCCCTTAAAGCTTAAGTTTATTTGTAATAAAATTTGGATATTATAATAATTTAGTTGGAATGAAATTCTAATTTTAGTTAAACTTTAATTAGAACTATAAATAATTCTAATTTGATACCAATTATGCAAAAATCAAATCCAATATCTTATCTTGGTCCTTATTTATTAAATATCTCACATTTAATTATAAAGTTTTTCAAACTTTACAATCAAGTCCAACTTAATTAAAATATAATTTCTTTCTTTAACTCGTTCGTTGTATGCGACTTATTATGTTCCTAAATATATTGACAGTGGATATAAATTATAGCCTTAAATCATATCTAAGTATAGATAAATTAAACTCCTTAAATTTATTTTAATTCTTTAATTAAATAATTATGTCCATAGATCAAGATTGACGTCTAATAACACAACATGATTATCTAAATATTTAAAAATATCAAAATAGTTTTAACTAACCTTTCCATGTATATATTTTTTCATATAATTCAATTTTTATTATATATTGTTCTAATTAGAATTATAGCATAAAATTAATGTCTACTCGATTTGAGTTCATTCATGTTAGTTCTCTACTATTAGTAATCGATTTTATTAATGACATTTGTAAACCATTTATAAGACATCATTTCACCTTGAGCAAGAATTTCTTGAATTAATTCTAATTTAAAATATTGAAACATTTTTCTTAATTATTTTAAGGTGATGATTCTTATATCACTCAAATATTTTCATATAGTTTGTGTTATATCAAATGACTAATAACTAAGCATTTTCATATAGTTTGTGTTATATCAAATGACTAATAACTAAGCAATTCTTAACTGAAGTCATAAGTAATATATCACATCCAAGTCTTTTGTGTCACTTTTTCTCCTACAAATTCATAAAGTAAGATATATTCTATCCATGTGTCAAATGCTTTTTCTAAATATTTTTATTATTTCCCATTTGGAAGTAGCTAGGTAGCCAATCAAGACACACAAATACAAACAGTTTAGTATAATGCTGTTCTGCCGTAGTTTAGGTAATCAAGTTGTATTTATTATGCAATACTGTTGTCTGGAGTGCATAATTGCGGGGAAAAAACAATTAAAGGCCACTGTCGGTTAATTTGATTGGTCAAAAAATTGGTAGGAGCCTGCTCATGGTTGTTAATTGTTCTATCTCTTGTTTCATATCCTCTAGCCACTAAGTACAATTTTTAGGAGACGTCACATGCATTTTTAATTTGGTTGGCCATAGATGCATGGTTTGAATCATTGTTAGGCCTATATAAATCTTCTCTAGTTTATGCTTGAACGTACACAGTACCTTCTTTCACTCTGCTAAGTCTATCTAGCTATTCCCTTGTAACATCAAGAAGATGAGAGGACTAGGGCCCATTGGAATAATTATTGTTGGCCTTTTGCCATACATGGCCACAACTGAAGCTCAATTGGAGATGGGTTTTTATGACAAGAGCTGCCCAAAAGCTGAGAAGATTGTGCACGAATTCGTGAAGAACCACGTCCGTAATGCTCCATCTTTAGCAGCAGCTCTCCTGAGAATGCATTTCCACGATTGTTTTGTCAGGGTTTGTGTCTTCTCGTCAGAGCCCTTTCACATATAAATATGACACTCTGCTGTTGTTTCGTAAGATAGTCTTTAAATTACTTTTCCTTGTTGTGAAGGTGCTGATATGTTTTATTTTCTCAGGGCTGTGATGCATCATTGCTGTTGAACACAACTTCTGGGGAAGATCCTGAAAGGGACTCAATCCCGAACCAAAGTGTCAGAGGTTTTGATTTCGTTGATAGAGTCAAAAGCCTAGTTGAAGCTGAATGTCCAGTGACTGTGTCTTGTGCAGATATTCTTGCCCTTGTTGCAAGAGACTCAGTAGTAGCCATAGTATGCAACTCATAGTCAATAACCCTACAAACAAAGTCTTCATATTTAACCATTTCTCTTTCTTCCTTTGGATAGGGAGGTCCATTTTGGAGGGTTCCAACCGGTCGAAGAGATGGTTTTATATCAAGGTCCTCGGAGGCGTTGGCCAATTTGCCATCTCCATTTTCTAACTTCTCAACTCTTCTAACAAATTTTGGAAACCAAGGGCTAGATTTGAAAGACCTGGTCTTGCTTTCTGGTCAGCGAGCTTCATGATCTTATTCTTGTTTTTCATTATTAGTTCTGAGTCAACCAAGTGAGGAAGATCATATCATATTGTTTCAGGAGCTCACACAATTGGTATTGCACACTGTTCGACCGTTTCCACCCGCCTTTACAACTTCACTGGGACTGGTGCTGCAGATCCTGCACTCGATAGCGAGTATGCAGATAATCTAAAGGCTAATAAGTGTACAACTCCAAGTGATACCACCACAAAAATTGAGATGGACCCTGGAAGCAGAAACACATTTGATCTCAGCTACTACCAACTCTTGCTTAAAAGAAGAGGGCTTTTTGGATCAGATGCTGCATTGACCACAAATTCTGATTCGTTGCTTATTGTCAAACAACTAGTGACGGGTTCCCTGAAAAACTTCTATGCTGAATTTGCCAAGTCTATGGAGAAAATGGGACGAATCAATGTTAAAACTGGTTCAGATGGTGAGATTAGGAAGCACTGTGCCCTGGTGAATAGCTAAGGATTTGCCGCGATCAATGGGTGAGCATGCCTTTAGCTTCTTTGGGTTAAGAGATCTTGGGCTCCAAATCTCTAGTTTGTACGTACCTTCTTCTTTTTTATAAATATATTCTGATTTATTATATATATATAACAACAAAGTATGGCGTTTAAGCTACATCATTAGACGATAAAATGTATTTTTATTAAATTTACTGCCGTTGGAAAATAGTAAAAACACAGAATAAAGAACACGATTTACGAGGTTCACCCCAAATCACAGGCTACGACCTCGAGAAGCGACCAAACAAAACATGAATAACCTGAAGAGAAATTACAGAGGCTGGTGCATCTCTCTTAGGATACCAGATAAGTTCTATAAATACCAAGTTTTTTTTTGAAAATGAAAATGGATTAAAAATAAAATAAAAGAATGATACACGGATATCCAAGAAGGCCAAAGAAAGAAAACTGTCACAAAGAAAACAAGGATTTGAGAACTAATACATAACAATGCATCGAAATTAAGAATGGAGAAGACCAGCGAGAGGAGCGCCTGTGGAATCGCAGACAAAGCTATGCATACAACCCGCAAAGAAAGCCTAGACCCTTAGTGAAGTGCGAAGACTGGATCCTCAATAGTGAGATAAATTCATGGTTAGCAGAATCTCACGAATTTCCTCTAGTATCGTTGATATCAAATTTTCTTTAGAAGAAGCTTGAGTCTTCAAACGTCGAAAGTTCCGCTCCTGCCAAAGCCGGTAAATACAAACTCCCAAAACAATAAGGTAACGGCTATTGAGCAGAGAGACCAGTTGTGATGTCTGAGATAGTAGTACCTGACACTCTCCACTCACACAAGGCAGTAATATGGCTCCACACCGAGTTAGTAA
>JAOSBP010000009.1:1509663-1521461 GCA_027563825.1 Erythroxylum mucronatum
TATTTATATTAATTGTGGTTATTATTTATATGTAAAATATTTAAAAATTATTGTTATTTCATATTAATTGTCATTATAATTTATTATTAAGATTTTTAAAAGGATGGTTGATAGAAACAGTAAACTAGTAAAGTATACAATACAACTGTATAATATGGACTATTTTGCAATTTTTAAAAATTTTAGGGGCTATTTCATAAATTTTTTAAAAAATTCGAAACGGTACCGGTACAGTTTCGTTCCAGAACTTAATCCGGTATCGAACCCGGTACGGTATTCATAACATTGGTTGGAGCAGTTTTACAATCTCACTTCTCGCTCGCGTCCGAGTAAACGGACAGAGACGAAGTCATGAGGTATGAGAGCGCATTCATCATTCAAAGATCAATCTTACTATTTTCGTTTTTTGTCAACTTCCTATAGTCAGAACTAAGTGCTAATGAAATCTTACATGGAATAAAAATTGTTCTCCAATTGTCTCTATACATCAATTGCATGATAGAGAGTCTCCTCATTAATCCTCCTGATTGCATGATTTGCATTGCCTCTAGGTCCTTGATAAAATTTAAGGAGATAATGCCGTTTATGATAAATTTTAAGGAGATAATGTGGTTACTTTCAATGCAAGCAAAGGGCCTTATAAAAAGGCCTGTACAAAACTCTTCTTCCTAAAATATTTACACAATAATTACCATAAATATTACAAAATATATTATTGTCTAATACTCCCCCTTAAGTTGGAGTATATAGATCACGAATGCCCAACTTGCCATGCAAATACTCGAACTATTGTCGACCCAATGCCTTGGTAATTGTATATACAAGTTGGTTTTAAGAACACACAAATTTTGTATTGATGATGCTATCAAAGAGTTGCTCTCGAACAAAATGGCAATCAATCTCAATATGATTGGTTCGCTTATGAAAAACTGGGTTAGAAGCTATATGCAAGGCTTCTTGGTTATCAAAAAATAATCTTATATGCTGAGAATGAAATACTCCAAGTGAAGCAAGAAATGATTTCAACCAAATAAGTTCACAAATGACAACTGCCATTAAGTGGTATTTAGCCTCTGTTGAAGAACGAGAGATAGTAGGTGGCTTCTTGGTCTTTCACGAGATAGGGGAACCCTCAAGCATGACAAAATAGCCAGTGACAGATCGACGTGTAAGAGGACAACTACCGCAATTTACATCACAATAATTATAAAGTTGCAAATCACTATCAGCAATAAGAAGGATACCTTGACTAGGGGAGTCCTTAATATATCGAAGAAATCAACCGGTAGCATCCATGTGATCGTGGCGAGGAGATTGAAGAAACTGACATAGAGTGTGTATTGAATAACAAATTTTTGGCCGAATGAGAGTAAGATATACTAGACGACCCACCAATCGTTGATAATAACTAGGATTAATGAAAGGACTCTGCGAAGAAGCAAGCTTATGATGTTGCTCCATAGGAAACGGTGCAGGCTTAGCACCTATTAAACTAGCCTCACCAAGAATATCCAAGGCATACTTACGTTGATATAAAAATAAACGTTCTTTGCTGTGAGTAACTTCAATACCAAGAAAATCTTTCAATGGACCTAAATCGTTGATCTTGAAACAAATACTCAGATATGTCTTGAAGGCAACGTAGGTGGTTGAATTATTACCAGCAACAATGAGATAATCAACGTAAACCAAGATAGAAAGAAAAATGTCACCTAAGTGAAAAGAGTATAATCAACTTAGGACTAAATATTCCATATTGACGAAGACCAGATGGCAACGTAGTAAACCAATTACAAGGAGATTGCTTTAGGCCAAAAGTGACTTCTGAAGACGACATACCCTTGGGGTAGTCTCATGTAGACTTCCTCGTCGAGATCACCATAAAGAAATGCATTGTTAACATCAATTTGACGCAACTCCCAACCTTTTGTGACACCAACTGCAAGAAAAGTACGCATACTGACCATTTTAGCAAATGGAGCAAAAGTCTCGTCATAATCCAAACCTTCCACCTGATTGTTTCCATTCACTACAAGGCGATCTTTCAAGTGTTCAATTGTACCATATGAGTTATACTTGATCTTGTAGATCTAGTTATTACCAATGTCCTTCTTATCAGGTGGGAGATCCTTAATAGTCCAAGTACCATTACGTTCCAAAGCCTCAATTTCTTGGCGCATAACCTCGCACCAACCAAGATGTTTCATAGCTTCAGAAAAGGAAGCAGGTTCTTTATTTGCTAAAATTGCTACAAGAAAGCTAGCATGTGTAGAAGAGAATCGATCATAATTGATATAATTGACCAAAGGATACAAGAAACCTAAGGTATTAGACGAAGGCGGATGTGCCAAAATGGTGCCAAGGCAACGAATAGTGTGAGTGTGACAAATATAATCTTTGAGATATGATGGCGGCCTTCTGTCACGTTGTGGGCGTGTTTCAACATCATCCATTGGTTTCGTAGAAGACATGGCAGAGTCATTATTGTTAGAAGGCTCAACTGGCATAGAATTTGAGAGAATGGTAGAAGATCTATCATCCGCTGTGTTTGAAGAATGAACTGGTGGTAGAGATGTCGTTATATCCTGCGAAGTGGTTGGGGGTGAAGACAAAATATAATTTCCCCTTGTCGATGAAGATTCATCCATGTACCATGCACCAAGTATCAGTATCGATGTAAACACCACACCAACATCTTGTTAAATAATGTCACAAACAGGTACAGCAAGAACTAGAAATGGAAACTCAGATTCAGAAAATACCACATCACGAGACACAAACAATTGTTTTGTCTCCAAATCATGCACTTTTCATCCTCTCTTTCCATGAGGATAACCAAGAAAATATACCAACGACTCCTAGGGGCAAACTTGTCTATAGTCTGAGGTCGGTGACATTCATAACATAAACATCCAAACACATGAAGGTGAGAATAAAGAGGTGGGGATGAAAATAATTTCTCGTATGAAGTCTTACCACCAAGTACTAAGGATGGGGTACGATTGATCAAGTGGGCAGCAACAAGTACACATTCACCCAAAAATTCAATAGGCAACTTAGCTTGAAACCTCAATGCTCTAGCAACATCTAAAATATGTCAATGTATACATTCCACTCGACCATTTTGTTTAGGTTTAGTTTGATGTAAAATTCCATAGTCAGCATAATAACGAAACATTGGCTGCGAACAAAATTCAATACCGTTTTCGCTACGAATAATCTTGATAGATTTATCAAATTGATTCTTGGTTATAACACAAAAATCACAAAGTATAGTAGCAGCTTCACTCTTATCAGACATCAAATAAATCCACACACCATGATTGTAATCATTAGCAATGTTCAAAAAATAATGTGCATCAGTTAAAGTTGTGCGATATGGGCCCCAAATGTCATAATGAATCAATTCAAAATAGTCATTAGCATAAGAATTACTCACTAGAAATAGGCTATGAATATGTTTGGTCTGAAGACAAATATCACAATTTTTATGCTTAAAATTAGTACCACTAGAAATTATAGGAATGAGAGAAAATATACGATATGATGGGTGACTAAGTTGCTTATGCCAAAGATCACAAGAATTAGCTCCACTTACTGCACAAACCATAGCAATTTTCACTGGTTTGTAGTAGTAGAGCCCATTTCGAAATTCACCTACTCCAATAGGACTCCTCGATGTACAATCTTGTAAAACACACAATTTATTGTTGAAAGTCACAAAGAAATTTGCATCGAAAATTAGACAACTAATTGGTATAAGATTGTAAGACAAACTTGGAACCTACAAGACATGATGAAGAGCAAATCCATTTAAGACTACATAACCTTCTTTGATAGCAGCGGTTTGAACTCTATCAGGCAATCCAGCAGGAGACAGATCAATATCATGGACACTAATAAGTAAGGATGATAGTTTTAGGTTGCATAATATTTTAGTGGGCAGTTTAGTATGTGTTTAGTTGCTAAATTGAATGATTAGTGCATGTTTAGGTTAGGATTGTGTTATTTAGTTAGATATTTATGTTTTGAGTGTTTTATAGGATAGAGCATGCTATTGAGCTTAAATTTTGTGTGTTTGAGGTGCCTTGATGTGTTTGTTAATATTTCAGATCAAATATCAAAGAACGGAGGAGAATCGTAGGAAGCCCAAAGCAAAGCCCAAGGCGGACACAATCGAGACAGAAGCTTGGTGGTCTGCCACGATCGTGAAAGAGACTAAAATAAAGTGCTCCACGATTGTGGCCTGCGTAACAGCAGATGTAGATCGACTACTAAAATGTAATTTTTCCAGGGATGTTTCGAACTTTTAGGCCCGAGTAAACCCTAATGTTTGCCCTAAATGGAAAAGATAAGTAAAGAAAAGAAAGAAGACCTAAAAGGGAGCTCCATTTTCTACCATTTTGAGAAAGATCCAAGGGAGAGGAGGAAGAAAAGAGGAGAAGAAAGGAAGAACGAGAAGAAAGGGCTACAGTGTTGCTATCTTTTCAATCTATTCCGACCCTTCTAAGTGACATTTCATTTCATATTTATTATTCTTTCTTTTGAATGTATGAGATGGATTTGATAGTAATGCATTTAGGTTTGATGATGATGTTTTAAACTCCTTTAGGGATTTGTTTTTGAATCACATTAATGTGATTTCTTTTGATGTTAATACATTGGGTACTGTGATTATTTATTATATTTTTATGCTTTGTTAACAAATCGAGAGAGTGAACTAACAGAAAAACAATTAGATTAGGTAATGATAGTTAAACAATCTAATAGATCACACAATTGATCAAATCAATAATTTATACGAAGAGAGATCTTATGTGGGGACCCGATAGTCTATTAAAGGGATTAAGATCTAATTGGATGTGTGGGTTTTTTGTTAATTAAGAAATTGCAAATTCCATAATTCAATTAATGGTTATGATTTAGGGTTTAATGATTATAACTCGAGAGAGAGCAATCCACCTTTTGAAAGTCTAGGACCAATATCGTATTAACTCAAAAGTAATTATGTTAGCATTAATCCCCCTTCTCATAATTGGCTAATATTCCTTGTGTGATTTTTGATTGTTCATTGGTGGTGCTTGATTTAGATTTCTTTATTTTAATTTTACAATTTAATTTTCAATCAATTCATATTCACGAATTTACTTTTCTATTTATTCTTTATTTTTTTAATAATCCTTTTAGGCCTTAGATAACTTAGAATTAAATTAGTTCACCAACTCCTCATGGGAACGATACCTTTAATACGTACAAGTTTACGATTTGTATACTTGCAGATATTGGGAGTTTTATTAGAAGTAAAACTTGTTGAACAAGTTTTTGGCGTCGTTGTTGGAGAGTTAGTAGGATTAGTTTAATTCTTTTAGTTTAAGGAGTTTTTGCCACTCTTGTGCCCGTGCAATTGCATGAACATAAGAGTTACTACGAGTTCGAGTCAGATAGTCAAAACTTTAGAGCGAGCAATCTGAAAAGCTAGATATGAAGAAAAAGAGAATACCAAAGCAACCATGGATGAGGAATTTCATCAAGAGTTTCAGCAAGGAGGAAACTAAGGGAAGCAACCGCAGACGCTCATAGGTTTCATGAGATCAGGATTTAATACAAGCAATCAAGTTGTCATTAGACCACATGTTCAAGCACCTTCATTCTAAATAAAGCCAACTTTACTAAACATGTTGCAAAAAAAAGTGCAATTTTATAGACTGATCAACGAGGATCCTAACGCGCACATAGTAAATTTCTTAGAAATATGTGATACCTTCCGATATCATGGAATGTCAGAAGATGCCATTAGGATGAGATGTTGTGTGAGAAATTAATTATCCAATAAATGACTTTAGATCTAGTTGAAAATGTTAGAGATAGGTTTGTGAATCGAGAGGTTGCAAATCTGGAATTTTTGTATTTAATTAAGAGAGTAATCAATACAATAAGAAATCTAGGATCAAAACATAATTGTATCAATATTAGTTAAGGAAACAAAATAAAGAAAGAATAAATCCTAGGCATTCAATCCTTGATCAAACTTTAAATTAATTGGCAGGTCACTTCTTATTTGATTTAATTGCTTTGTTTTATTATTCTATTTCATTTTTGTTATTTATTTATACTAAAATCAAATTCTTATTACCCTAGATAAAGTTAGGTTCGAATTAGTTCCTTCATAATCCTTGTGGGAATGATACCTTTTGGTACTACAATATATTATTCATATACTTGCTGGTATTGAGAGCTTTTTTAGATATAAAACTTGCTCATCACAAAGATACTTTTTTTTAGCAAGAATCATGTTGAGAGAAGATTTAAAGTAACCTTTTTGTAAGGAGAAGATCTTAGTAGGACTTCTTTCTCTATTAAGTGAGAAAGTGATAATTATGATTAGAGAAAGTCACAACGACCAATTCCTTACAATAGATTAACTTACAGTGAGGGCATTAGTTACACTTAAAAAGAATGATTCAAACTTTGTCAATATATGAAACTCCAAAAAAAATTGAAAAAAATGAAATGTTCAAAACCAAAAAAGAATTAGGAACCCTTTGTCAACAATTTGATATTTCCTACAATAATAGTAAAAAAGAACTAAAGAGAATTTAGCAAAGCCCTACAAAACAAAAGTATATATCATTACGAAATATAGAAAAAAAATTCTATAAAAAACCCAAGCCAAATAGGAAATATGTAAACAAACCCCAAAACTCCCTTTCAACATCAAAAATTAGAAACATCACATATTATAGGTGTCAAAAAAGAAGGTCAAACATCTAGGTATTGTAGGTTTAACGAAAAAATTCAACCCTCAGAATTAGAACAAGAAGTATCAAATAAAATCCAAGTCTTAATGATTTTTGATAATGAAACCTTTAAGGATTATTCTAATGAGGACTTTCATAATGAAGCCTTAGGTCTAGAAACTGACAGCTCCCAAAGTAGATACAAAACAATAAATAATGGCCAATTAGAAGCGAAAAACAAATTAGCGTATTAAAAAAAGTTAAAACTTCCTCTGAGAAGTTATACACAACATCCAGTTACAAAAGGAATGCTTAATGAAACTACAACAATCATTTGAAACTCTTAGTCAAAACCATCCTTCCATATCCTACTCTACTTATAATTTGACAAACATATTAAACAAAGCCAAGAAAAACAAACTTATAATTGACATTGTCTAGTCTTTACTAGAAAATAACAATGATAAAAACAAGAACTAAAAATACTCAATCAAAAACAAAAGGAGGATAGTGAAACGATAAAAAACTTTAATAAATCAATAGATAAGAATGTGAATAAGATGAATAAATCAACAAAAAGCTTGAGCTTAATAACACTAAAAAATTACCTGAAGATTTTTGTTCATACTTAACCAAATAATATACTAAAGATATTTGATTAAGATAACCCTTAGAATTATTAAATATTTTCATATTGAAATAATTGTTTTATTAGACTGTAGGGTCGATTTGAATTGTATTAAGCTAGAATAATCCCCACAAAGTTATTTTGAATTAGCTAGGAAAGTCTCAAGGCTACCAACAACTCAAAACTTAGGATATATTACAAAACTAATGCTTATATTTGTTAAGGTGAGTTCTCAATGAAAAAAATCTTTCGTGATAATGGAAGACATACACCATATGGTCATCTTAGGAACACATTTCATGAAATTAGTAACCTCTTACATAATAAGCCATTACAACATTTTAACAAAAAGCAACAAAATTTTTTTCTTTCCTTTCATAGATAAATCCAAAACTAGGAACATCAATTTGATCAAAATCTGTTTGATTTACGAAAACCAACTAAATTGTATAATCAAATTGTAAAAAAATAATTGACATATTTATATAAATTCATAGCAACTGAAATGATAGAAAAACAATTGTAGGTAAAAAAATGAGACAAAAAATAGAAATTTGCAGGAAAACATTGAAAATGAAATTAATGCTGATATACTCAATGCTTTTTGAAATAGAAAT
Source organism: Erythroxylum mucronatum (assembly GCA_027563825.1). NCBI lineage: Eukaryota > Viridiplantae > Streptophyta > Magnoliopsida > Malpighiales > Erythroxylaceae > Erythroxylum > Erythroxylum mucronatum. The sequence goes on from JAOSBP010000009.1 coordinate 1,517,646, forward strand.
TGATGTTTACCCTACGAAAAATATTTTAATGAAAAATAAATCCCAACCAAAGCCTATTCTATCCATATGAATCAATTAACATCAGATGATAAACCAACCCAACCCAATTTTTTAACTTGACCCATTTTGAAAATAACCCAATTTACCCAATCCCCTCCCACTTGAATGCCACTACTACCCACTCCATAGTCCTTACACAATTGCTAGCGATTACTCCCGAATCCAAACTCCACAACCAACAAGTCCATAACTTTCGATTCTCTAAAACTCTCACCTCCAATAATTGATTTTTTATAAATGAATAATTTATACAGTGGTATGATTAGTTGCTTTAGTTAGTTCTCTTTGTTAAAGTTATTTTTAGTGATTTTAAAGGTTTAATTATATACCATTCTTATTTTTTATGATTTTTAATTTCATTTAAAGAGTTTTTAGGAGCTAATTCAAACTAGGCACAAACTGAACATCATGCAGCAACTTCTTTTTACCATTACTAGAACAAATAACATACCTTTTCCTTCAACCTCAACTTGCTTGTTGTTACCCAGGCAAACTTTTAACTTTTGTGAAGAATTTAATTCTTCAAATAAGGAGCATGAGTTGCACATGTGATTGGAGCACCCACTATCGATGAACCAAACATGATCAGGAACACTAGCTGCATAAGAATGTTCCATGAACAGCGTTTCAGTATCTTCTTTCTCCACAAAGCTTGCTTACCTTAGCTCATCCTTTTTCTTTGCCATCAATCTACTTCTGGACTTTTTACGATAGTTGCATTGAATAAAGCTTCTTGAATTGAATTGTCTCTACTCTGAATGTCAAACATGACCTCTACCACCACCACCACCACCATGTCTACGAAATCTACTTCTACTTCTGCCTCGGGAATTTTTTGACTTCCCTTTGTGAGAATCCTCCCCCTTCACTTGGCAAGCCTTCTCTTTGACTTTCTGTTGTGGCGTGCCAATTCTAGGTTCATGGGCTAAAAGGGAACTTATCAATTCATCAAAAGTTATATAGGTAGGTCCTTAAACTCTTCTATAGCAGCAACAATGTAACATCCCATTACCCATGTTAAGGTTAAAATAGTAAGGATGAGAGATTTTCGAGAGAGTTACAAATGCATTGCATGCTCATGCATTATATGATATACATATACACATGAATATTAAACTTCTGCACATGCATTCATGGATAATTCTGGGTATAATTGAATTCTAATGTGATACTATTGAGAATTTGTGAAATTGTTGTATCAAAAATATAATTGGTGAGTGTAATTGTAAATTTTGAATTCTGGTGAATTTTTAAGAATAATTTTTGAAAGTGTTGATTTTTATTGTATTAGAAAAATGCCAAATTGGCAAGTAAATTATGTATAGAAAATAGAAATAGGAATAAATTATATTGGAAAATTGTTGAAAATGACTCTGAAAATTTTGGTTATGACTTAGAAATTTGTGAGAAGATGATACTGAAAAAAATTAGAGACAAATTGGAGTAAAGTTGAATTGTGTTAAATCGTCTAGGAAATGAATCTTTAAAACCTTCTAGAGTCTGTCATTAGTTGAGTCTTGTAACCAACTCCGTCTGATTTCATCGCCATACATAGATGCGTCCACTTCGTCTATATCTTGCTTGGACGCGTGTACTTCGCCTATCTTGCTTGGACGTGTGTACTTTGTCTGCGTCTTGCTTAAACACGTGTGCTTCGTCTATCTTGCTTAGAGACGTGATCATTAAGGTGATACACTGGGTTTAATAAAACCCTTTTCTAGCAACTCCTGTAGTTGAGCCTTCAACTCCTTTAGTTCAACAAGTGCCATCCTATATGGAGGAATAGATATAGGAGCAACACCTGGAACTAGATCAATGGTAAAATCTGTTTCTCGATCTGGAGGCAAGCCAGGTAACTTAGCGGGAAACACATCCAGGAATCCCCTAACCACATGAATGTCTAGCACATTCTGCTCAGCTTTAGTATCAATGACGTGGGTCAGATAGGCCTCACATCCACCCTGCATCAAATCCAAGAACTTCTTCATTTTTCGGTCCAAGTAGATCTTGGCATATAGTTTTCTTTGAAGACCCTTAGGAAGTCTTCCCACTTCAGGTGGCAAGGCCTGGTGAAAAAAATGACTGAATGTTTGGGTTACCAACAGTCCTAACTATTGAAGATATGCTTAAAGCTTATATTTTTGGAGTTCATAGGAATATGAGATTAATGTATAGTTCTAATTGACTACAGGCATAACAATTGTTATCATAGTGATACCATTAGAATACTATATGAGGCATTATATGACAAAAAGAGTAGTTCGCCTTTACATTGAAATGAAGAGGGCCTAAAAATGGTTAAAGGATAGAATAAATTCGAGATACTATTAGTGAGTGAAATGAATTTGTAATAAAAATAAAGTGGCTTATGAAAGATGAATGAATTTTGGTGGATCAACATTGAAGTTATAGACTATAGTGAGACAGACCTAAGAGTTAAGTGTATTAACACTGAAAAGAAGTGAAAAATGAAATGCTTCCGAGGGTATCACCTTGGTAAGGTGTGCTCAGATTAGGAAAAAGGATAATCTAAGCTTGAATTGTATTGGTCCACATGAAGTTATTGAGAGCATATGACCGGTAACTTATGAGTTGTATTATCAATAATGATGTCTCAGATTCATAAGGTGTGATATGTGAGTATGCTAAGAAATATTGATATGATCTGACAAAGATGTATTGTCAGCTTACAAAGTGAATTTTTTTTAGTAACCTAAATTATATTGAGGAAACAGTTAAGATAGTGTGACATTTGAAGAAATAATTAGAGGATTGATTGATTACATTGACAATGGTCGATTGGAAGAAATTATTCGAGTGATGAAGTTAAATGGGGAACGGAGGAGTATTTGAGGAAACAATTACCCTGCCTTCCTGATCAATCAGATAAGAATTTCGAGGTAAAAATTTATTAAAGAGAGGAGAAATATAACATTCCATTCCCATATTAAGAGTTAAAACCCAAAAAAATACGGTACATATGAGATCAATGAGAGATTAAGAAAATGCAATTTTCATGATCATGCACAATGTTAGCATAAGCATACGTGAATTAGAATTTTTGCACACATTAAAATGACTGTACATGCATTCAATGACAATTGCCGAGTATAATTGATTATAAATGTGATTATGTGTGAATTGTGAATTAATTGTATTGAAAATCGATGTGAAGAATATATGTATTGATTTGGAATTTTTGGTAAATTTTGGAGAAATTTTTTGAAAATGTTGAATATTATTCGACTAGGAAAAATTCCACTTGGCAAGTAAATTTATGAGGGGAAATAGAAATAAAAAATAAAATGATATTGGAGAATTTTGAAAATGACTTTGAAAATTTGGAGATGACTTTAGAATTTGTGAGAAGATGTTATTAAGAAAATTTTGGTGATAATTAGAATAAAAAGATAGGAGTTATGGAACTAGTTCAATACGAACTAGTTAGTTGAGAAACTAGTTAAAGTCCTAGGAAATGTGTTGGACCCCGATTCCGGAGCCCAACGTCCTGAGACATGAGTCTTGCTGGGAGCCCTAAAGGTGTCAGTTGCTGTCATTTCATATTGGCAGCGAGCGCATCTTAGCCAAATCATCAAAATCACAAATTTAACTTCTTCATAAAAGTGTAACCCAAAATCTCTAAATTAATTAGAAACAAGAATAACCTCAAACTGAGCTTCATAACTCAAGATATGCTCAAAATACCTAACTGTGCTCAAAGCCCAAACATATCCTCATAACCGACCCCTAACTTGC
>JAOSBP010000009.1:1548615-1563309 GCA_027563825.1 Erythroxylum mucronatum
GGTCTGCGTTACCTGCAAAACAAGAAAAGGCACGTCGGGGGTTGTATCCCGATTAGCCCCTCCGACGCTCAAGTTAGCGATTTGATGGGAATAGGGTTGCAGAGGATAAGAAACGGCTAGGTTTATGGTTACCTCCTCCTTTCGTGATGAGCTTTTACCTTATATATGAGATGGCTGTTAGGATCAGGGTAATTACGGAGATTACGTAAATCATGAGTATCCTATAGATCATGTAGATTCGCAAGATAGGGAAGATCTCTATCTCTGCATGGAAAGTCGTCTCGTCGATTAGTAGCGAAGATACCACACCGTGCTTGGGCTGGACTTCTTAAATATATGGACCGATCGGCCCAGGCCCAATAAGGCCGACCCGTCCAAATATTTTAATTAATTACAATATAATTAATTAAAATATTATAATTAAATAATTAATCATATTTTAAATAATTATATTAATTATAATATAATTAGTTAAAATATAATTCATTCATTAACTAAAATATTATAATTAATTAATTATAATCTAATTAATTAAAATATAATTATTCATTAATTAAAATATAATTTATTTATTAATTAAAATATTATAATTATAACATTTTTTTCGATATTCTATCGATAAAACGTCCTGACTCCGCTCTTACGGTCTCGTCGGACTCACTGAGTTGAGGCCCATCACTCCTCCGAATCCGTTCTTCCAACGCAGCGTTGAAGAAGATGAGGACGACGAGTTCTGTGATGAAGAACAGCAAGAGGAGGAGGATTACATTGACGCTTCTAGAAGCCCATTGAATACTCCGTTTATCAGTCCGGCATCCAGATTTAACGATGCTGACGGCAGAGATCGAGGTGGACGTGACGGTAACAGCCATAGCCAGTACGCAATTCTCGACGTGCTGGTGATTCATTACCATTTCCTTTTTGATGATAGGATTCTCGATCGGTTGGAGCTATAACAGGGTTTGCTGTTGCAATTGTTTTTACCTGGAGATTGTTGAGGTCACCTGCTGGGGGTCAAAGGAGGCAACCAAAACGCCAAAGTCCCACAACTGGCAGTTCTGGTGCCACGACTCAATCGAGTCCAAATTCAATGCCCTCTGGCGTTTGTTCTTCTTCTGAGGATTTGAGGGCACAAAATGTTGTTGATGAATTCTTTCAACCCGTAAAGTTAGTTTCTTTTTACTATGCTAAACTACAATTCCTAGAGATACAAAGGTTGTCTATTCTTAGCATTCTTTGCCCTTCCTTTTCAGCCAACATTGGGCCAAATTGTCAGGCAAAAATTAAGTGAAGGGAGAAAGGTAAGAAACACTATTTTAGACCTATTTTGATTATTGATTGGATAGTTATTTGCCTGCCTGCTGCCTTTTTTTGTTAGCATCAGTGGAGGTGATATACTTTTTGATTTGGGAGTATTTTATAAAACATGGGTTTGAGTACTTATTTGGTGGATCTGGGGTGACGGACAACTTTATCTATTTTGTGCTATTAGCTTAATCATTCTATTTGTTGGTTGCATTTTATTAACAATGAGAATAAATGTTTCTTCATATAGTTATAATACATACTATAACAGGATGCAACAAGGAAATCCAACTGGTAGGATTGACTGATCTACCCAAATGAACCACAAAAATTTTCTTATGGACAGTTAGTGAGTTCATTTTGTAGAACAGAAAGGCTCATTTTCTAGTTGTAGTGCTTAGAACGATGCAATATACAAGGTTTAAATATTTACAGATTTTGAATCTCATTTTCTAAGAGCACAGATTATGTAAAAATGCAATATGGGGGCTTTGGAAAAGAGAGGCAGTATTTGGTAGACCATCTGTAATCCATTACATGACGTACTGTGGAATTTCCTTCCTCTTGTTTAACTATGCGTAACTGGATGCAATATGACTAATTTTTAATCATACTTACTGTGTATCTAAATCCCTGTGGCATCAAGTGTATTCTCTTGTTAAGTCTATTTTCTTCAACTGCTATCTGAAGATTATTTTGTGCTAAAGTAAGCAATCTAACATGTAGAAACATATTTGCTTGTTCTGCCTTTGCAGTCTTTTTCATTTTTGATATTTATGATTTAGTACTTACAGGATTCTATATTATTTATGGTTTTTTGTGGTATTGATGTGCCTTTCGAAGCGATAAGCACACATGTTTCTCTTCTTAAGAAAATGATTGCTTTTGAGGATCCCATGGATTTATTGTTATTCTGTGTAGGTAACATGTCGTCTGCTTGGAATCGTCCTTGAAGAAAGTACTCCAGAGGAGCTTCAGGTCATGAGATAATCATGTTTTTAAATTAAATTTATTGTTGAATGCGGTTTGTATAGACTAACATGATTTGTCTTACAAACAGAAACAAGCAACTGTGAGGTCCTCAGTGCTGGAAGTGCTCTTGGAGATTACAAAATTTTGTGATCTCTATCTGATGGAAAGAGTTCTTGATGATGAAAGTGAAGTGCGTGCAGACATCATATTTAAACAGTATTTTGTTGTTACTTTTGTAAATTAATTTTTTCTGTCTTCTGTTGTTTGTGATGCTCTTCATCATGTTTCTCAAGAAAGTGTTTCCTGTCACATTGTGCTTGGCATCTTGATGCACAATTCTATCTTCCGCGATATGCAGTCAGTTTTATGGGCCTGCCTGAGTGTGCCATTTTTCATGAACTAAGCTTGATGTCTCACTGTTTTTTATATACATTTGGTACTTGGTCTCTATTCTCTTCCTAGCAGGTGTGTTATGAGGATTTATTATGCTTTTTTGTGTTATATTGTTAGTAGAGTTGTTTCAAACCTATGAAATTAGTAATAAGAAAATCTGTAGTTCGTCTGCATTTAGTATAAGACCTATGCTTCTTGATCTTATCAGTACTGGATTGCTTCACACTATTTTGTACTTGATGAATAACATGTAGCAGTGAGATTATGGCCTATTTCTAAATTTACAACTGCAATAGGTCTTATTCTACCATGCCATGACTCTTATTGTGTTGAATCCCTGTATCGTTTCCTTCTACCTCAAATTGGTCAATTTCATATGCTTTATATGATCTTTGCTCATGTTGATTAGTTGCCTAAAATGTAATTGAAAGTAATTTAATTCTGGTTGATAATGAGGTCGAACCAAAACTCACTATAGTGGTGTAGCTATTTATTTGTGTCTAGCATTTTTTTTTTCTTATTTTGTGCCATAGTTGTTAATGACTTGGATTGTTACGAGTTCTTGTCTTTTCTTTGTTCCTTCAATTGATTGATATGTAAATAATTTTTTTCCTGTAATATTCTATGCAGCAAAAAGTTCTTGCAGCTCTGGATAACGCAGGTGTTTTCACTTCTGGTGGTTTGGTGAAGGATAAGGTAAATCAAAAGTTGATCATGCAGAATACAGATACACAGTCTTAGGTTGTTTTATTGAGTTCGTTGCAAGTTTATCACACTCATGTACTTATTTGAGTTTTGATCGGTGTTTACATAATGAAGTCAACTTTGCTAAAATTTTTAGTTTGTGCATTGTTTCCAAAACCTTCAGTACCCGACTCAAAAGACTTGGTTTTTAATTGTAGAACGTTTCTCATTTGTTTGTATATTCCCCTTAGGTCTATCTCTTAAGTCTGTAAATTATCTTATTTGCCTATTTTCTATAGCAACATTTTCAATTAGTTATTTTTTTCCTGTTTACCTCTTATTCAACTTTTAACTCTTCAATGTTTACGTTTTGGCACTTGATGATTTGGGCTTATTTTCAAAACATTGGTTTTGACACTTGTACATTATTGATGTATTATATATATTGCTTTTCTGGATGGCCTGAAAAATGCTGATTGATCTAGACATTGAATGGAGCCATTTGTACTGAGTACTGGGCTGCAGAATGACTTTCATTATGTAACAGCAGATAGAATGAAATATTTTAACTACATAAATTGATCAGCAACAAAAAGCTGCAAAAATAGAATATAAGTCCAGCGAGAGAGGGTGCTACGTTCACCAAGCATTTAAAGAGTGTCCCCCATTTGAACAATCGAGTAATTAAAATTTGATGAGTATTTGTGAGTATTAGATTCTTCTGTAATGTTTTCAACTGCAAGGCTAATGTAATCAGTTGTCCAGAGTTTTCGAAGCAATCTTTATATGTGTTTTTCTTTTATGTAATTTGAGTGGTAAAGTTAATTGCTTGATTGACTTCATACCTTGGAGAACTCCCATTTTTGCCACAAAAAGTATCTACATGCCAACAAGAAATTGTTGCAAATTTGCGCACACGCACACGCACACGCACAGACAGACAGATATATATGCTGAAACAACTTCCGTATTCTTTTACATTTTCTTCTTTAACACCATCATGTCTTAAGCCATGAAAAATGCATTTGCAGGTTCTCTTTTGTAGTACAGAGAATGGCAGATCATCTTTTGTCCGTCAACTGGAGCCAGATTGGCATATTGACAGCAATCCTGAAATCATCATGCAGTTAGCTGTATATATACCTTAAAACACTTTTCTATTTATGTCAAGATTTACTGATTCTATGCTGTTTATATACCTTTAAACATTTTTTCTATTTAAGTCGTTTGTTTTCTCTCGAAGCTTTACTGTTTCTGTTTGTAGTTTGGTTTGTAAATGTAATGACTCAAACCTTAAGTTTTGGTTTTTTTTGTTTTTTTTTTCTTAACAGAGGTTTATCAAATATCAGCTACACATCTCGCACGCAAAACCTGAACGGGCTGCTGCAAATGTTTTCAGCTCTCCATCATTGGAACAGTTCTTTGGATGCATGTGATGCTACAAGTGGTAAAACTTGCAAATATAATTTTGAATCCAAGGTATATCGGTTTCTCTGTTCCAACTGATTATATAGGACAGTGTTCTTTAGCCACACTCCAGTTGTTGGGTTTCTCAAGAAAAGTTGTATTCTGTTCACCATTTCATGGTCAATGTTTCTATTAATTTGAAGCTTGTGCATTAGGTTTGTTCACATTGGAGTTTAGACTGAAAAGTTTAATTCATGTTTGTAATATATCGTTTTGTGCAATAATTTTGGAGCTCAAGACAATTTGCAAGGGAATGGTCTTATCTCATGACACATGGCTTTTCTTTTGTTCTCTTTAGATCAACAAAGTGCATGAAAGCAATAGTGTTTTACTGCTATGATAATCGAACTTCAAAATATCAATATATAGACGAGTCTCTGGGTTAGTTCAGTAGTGAGACTAGTTTTTGGTTCTCTTGACAAATCGTTTTGGTGTAGTTTGACGTGTGTATTATAGATGTCTTGAATTGCCTTTTCTTAGTGTTCAATTTTTTAAAGATAAAACAATGCATTAATGCTAATCAACTAGAGGACAGTAATCCAGTTTAGACAATGGTCACTTGTACTGAGAGCAGTATAATTGGTAGGATTGTCGAAGTCCTTAAAATAATTATGATTTTTCGAACTTTTGAGAGCAGTATAATTGGTCGGGTTGTCGAAGTCCTTAAAATAATTATAATGTTTTGCACTTTTGGATTAATTAATTAAAATTTATACGAAAGTAAATTAAATCAACTGAATTTAAATATGGGAAAGTCAAGATTATCTTTTAATCCCTGTGTTTCACCCATTCCATATCCTTATAGGATGAAAAAAAAAAGGATGAGAACAAATTTAAGAAATTCCTATTTATTTTATAGGAGTTGCACATGAACATCCTTCTTATGAAGCATGAGCTTATATGTCACCTTAAGCAAGTTTTTGAAGGAAATCATTGTCAAGAAAAATAAGCTTGAGGAGTATATTGCAATATTGCAAAACAAACTACCTCCAAAGTTGAAGCATCTAAGGAGTTTTGTTATTGCATTTTATTCTAGTGATTTTAAGATTTATAAATGCTTATGTGATTTTAGAGCAAATATTGATCTTATGCCTTTTTCTCTCTTTATGAAGCTTGAAATATGAGACCTCAAGCCTATAATAATGTTACTCTAATTTGCTAATAGGTCCATTAGCTACCTAATTAGGGTGGTGGATGACTTATTTATTAAAGTAGGAAGTTAATTTTTATCCAACTTTATTTATAATGGATAGAACTACTAAAGAGACACTAATTGATGTGCTTTAGGGAAAGTTAACATTTAGGGTAGGTAATAACAAGATTGGAGTTTTAAGATTTTCTTGGCCTTAAAAGGGTGGGTCTATCCTTGATGATACTTGTTATAGGATGGATATTATTGATAACTTACCTAAGTTATTCATATTTACCCTTTGGAAACATGTTTTGCTTGAGTACTTAATGAAAAAAAGGAAGAATTTGAACTTATTGATTGCCCCTTTAAGTTGTAAGGAGAGGGCTATAGACCTTGATTTTCTTATGATTTTAAGGACTTGAGAGAAGGAAAGCCCAAACCGCTACCAATTCTCCAAGAATCACCTAGGCTTAATTAGAAACAAATTCCTTCTCACTTACGTCATGTATATTTGGGAGAAAATAATACTTATCTTGTTATTATCTATTATTTTGTAAGTTCTGTATAGGAATATAAGCTACTTAGGATTCTACAAGAGCACAAGATGGCCATTACATAAACTATCTTAAATATTCATAAGATTGATCCATAATTATGACCATCCATGTCTAGTTATAGACATTAAATTTAGCGTTTGTTTGGAGGCAATTCAATATTCTAACTGCAATCTTCTTTTATTTTAATTTCTTAAATTTTATCACACCAACCTTCCATGAAATTAGGGTAGATTTCTCTACTTTATTATCTTTTATAATTGCTTTTATTATATTATTTATTTAACATTAAGGATAATGTCATATTTAAGTGTACGGGTGGAATTGAAATTTGTTTTATTAAAGTTTGATTTTCATAATTTCTCAAAATTTTTAATTGTCTTTTTGTTTTATACTTAGAATCTTATTAGTTCCTATAGGTTGATAGAAACATTTATGAATAATTCATAGTTACATTAAATGCTAAAGCATAGGTGTATAATATGATTAAGTGATTATTATGGAAATTTGACTTTATGAATGCTAGGAAATCAAATTCATTAGGTGATGATATTTTGATTTGACTTTACTTACATTGTGAGAAAATGACCTAGTGTGCAAATTTCTTGTTTTGAATGTGGATATCTTCTTTGACTTTGAACTTCTAGAACTTACATTTGCTCTATTCAAGATTACATGTAACATATGTATCAACATTAAAATGATAAAGACAATTAGATTTTTTCTTTGGTAAATAAAGACAATTAGAATTTATGTGAGCTAAATTTTCAACTCCTTTGTACATTAAACTTCTAGTGAAACTTTTGAGTTTAGCATAAAATTTTGCCTTTTTTCTTTGTAATCTTTCCCAAAGAACCTTGACCTTAAAAGAAAAATAAGTAATTTATCCTAATTCATGATTAGTAAAACTTTTGCACATGATTTAATGTTATGGGATATAGTGTGTAAAGAAATAAGTGTGGAAGTGATTGCAATAAATGGGAGCTTAATGCCAATTCAAAATAAAATAAAATAAAATAATTAAAAATATTAAAATTTGATTGGTATTGCACCTGATAAAAATGAGAGAAAAGGGAATTTTTTTAAAAGATATGAGGAGTCTTAAAGCAAATTTATTGATCATTTTGTTGATTTACTTGTTATACTAATTTTAAATATTTTTCTCATATTCCTTTCCTTTGTTAACCTACTTATCCTTTTGACCTATTACAACCACATTCAAAGACCTTTTGATTTCTTTTCTTGTATGTATCTGTTGGTGTACCTCACTTGAAAAATCAAATACTTGGGTGAATGACTGATTCCTTACAAGGAAATTTTAATTTGAAGTATTTGAACTTAATGAAGGAAATAAAATAGCATTTGAATTGACTTGATTGTATAGTGATCCACTTAAGAAATATTATGTGCTTAAGTTTTACAATTCAATTGGAGATTGGGATATATATAGTTTGTGTTATTAACTAAGGCTAATTGTAGAAAAATTCCAAACTTTACTCAATTTTGCAATACTAGCTAGAACTTTAAAAAGTGACACTAAAATGTTCTAGCTTTCAATTTTTAGCAAAAAATAGCCTTACGTTAAGTTATAAATTAGTGCGGATGATGTGAGGAGCCATATTGTGTTAACATTTTTGTCATGGCTACCCAAAATTGTATTTGCGCTTCATATGAATTTTATTATTTAACAAATTAAATATATCATAAAACTAAAATAAGTATACTCTTCGTCGTACATTTTACTTCATAATTATTTTAGGGTAAAATATTATTAAATAATAAAATTCATACGTGGCATAAATACAATATATGAAAGCCAATTAGCCAAAAATACTAGCTTTACGTGACTCACCATATCATCCACATTAATAGAGAATTAACGTTAGGTTATTTTTGCTAAAAAATAAAAGTTAGAACATTTTAGTTGTACTTTTTAAAGTTTGGGCTAGTCTTACAAAATTGAGTAAAGTTTGAAAATTTTCATAATTAACTATATTAATAATTAGATTAACTAATGAATGTAGGCCAATGTTTGTAGGTATTCTTTTTGGTAAATTATCGGGAGACTGTAACTCCTTTGTTACTAGGGACACCTAGGGGTTCAAAGGTTTGTGGCTTTTGTTAAATACCACCATACACTTATGAAAGTGGAGTTATTTCTTGTGCTAATTATTTTAATTTAGTTAGTTAATTTTTCTTTTTATCAATTGATTTAAGACAACCAATGCGTCAAGTTTAGAGGGATTTGACGTATATTTTGCATGTTTATAATAAGTAAATTAGCTTACAATTTAACATTTTTAGCATGTTTTATGTGAATTATATAATATTTTCTCATATGTGGTTCATTGAGTTGTGGGTGATAATTAAAGGTAAAATTCTAGATTTAACTGTAGCATTCTCCATAGTTGTCTGATTAAGGAGAAATCAAAGTTAATAAAAAATATCATAGTATAGAACAACTTTATCAAAGACATGAGAGATCAATTCAATCTCAAAGATGTTTAAAGAGATATCCTAGACTATTGTAATAAATAATAGATTAATTGCTTTTAATTAATTTAATTAGGTTATGCAATGAGAGGTGGTAATTGCTCAGTTAGATATAGTTATGTAATCTTAAGAGATGATATAGAGATCTTAAATTATTCGACCTTGAAAATTAATACTATTTGATCGTTGAAATTCTTCACAAATGAACCAAAACCTTAACATATTATCTATATTTATTTCCCATTGATAGTTAATCACCTTAATTTCATTAGTTTAGTAAATTATTACTTTTATAACAATTTGGTTATTTTAGTTTCACTGCTTTGATAGGATTAATATCACTATTTGGTTTAAACTTATTACATCTGATTTTGTACACTTATAGATTTGGGTGATCACTTATCATTTAACTCAAAGACTTCCTACACTATAGAATCATCAAAGTCAACAATAGTTATAGTAAAAATAAAATGAATATCATAAGGATATTTCATGGCTTTAAAAATCTTAAAAAATGAATTACTTCACCATTAAACTCTATTGTGACGGTACCATTATGCACATTTATTTTGGTTCAAACAATGATTAGGAATGGTCTTCCTAAGAAAATAGTTATAAAGGGAAGAATCATCATCTATATTCAGAATGAAAAACATAGTTTGAAACATTATTTCATTTACCTATATAAGTAACATATTTAACTATCCTTTAAGGATATAAATTAGAATAATCTTTGGCAGTCTTAAGGGGTTTGTCTACTGATGCTCCTTACTTACAATATCTACTATATTTTTCTCCATTGGCAGCAAGTCTTTCATAAAATTATTAAATCAAAAGTTGATCACTAATATGATGATTTGGGAAGCTTGCATTAAGATTTTTAAATCACTCACAATACTCATAGAAAGTCTCTCTTTTGTACTGCCTTATGCCATATAAATCTTTTCTTATATTTGTAGCATAGGATTTAAGTAATATTTCTCTATAAATTTACGTTGCATCTCAGTCCATGAATTGATTAAATATGATGAAAATTGGTGCAATGAATCTTTAGCAAGTTCTCCCAAAGAAAAGAAAAATAATCTTAACTTAATGTGCTCATCAGTTATTCGTTATGTCTTAATACTTGAGTATCCTATATGGAATTCCTTCATATGTTTACTTGGACCTTCACTGATAAGATTATGAAAGTACACAATAAATGTATTAGTCTTCATTTTAATTCAAAATCAATATTTAAAGTTAGAAATTTAATGCACAAAGCCCATTGATTTAGCTTAAGCACAGTCAACTCCTTTAAAGTTTAATATCCAACCACAAGTTTTTATCCTTCTAACTTGGTGTCACTATTAAATAAGAAATTAGGAGATCAATTGTCCTCTTGCAATAATGTTTTAGCTTCTTTCCTTAACTAACATAAGGTTATTCCTATTTTTGAATTAAACTTTAATTCACCTTGATTAGAGTATCAAATAACAAGTATACATAATTAAAGAGGAAAAGATACGTAACAAACATAAAAAAATAGAATAAAAACACAAAATTGGATAAAAATAACTTCTCAATAACAACTTTAATTTAGTGTGTTATTGCCTGCACCAAAAAATTATACTTATTACTTTAAAGAACTTATGTACCAGTGTGAGTAATAGTCAACCCCACATAGAGAACCTAACCGTATTTTTTGCATTATGAACACAAAAAAGAGGGGGGAGGGGGTTGGTTATAATGAACTAATATAAAAATATAATTAGGAAATAATGTAAGTTAAGATATAAAGAAATGAATTAAATTAAACCGTATTCTAAGTTCACTTCCACCTTTGGAATCATAAAATGATCATTGATACAATCATAAATCAATTTATACTTTTATTGGATTTATTTCCTATCTTTCCGTAGACGTAGTTAAGTTAACAGAAATGTGGTTTAGTTAACCTTAAATGTTGAACAACCATAGGTTACATGCTAAAGATTTAATTGAGTAATAACTTTAAGAATTAAAAAGAATAATGAAATTAAAAAACTCAAACACATGTCACTTTTGTGATAAAAAAAAAATTCTGGACAGTCATAACACATATGTTTAGCTAAATATGTCCAAAACAACACCATTTCGTAAGGAACCTTACTATTGTCTGCGGCAAAACAAACATGATAAGGAACATCATACTCCTAGAGATAAACAATACAATCTAGAAAATTTTGAGGTCTCTATTCTCTATTGGTCAAACATCTCAAGATTATGATGAATATCGAGAATTTAAATTTCAATTGAAAAATAAAAGAAAATGAAGGCTTTTCTTTAATATTTTGATTTACAAAAAGAAGACGATAGAATATAATATGTACACTGAAAGGCCATCTTAAAGCTTCAAAATGTGACACATAAAAATGAATGAGAGCCAGTAAATACTAACTCTTTCCAATTAATATTGATTTATATGCTTCTGTAGCATTAAACTTTGCTTGATTTCTTTCCACATCAAGCGACAGATCTCTTGACATCCATTAATTGTTGAACAATGTCGAAAGATACCTTCAAGTACAATTTGTGCAAACCTAATAAATGATTTTTCTCTCAACAAATATGAAACAATTAGAGCATAAGCTTGATTATTGAAAATAAAGTTATGAACAGTGTCAAAAAAATCGGTTGAGGAATCCTTAACCCCAACCTCAAATTTGAGGCTCTTAATAGGTTTAATTATTGGTTGTTCAAGGGGTTGCCCATCCTCATCCATTACCAATGCCTCAACATCTTCACCATTAACCTCTTCTACAGTCGGATGGCACTTCTTGTCCTCAACGAGGACTATTTGATTATCTATTTCAACATCGTTTGAGGCAGTTATCCATCCATTAGAAACATGCATTGCGCCCTCATCATCAACCACAACCTCCTCCTAATGGGCTTGTCAGACAAGTCTCCACCTTTTTCCTCCTCTACAAGTATCAATTGAAAATAAACAATCATATATCTCCCCTTTAGGACAAAACACTGCCAAAATGAAGAATGCTTTTAATGCGATTAATCTCAGTAAATAAAGAGGCATAAAAATTAACAGTAGATGCAGTGGAAGAACCATAAGCATATAGTGTAGTAACATAAAGTCAATATGAAAATTTACCACCGGTCAAAACACTAGCCAACATATTATTACTCATATCAAAGCCATTCGCATACGACTGGTTAAATTCATAAACCCCAAAAATGCATTCAATGAATCATAATCAAATTTAATCAAGCTTCTCCTCATATAAACCACATGAAAGCATAAAGTTGTATCATCCATCACCACCTTATCCAAATCATAATAAAATTCTCACTCCAACCCAGCTTCAAAATGTCATGGAAATAAGGAAGCATGCAACAATTCCTCTTAATCAACAAAACATCCAAATTAAATTGTTTATACTCAGCTAAATTTATAGGATGATCAGAAACAAACTTGATTAAAGCCAGAGTATTCCATCGTTGTTAGGCTGAGCGGGTAGACCATTAATAAATACATTCTTCACCTAGGTCGTGATTGCATCACCATTGTCAATGAGGGACTCTGTAAAAGAAACCTTTGTAGGTCTCTCAACTCCAAATAAAACATCCCTCTTCTGAAGATGATACATAAGAGTTGTAGCAGCACATTCTGTTTCCAGTGAATGCATATTGCCCAAACTCATACAGCCCACAATATAGAAAGAAACTAAGATAAAAATTAAAGTCATTGAAAACCTGAATTTTCCTACAAATCTCCAACCAAGTATCAACACTTTCTCGACATAACTCAGTAAATCAAAATTCATAAGCAAAACTCTTAAATCATCAAGTAGAGGCTCATTTACACATCAAATATGCTATTCAATAAGTAAGGAATAGCCAGACACACACCAATCACCTAAACCTTAGAAAACCCACAAATAGAAAACTCAAAAAGTCTAGAGGTTAATTCCTTCAAGCCCCTTTTCTTTTAAATAAACAACATCAATATACTTCAAAAGTGTAAAGCACATAGTCCCTGTGATCTTCGAAGAAATTCAAATCTTGCCTTATTCCTTGTCATATTGTGTTTGTCATCAATTATCTGGTTAGTTTCTTCCTTCAAAGCAACCGACTTGTGCTCTGTCTGAGCAGGCTTTTTTCCTGCAACAACTAACTGTAAATCTAGACAGTTTTTGATCTTAGCTTCGTTGCGTCTTAGTTATGATTTTTTAGGCTGATTTTAAAGGGTTTCTTATACCACCAAGTTTGTTGTTAGATCATCCATACAAAGGGTCCCTCTTTCAATAACTGTGGCCTTCTTTCCATCTCCAAAAGTAACATGACCATCCATACAACTTTGAAAATCCATCAAGTAGCTTCTTTCACCCTTTCTAACCCAAGTATTCTTTGGTAACGTTGGTTGCTACTGAAAGTTTATCAAAGAATGTCTAAATTTTCGGTTTTGAGCCTTCTAAAATATTTTTTGTAACAACTTGTAACAATTCGGTCTTACGTGTTTATTTACCTCACAAAAGTGACATGTAGGCATAAAATTTTGGTTTCTCTTTGAAGTTTCTCCTTTAACAAATTTAGCTTCACCATTTTTCCCATTATTCAACTTAGAACATTCACCTTTATAATCAACACCTTGAACATCTCCTTTGATCTTACCAATTCCCAGCAACTGTTCTAGCTTTTCGGTACCTCTATTTAACATCCTTATTTTTAAGTATTAACTAACTTCAATTTGTTTCATCAAGTTCATCTTTTGTAGGCAACTATTTTTTCTCTAGATCTTGAATGATATTATTCATGCTAGAATTTTCCTTCTTTAATTCTCATTCTTTTTACATATTTGCACCCATTTTGCATACATTAATTCATAAACCTTGTAGATGCCTTTCTTTTGAATTCTAAGTCATTGTCATTGCTGTCACAATCTGAATTTGAGTTTATAATTGAAACTATGTATTTTTGTCCTTAGTTTCTTCACTGGTTGCTACTAAGGAAGCAACTGGACTTTTGTTGTTTAAAGCAACCAACACAGCATGTTTACTCACAATTTTTTTTTTAGTTAATGTACTCCCTTTCATATTCGTTTTCACTCTAAGTATTAGTGTAAAACTTCCCTTTTTCTCCTTTTAAGAGTGTTAGCACATTCTGCTTGTATATGTTTGAAACCATGACATTCATGATATTATATCTTCTTTGCTTTTGTTTGTTGTTTAAAGTTATTGTTAAAAGAACTCCCACCATTCTGTTTGAACTCAAGTCTATCTTTCTTCATCTTCCTTAGCCACTTGTTGAAATTTCTTATCAATAACATCATATCTTCATCCTCATCAAATATATCTCTTAAATCATTCACAGTTTACCAACCTCGACTTGTAATGCCAATTTGTTGTTCTTGTCACCCTTATCTCTTAACAAATTCATCTTAAAGTCTGTAAGAATGCCAATTACCTTATACAAAGATAATTCACTGATATCATGGGCTTCTTCCAAAGTTTTCTTGACAATTTTCATATTCGAATACTTATTCCCAAGTTGATGTGCTTAGTTGGAAATATCATGCAACCTCTCATGGAAGTCTCCAATAGTATTGCTTTCATCCATCTTAACCTTCTCAAATCTAGCGGCCAATATCTGAAGTTACAAAGCTATCACTAATTTTGATCCCTCATGTATTGTTTGTAATGTGTCTAATGCTTCTTT
>JAOSBP010000009.1:1575737-1585947 GCA_027563825.1 Erythroxylum mucronatum
AAAAAGAAAAGAATCCACTTTTAACTCATTCCTAAATTATATATAAAATAGTTTTATTATACAAATTAAGCATCCATTTTTAAATTATTGCATCAAGTTAAAATTGAGTTAGTTTTTAATGCTTATATCTATTTACTTAAATTAATTGAATCAGAAAATAATCCAAATCCAACTCCTAATGAATCATCATAATTATTCTTCTTTCATTATAAAACTCTAGAAATTATTGCATTTTGATGAAATTAATTCACTATAAAAAATGGCTTACAAACAATTAAACTCCTTTCCACAATTAAGTTTTATATTGTCTTTACTATATCAAATATAAACATGAAAGCAAAAACAAAGGACAAGAAAAATATAAAAAGATAGAGGAAAATAAAAAAGAAAAGAAACATACTAATTTCAAAAACATACTAACAATACTAACAATATTTATTTAAAAGGAAAGTAATTAAATTAAATAAATATTTAATTAAAAAGAAAGTAACATTACTGAAACATAAACAAGTAGTTTCAAAAACAAAATCATGAAAAATGTACAAATCTTAGAGGAATGAAAAGAAAAGAGAACAAGAGCTCACTCTTCCGTTAATTTGTCTTTGTTTCCATCTTCAACAGGTGTTGTCGATGATAGCAGAGGTGACTCTGATATATATTGTGCAGCTTATAAATTTTTTAGTGCTGCTCATTCTCCAAGCAATGAATGGTCCTATCAATGTAAGGGATGAATACTTATTTTGATGACAAAAGAGTTTTACATAACAAATGCTTCGGCTCTTAGCTCCAATTGTTCATCAAAATGGCATACACAAAAATACTTTCCAAACCACCAATGGGTGTACATCTATGATACATTAGGAATCATAGAGCAATCTATTCTTTCTATATACAAAGCGAAGAATTGAAAAATGATGATAAGCAAAGATGGAAAGGATTGACCATTTCCCACCAAAAAGAAGAAAAATGAGGGACACTGTTCGTACTCTCAGTCAAACCTCACAATGTATAAGCATAGATTTCTTCTATACAGTATGGCCGCCAGAATCAAGTAACTTGTCTTCCTCAGTTGTGACTTCGTTCATCTGAAGCTGGATATTTCCCTTGGATGTCATTTTATTCCATTCTTTTTCAACACGGAAAAATACCCACTGGAAGCGGCGGAATATCTCCAAGGCAGCGATGGTGAACACGGTAAGGTAATTATGGCGGAGATGAGCTGACAACTTGTATGTCCATGTGCATCGCAGAATTAGATTGCTTCCTATCACCCAAAAGTACACCTGCAGTTCCAAATTTACAGTTACTATCATTAAATGTCAAAGTGTGCAGCCACTGATCATAGTAATCAAAAGAGATGTAGATCTTACAAAGTCAGTCCAGATGCTTGGCAAAAGTTGTTATACTAAGGATTTGGAACTAAATGCAAAAGGCCATTCCAGAAAGTAGGCCCATCAGTTGAAGAATGAGGTTATTAGGTTGAAAAGGATTGTTTTAAGTGCATTAACTGTTTTCACTAAGCTTCAATGCCTCAATTATATATGTAAAATAACTGTAGGCAAGTCGAAAGTGAATAGTCCACAGGATATCAATTCTTACCCATTTCCTCCCATATAATAAGTATGAAAAGAGACTTGGCCTGTTAAATTGGAAAATCCGAGTGAAGCCACTGAAAAAGAATTAAAAGAACAAAAAACTGGTTATTTAGCAGGCTCATCAGCAATTGTTGTCGAAGATATGAAGAAGGGTTTCAACAATGCTTAAAATGAACATTATAAACAGTGTAAACCATAACCAAGCAAATTAAAACTGCGTAATAATGTAAATGCATATTGATAGCTATGGAAAAGAAAATATATAATTCCAGAAAGCCAGCAACCATCTGCTTAAAATTCTCAGCAGGAGAAGAACATTCTATATCGAAATCAACATACTCTATTCAGCGTATCAAGTTGTGTAACTTCAGAAAATCCAACTTTTTAATATGTAAATGTGCATCATCATCTACGATATAGTCATCATGTAATTTTTGTGAGACAGCGGAAAAGAAATTGATATACCTCAAGTCCCAATCTCTAGTCACATCCCAGTAGAATGAATAAAGTGAGTTTGAAACACTTGACAGAAGCCAAAGAGGCCTATAGAAGCTTGTCCACCTATCAGGGAAGACATGATATTTAAGGGCTGAAAGAAAAATCACTGGCACTGCGGTCGAATATTTTAAAGCTGAAACCATAAGCAACTTGTGTCACAAAACTTGCCTCATTATTATGGTAAAAATAGCCTCGTAATCTCATAAGCCCAAATGGACAACAACAATAATGAGATGACTGTGAGGTAACAATATTCCAAGGTCACCGAGGAAGAAATTAGTAACAAAAGAAATCAATAAGGAGCTAAATATTGTGAAAAAACAAGATATGCTTAGAAATTGTGATATAGAACTCCCTACATCAGACTTAGACGGAAGACCTAAAGATTCTAAAGACTAGCATCAATTTCAACTCATCTACCAAGAACAAAAAGAATTTGGGCACTTTAATAAAATGATACGAATTTAATGTATCTCACATCAACCCACTCTAAATTCCCTCAACATTTCTGAATACCAAGAAGAAACTAACTTGATATGAGGAAGTTCTGTGGAAACTAATTATGCTGATCTAAAATTCTTAAACCATTGTAATTTCCAAAAAAAAAAATCTTAAACAATTGTAGCTTTAAGCTGGCTTCTGTTCTAACCAAGAGCACTTCATCCCAAAGTAGGATCAGGTCCCAGCAACTATTTTCAGCTACAACCGTATGATGCAATAAGATACCAATTTGCTTTCAAGATATTTTACAAGCAGTTGCAGTGTTTCCCACAAAGTTAAAAGGAATGAGAGGTGAGAAAGTCGGAATACAAACAAAAGAAGAAAGAATGCAAAATAAATTGTCAAAGTGATCATACCATTAAAAAGAGCAGTTTTCTCCCTTGTATCCTTGTATTGTCGAAGACATTGGAAAAGTCGAAAAACATAGGGCAAAACAAGAACAAGAGGGATTGCAACACTGTGACTGCCACACACAGAATCAGCTTCAAACCATGCAATTGTGGCAACCTGCAGTATTTGAACGGATGTAAGTAACACGAGAGACACAAACCAAGCGAGATAATTACTCGGCATGATTTCGGTGAAGCAAGGAAGTTCAAAACATAAGGCTACTAAACAAAAACTGTATTCATACTCGTCTGAACTAGGGTTATCATTGCATTTAGTTCCTTTACATTCAAGATGACACTGAGCAATAGTAAATCAAAATGAGCCTATGGCACATCATTATTTTACATGAAGCAGAACAGAGTTTCAAGTTGGGATCAAGGCGCCTAACATCAATTATGAAGCAAATCCACTGGCAAGTAAGCATTACGAGATGAGATTAACCTGGCGATGCAACATCCGGCATACTGAACGTTCCAGATCTGAGAAAACCTATAGAAAAGTAAAACTTCTTAGGTAAAGAAAGTATAGCAGAGATATGTACAGAAAAACAATGGTAAAAGAATTTTTCTCACAGAGAATAGGATTTTATTATTTCTATTAGTAGTCATGCACTCTAAATCTTTTACGATTTGATATATATATATATATTTATTTATTTATTTATATTTATTGAAGGTGGCCAACGAAAATACAAGAAACAAAAGAAAGCCTCAACAATTCAAAGAACTGATAATCATGTCTATCTAATTTGAAAGCAGGTAAAGTTATACAAGTAACAAAAGAAATCAGATGGTTCACCATAAACATGGACTAATATTGTATGCACTATTCTCCAACACTTATGAACTATGAAACTGAGCAGACTTCGGATGCATGGTGAGTTTAGCAATTTAACCACTTGAACCAAAATCATTAAGTCTCACATTCTAGAACTGAACAAAACAACAAGACCTGAAGTCATCTACAAATTGTGATGTCATCCCATAGTCGTGATAGAAAGACCATTTTAACAAAAGTAATGATGTCATGGATGGTCACAAGGTCAAAAAAACCTGATTGATCCACTGTCACGTCTCAGTTATGCCAAACAGAGAACATGGTCTCAAAACTTAATGACTAAAAGTAGACAAATGGGATACCTTTGCCATGGAAGTCAAAATATCAGCTACAAAGAAGTCAGAAAAAGTAATTGCCTGTGACAAGAATAAAAATACAGATAAGATACAGAACACAAGTAAATGAGTTGCATCAAGTATCGTTTACTATGGTACCAAGCTCCTCCTAAGAATGTTGTGTTCAATACTCAATCTTTACATCTTTTACAGTGTCTAATAAGTCGAAATTAATGGCACATTCATACTTTATTAGTTTATTTGCTACAGAAATCTAGGGGATTAAGCAATCAAGTCCAGCAAATAATAATTTAAGCAGATAAAGCTACCCTATTCACAGCATTATCAATAGTCTTTTGTTTCAAACATGGAGTTGATTGTTGCAATAACTCTTTACAGACATAACCATTTTGAGTATAAGAAAACATAATTCTGTTATCTTTGCAGCAAACTAATGTTTATGGCAGCTGACTAATGTCCACAAACATCTAAATATGTTGGGTTCTACTTATCAAAAAACACTTAGCAAGAGTTCTGATTCCTTAACATGAAAGCAGCCTACCAAGTTCATTAGAAAATAAAATATTAAATCCTTTACTAGTGTATTAATAATCCACTTGAAGGATTAAAGCGGTCAAAAACTTGCAGAAATTTGCAGGCAAATAACATTTGCTAAGAATGTTATAAACTTACCTGTAGAGGGACAACTATCCGCCAAAGAGTTCTTAAAAGGTAGTAGCGGGAAGGCAAAAAAAAGATATCAAATGGAAATATTAACACCATCACAATACCAATGTATAAGAGAACCTGTAACAAAGGAAACTTATTAAAACACAAGTTCCAACATCATGACGATAACAAAAAAGTATGAAATCTATCAAAGTGCAGCTATTATGTTATTACAACGATATCAACATAGTATCTAGAAACAAATCTTTCCATACTCAAATATGTATTTTGTAGGATATTAACACCCATCTGTTATCGTTTCAGTCTTCAATTAAATTGTTAAAACTTGTCAAAGATTCTTCCTTTTTCTGTGTTGGAATTAATAATTTCATTGATCCTATCCCACCAACCATCTGGCTCTCAAATCTTCAGAAACCACTTTGTTCCTTCGATTTAAAAGTGAGGGGATACAGTGTCTTGCAATTCAAGGCAAAACTTAGCAATATGTATCAGTTCATAAAACATATCCATGATATTTTATATAGGATAAATGTGTTTACAATCCATCTCCTTTAAAAAAATTACAGCAGGGAGACATAAAGCTTTTCAACATGTCTCCTTCATGGTGCAGCTTGTTCCACATATATTCAACTAATAAACAATTGAAGAGGATGGCATTGACTATCAAACAAAGCAACAATAAACTCTCCCATTCCATTTCCTAAAGCTAGAAAAAATGAAAAGTGAAAAAGGAACACAAATTACTACAAGGCATCAATATATCTACATTTTGCAAATAAAGAACCTAGCATTTTACTCTGAACCTGAATAAGATTGTCAATTATTCAAGTCAAAGAAAACAAAATCTTCAAGATTATATATAAAACAAGACATTGACATTTAGAGATCATAATCATTCACAGCTTATAAGAGCATCTATTACACTGGTTGGGATGCAGCCAATGATACTTCTCCATGAGAGTAAAGGTAAAGATAAGAAGTCATGCTAGTTGGAACGATGATAGTCATCCACGTAGCAACCTACAAATATTTGAAAAAAAAATTCCTCAACTAAAGCATATTGGACAACAGAAATGAATAATTAAAAAATACCATAGAGATGACAATATTAATTATCAGAAATACAAAGAAAAATTTACATGGCAGAGAATAGGTAAACAATGAAGAGAAATAATTGATTAGCTACAAAAATACATTACCTTCCATATTTCTGTATGGGTAAGATGATTCTGGTCAAGATCAAAGATTTTGGCATAACTGACAGTAGAATGAGAGAAAACCCATAAATTAACTCCCCAAAGCCAAACTGTCATAGTCTGCAGCATCAGAAACAGAAGGAAATGATCTCATTGTACATGGAAAGCATGGAAGTATAGACTAAGAAATCTAGTTTCATCAACTAAAAAAAGTAAACAAAGTACTAACCACAAGAAGAAGAGGATTGTAATACAGAAAAGCTTCATAAAGAAAACGATCCCTCAAATCAGCATCCATTCTCATGACGGAATCCCAGCCAACCTGCAACGTTTAATTTCAACCCGCTGATAAGTTGCAGTCAATCAAAGAAAACTGTGTGGTCTTCCCAAGACATCACACTTGTCATCAAGTTAATGATATGCAAAACAACTTGAGCTACCAAATGGATAGATATTAGCTAACCTTACAGCAAATGAAACCCCAGATGAAGAATAACAAGACCTGGAAGATTAGGACCTTATTTAGTATCTTCAAGGGCATAAAAAATTGAGGTGAAGAGATTGATGAAGGAACATTCTTTTGAAATAAAATCGAAAGTACTCCATACCATCATTACATTGCCTATTCTAAGCAGTGCAAGACTATTATACTGTCTAATCTGCCTATTAGAATTTAGGAAATGTATCACAAATTCTGTCTTTAAATAAGACGAGAATAAAAAGAAGCTATTAGCGATAGAAATTTTGAACAAGCCTCACCTCTTCCGGCTAAGTAGAATAATCCACATTGATCACAGGACAAATCACATAATTTGCAAAGAGAAAGATAAAATGTCAGGCAAATCATTAAGAACGGAACCTTAAACCGCCACAAAAATATTGGTGATGGCATCATTATCACGGCAGTACTTATTGGTGTACTCGCAATCTTCAAGTCAATAGATTCCATCGAAGACGAGAAACCTTCCTCCACACCATTTCCCGATTCACTACCAGCTGAGCAAAACAATCCACAAGTATTAATTTAGCATGCACATTCTACCCTCCATAACTAATCAAGGAAACCAAAAAGGAAACAATAAAGCAAAAACAATCCACTGACACCCGCATCACGGAAAAGTTAAAAGCATGATCATATATGTTTTTCTACCAAGATCAGAAACAATAGGTCGGCTACTAGACTTCCTCAAATGCGGGCTATTGTTAGGCGCTATCACTTGACTTCCGAACATAGATTTAATCTCCAGATATTGTTGCACACTCTACCGACACCCTACAGCCTGTACCCACCAATGGAAATGCAAATGTTGCATTAATAATTTCCATTAACAGAAAATAAGAACAAGATGCAGAAAACCCATTTTGACAAACCGATAAATTAAGAGAAAAACACAATGCAAACAAAAAAATAGCAGTCCAAAGATACTCACAGTGAAAGATATAGAGTGGAAAGAAAAGGGTAGATTCAATGTGCGTTTATGGGGATGCGAACCGTGATTGGGGGGTTTCACTATACCACACCCGCCCGAGATACATAGATCTCTACTCTGGCTCTTGATGTTGCGTTGAGTGAGGAATAAGGAAGGACAGAGAGGAAAATGGAAATTGGGGAATTCTTAAAGGACCAAACTGCAAAATTCAATGCAATTGTAATAAATATGGATTGTTTTTGCTATGGCGACATTATCGGTTTAATGATGACATAAAGAAACCTGAATTGTGTTGGTGAAAGGATGGCCAGGTCTTTATCGTAATAAATTAAATAAATTTGTTAAAGACAACTTTTATTCACGGGATTATAGATCAAGACAACATTTCTTTTTTATTCTTGGATCATGAGTTTGGAAGACACCAAAGAATGAAAAACATCGGTTGGTAACAATATTTTGATATCGGAGTTTTGAGGTCACTCCATACCCCCTCCCTCAAAATATGTGAGGAATGAAAGTTATTCTGATCAGGGTAAGTTTTAATGTTATAAATGCATGATTTGTAACATAGTATTAAAGATGTCGATCCCACAAGAAAGCAAAGCAAAGTAGTCTAATCTTAAAATTTAAGGCTAGAAAAATTATAAAACTGTAAATAAACAATGCCGTGGAAAGTAAATAAGAGAATTGAATTCAACCAATTAAATCATAAGTTAAACACAAAGGAATTAACAATTGAGCAACAAGCAAGCACAATGGAAATCAACTAAAGATTCACCAAGTTATGAGAAAGAGAATTTTACTTATCATTAATGTTAACCTAGCTGATTATGTATTATCGAGTTGTCGGTTCAAGACGATTTTAGGGTTGATTACTCTCTCTCGAGTTATAACCCGTAAATCCTAAATTATAAATTCTAATCAGATTATGAAATTTGCAATCTCTCAATTCACAAATTATCTAAAACCCTAATTAGATCTAAAGCATTCTAATAAACTATCAGGTCTCACACGAGATCTCTCTCTGCACAATTACCGATATGATTAGTTATAGGTTCTATTGAATTGCTTAACTCTTATTAATCCAATCCAATCAATTTTTATCTAATGCACCCTCTCAGTTTATTATCGAATTATGCAAAAAACGCAACAAATCACAATACCCAATTCAAATAATACAAAATCAACTTGGATAACATTAGATCAAAACAAAATCCCAAAGGAGAGTTAGAACACCATCATCATTCTCCATCTTTCGTCATACAATTCATCTCAACTTTATACTTGAATAAAATAGAAACGAACAAGAAATAGAAACGAAGAATGGACAATCTAGGAAGGCAGCAGCGTCGAAAAACTTCCTAATATGGGAAGTAGGTCAAAACCGCTTCTTTTTCCTCTTCTTCCTTGTCCTCCTCTCTTTTTCTTCCTCTTTCTCTCTTCAGGGTTTCCAAAAGTGGCTGAATGAAGACTCCCCTTTTTTTGCTCACCACCTATTCTTCTTTTAGGGTTTTCTATTTAAAGTAGCCTGAGGTCTTTTTTGGGGTCTGAAAAAACCGAAAAGCCCTTCGAAAACTTAAGTCTAGAAGTATTCCCACGTTTGTCCCGAGTAAGGTCTCTGTCACGATCATGACTTACAAGCCACAATTATAGGCCAATCTTGGAGCTTCTGTCACGATCGTGGCCTGCTTGCCACGATTGTAGTCCTATATTATAGTCCGGATTCCCTCCGAAACTCCTTCGTTCTTCGATATTAAACCTGAAACACGAACAAACACATCAAGGTACCTCACAAGTATAATATTTAAGCTCAAAATCTTGTACTAACTCGTAAAACACTTGAAACACAAATAATTAATAAACTAACATAATTCTAACCTAAACACACACTAAATGATCAAATTAGCGGCTAAACACATATTAAACTATGCCCTAAAGTACGATGCAATTTACATTTATCAACACCCTCACACTTAAACATTTGCTTGTCCTCAAGCAAACAAAACAAAAAACAATACAAAAGCACAAAGCATGCAATGCAATAATGAGGCAATGACTTTAAGTACACGAAATAAATTTAACTCTAAGCGTAATTATTCAAGTTGTTCCAAATTATTAACATGCAAAATATGGGTCTAGAAACTTTGGACTAAATATACATATTAATTAAAACTTAAATGTTAAGATTATTTACGCCTTTCAATTGTACACATACATTAATAATTATTTGGTCAATCAAACTTTGCAACGAATCCTAAGTATGTTTTCATAAAAAGTTAAGCTACTTACAAGTTCGGTAGGTTTTTATTAGAAAACATTCTTTTTTATTTACTTTTTATGGACATAGACCTAGTTTTTTTACATGTAGGCAAACATTAGTGATGAATGTCGATTCGGTTACTTGACTAAGTCATGTTTTTAATAAGTTGCTTGGTTGGAACGTCATGACTAAGTCATGTTTTTAGTAAGTTGCTTGGTTGAAACATCATTATAGCCTTTTGACACGAAGGCTCACATTTGTGATGCATGTCAATCCGGTTACTTGATTACATCACGTTCTCAACTGGCTACTAGCTCTATTCATAACCCAAAGGCTAGCGGAATAGTTATTTAATTAAAATTTACAAACACTTTTTTTAATTAATGCCTACCTTGTTGCTTTAGCTACTCGTTTTCATAAAAAAATACTAGCAAAGCTACTTAGTCGAAAGATCTAAAATTATAAACGAATGTGATAATTTATAGGGTGATAAACTAATACTAAATCTTAATTAACTTGCATATTTTAGCTAAAGAAT
>JAOSBP010000009.1:1591224-1622963 GCA_027563825.1 Erythroxylum mucronatum
AATTTGTACAATCATAAGTGTTTAATAATGCACATGAATGAAATGAAATATGTACAATGCATGTTCATGACAATCCTGGGTATCTTTCCATCAATTTCATCATAAAATCATTCTCATATCAAAACTTATCTAAGTATAATTTATACTTAAGTTTATGCCTCACTAAAAACATTGAAATCACAATTCATTTCTCATTGGCTTACTTTAAGATTTTTCTAAGACACACTTTCGGGTCTACTGTTCATATTAAATCAGAGGGTGAAATTGATGTAATTTGGTCATACCCTCTTCCAGAAAAGTGTTCCTTTATGTCTTATATTTCTATTGACTCCAAAATCACTCAAATTGGTTTAGTAATTTAGAAGATATGCCTCAAACATTTCGGACTACTATTACCCAAAGTAGTATACTATACACAACTTCCTTCCAGAAACTAAGCATCTTAGAGAATGAATCACAATTCGACTTCTTCAGATAATTTGTAAGCCTACATCTCTAATTTACTCAAAATTAAAAATCATTTCATTTAGAGTCTTATAGATCCAGATATAACCGAAATAGCCAAACATATTCAGTGAAATCACAACAGTTTATACTATTCCAACAGATTCCTTCAGTTTCTTTCGATCCAATTTTTCCAAATAAATTCATAACGCTACAATTTTTCATAGAGAGATTCAAAAATGTATTAGGAATCTATTGGTTCAAAAATCACTTCATTTGGAGGTCAGATGGTGAAGTTATGGCCAAACTAATCAGACATGATAATATCCTCGATCCTATTGTATCTATTTTGGTATTATTGGCATAACTTTCTCTAGAGATTTCGTATTAAGGTCATCTTTAGATGGTTTCAAAGAGGACTTCTAAATCTACAACTTTTATGAAGCCTCCTAGAAGATATTTGTTAATGGACATTTTTATATTAATTTTAGATACATAATTTATTAAACTCTTGTCCGTTTATATTTAAATTGTACTAATTAAGAATTATTTGTTTTAATTTTAGGCACATATTGGATTTGGACAATGAGAGCAAAAATTCACAAATTTGGAGCTCTTTAAACCTAACAAATTAAGTTTGGCTTAGCATAAAAAATTTAAAAGGCATGAAGCTAGTAGGCGGTGGAGGAGAGAAGATTTTAGAAGACTTTTGAATATGGAGAATATTGGTGGCGGCGCAGACAATGAAGGAAGAAAGCATATGCAGACAACAAGAAAAACAAAGCAGCATAAGAAGGGTGGCGTGAAAAGATGACTGTCTAAAAGGAAAGAAAATAAATCAGCTGGTTAGTGGAGAGATTAGTGGAGTGAAAAAGGTGTTGGGCTAAAAACTATAGGAGAAAATGAATACATAAAAGACAAAAAAAAAGAATGAGTTTGCGTGGTGGAAATTAAATGGAGAGGAAACAAAAGAATCAAGGGAGGCACCATAAGATTGAGCGTGCATGTGAACAGTAAAGGTGGATAAAAACCTTCACATTTAATTGTCTCATCAATGAATAGTGATAGTGTGAGTTTGCATGAAACAAGGGGAAGCTAGTTGGTGTGAAAGGAGGAGAACGAAGCTAACAACATGTGCGTGAAAGGTGGCCAAAATCTATCCAAGAATCACAGAAAAACATGGAAGCTAGAGATATAGATTAAGAGATTAGCTGAAAAAGGAGAGGGAAGTTGGAAACCTCCACATAAAAAACACCACTCTCATACACTCTTTATCCTCACGTTGACAGCTGGTGGGGTGGAGTTAAAGATAACTCACGTTACAGCCCTCATTTAACGCTACACCATTCAACACTCTCCTCTCACATGAAGTAGCACTTGGTGGCAAGAGCAACAATCGAAGATAGCTGGTGGAGATTAAATACGTGGCAACTGGTGGCTAAGGAAGAACGATGAAGCAGCTGGTGGACTTTAAATGAGGAAGCAGCTGGTGGGCGTGAAAGTTGAAGCAGTTGGTGGAGATGGGAGACACTAGCAATGGGTGAAGCAAAATCGTTAAAAAGTGAATGTGGGATTATGCGTGGCTTGAGATGAAAACGTATCTGATGGTGGAGACAAAATAGATTTGAAGCAACTGGTGACAAAGGGCCACGTTGAAGCATCACATTAAGGCAATTACATTGAAGCTACGTGGAAGCAAAGAAGGTAGCTGGTGGCTAGAGAATCTCACATTGGTAGCTAGTGGAGTTGAAGAAGCTGGTGGCGTGAACAACAAATCAGTTGGCTCCACTCATTGACGCAATCTTCACTCATTTCACTACAACGCAAGCTGCTGGTTGGATAGAAAAAAAAAGTAATGTTGAGCTGGTGGTAGTGAACAACATAAAGAATATGAAGATAACGCAAGGAAGGAGGCATCCATATTGAAGCAGCTGGTGGTGAAGGCACGTTAAAGCAAGAGGCGCGAAAAATACATTGCAACTGTAGAAACGGGGTTTTTTAATTTGTTTATAATTTCGTATTTATTTTAATTGTGTGGATTTAATCAATGCAAACATATATTAAGACCATGATTTATGTTACATTGATGAATATGTGTGAGTAAGTTTTTCTTTTCGGTTAAGGTTAAGATTGAAATTGGATTAGGATAATTTTTTTGGTATTAATTTTTTCTTGATTGAATGCATATTTAGTCTTAATTTAGCTTGATCATCTAGATTAAGACCATAGATGATTGAATGTCATAACCAATGGGATTTAATTTGTCGAAAAATTAATCAAGCGACATACTTGAGACTAAAGAGTAGACCAACCTTAGGATCTTATGTGAGGATACCTGGGATTAACGAACTTAATTTTAGGCTTCTTGTATTTAACACCTTTTATTCCGAATTATCTATGAACCAAGTAGTGACTCGGATTTAGAAGAGAAGGGAACATCATGAACATTGGGTTCGACTTGCTTAAGTGAAGTTTTTCCTAAATCAATTTACCGTTACGATTTTATTTTAATTTCCAATCCAACTGAAATCTGATATCTTAACTGATTTCTGTCATTTGATTAAATCTAGTCATTTTAATTCATACCTTGCATTTTTCATATTTTCTTAATTTGCTTACTTTATTTTATTTTATTTTCAAATCAATCATTTCTTGATCGTCTGAGTAATTTTTCATCGTTTAATTTAATTTTCTCACGTGTTAGAAATTAGTCCCTTGGGTACGATATCCGGTTCTTACCGTTTTATATTACTTGTCGACAGGGTGCACTTGCCTCTAATTGGTTTAGATAGAATTTAATTTATATTGTTCTGTTTAGACCGCAACACTTCCTAATCCTAGGGAAATTGTCAAATGGATCGTGCTCAAATGAAGACTCCTTTAGAACATATTGAGATAACTAAAAATGTTGTTGCTAAAACATCTTCGAAGCAACTTGCAAATGCAGAACAGATAGCTATGGGCAACTCCAGTGCAGACAATGTGGAGAGTTTGGAAAGTGGAGTGGATCATTTCACCTCATAATATTTGGAGCATTGCCAAGTGGATTAGGCCAACATATTGACTCCATTAGCAACTGTTGGGCAAAATGAGAATTCTAAGACTAAGTTGAAGTATGAAAAACAGACAGTAATAGTAAACTCCAGTGATAACTGTGTGGCAAATTAGGAAATTGGGGATATTATCTTTTAGAATGCAGAACATCCCGAGGATAGCATGTCTTGGCATTGAAATGTAATTATTTTGTTGTTGTGAAAATAGTTTCCTATTGAGAAAACAATCTAGATTTGGCAAAATAGGATTTTGATTCTTTATTAGTTGTAGGCCAAGTTCTTGATATTCCAGGAGATTTTTTTTATGCAGTCCAGAATTGCAAAAAGGAAATTAGCAAGGAAGAGAAAGAAAAATCCCAAATACCAACAATAGGGGGGGTTAAACGACCCTTATAAACAAGAAAATATATCTTAGCACGCAACGTCCAGCCTAATCTTTCCATGGAGATGAAGTATAAGTGGTATTTTCAGTTGTTTCTTTTTGTTGTCTATCTTGCATACAATTTGTTGTAGGCATTTTTATCATTGAAATAAGTGGCATTTTCTCTTAGTTTTTGCATACAATCATTAGGTTATATATATATATTTCTTATTAAATTGTTTAGTTTACCTGAATTTGCATTTATAATTGTTCATGTTTAATTCGTAGGAAATGCACTTGATTTTAGTTGTAAAGGACCATAACTATCCAAGGCAAAAGGCTAGCAGAAAAAAAAGGAGCATTAAACGGCGCTACAATGGAGGCATGAATAAGCATGAGAGCAAAAAAAAATCACACAAATGGATAGCTCCAAGAGTGACCATGCTGACTCACCTAGAAAAGACACACGACGTGTGCAGCTTGAGGAAAAAAGAAAAATCATGCAAGCTCTAGGAGGCACGAAATTAGCGCACCAGAGGACAGCTACAAGACACTAGTTAGAGTAGCTACAAGACACACACACAAGTGAAAGAACGAAAAAATGAAGCAAAAGGAGGCTCCACCTAGGCTGACCCACGAGACCACAAAAGGACGCATAGCCAACAACTCACAACGTGGCATTTGGGAGCTTTACATTTAGTTGATGGTGGAGATATATGAGAACAACGTCACAGCTGTGAGAGAGACCAACAAAAGGGACCATGCGTGAACTGCAAGGCCGACTTGCCAAGGAAAGGAATAAAATTTTGGAAGCTAGCTTAAGTGGGGACGAAAATCACGCTACAATGAGGCACAAAAATCACGCTACAGCACCATGCCAAGGGTAGAGGAGACACCCACCAGGAGCAACCCACGCCGACACTCCAGAAGAAAAAAAGACAAAAATAACGCTATAGTTGTGGGCATGAACAACAGGTAGAGAGACGCATGCAAGGCAAAGGGGATAAAAAAACAATGAAGCAGCTAATGGTAAAAAAGAGCTAGGCATTTGCAGCGGGAAAACGTTAGAAGCTAGCTTGAGGCGTGGAGGTTGAGACAAGCAACAAGTGGAGTTGTGTAAAGACAAGAGAAGAAAAAAAAATCACCTTGAAGGAGAGGAGCTACGTGTGTGAGCAACAGGAGCAATTTAAAGAAAAACAAGGAGGGGCTCCACCAACGTGACAACAACAAGCAAGAGAAGAACGTAGGAGGCACTAGCTACACGTTACACTAAGAGGAGGGAATAACAGGAGAGACCAAGAGCCCCACCAAAAACCCATTCTTTATTTTCTGTTGCCTCTTATGTTAATTGCTGGCTGTGACTTATGTGATTTTCATCCTATCATGATTGAGGAGTTTCCTTAAATCTTAAAGGTTGGGCTGAAGCTTTTAGTTAATTTTATGGATTAAATCTCGGTTGATTTATATGTATGGATTTTTAGTTTTGATTTCTCTAATTTGAGATTAATTTTGCTGAAATGTGTTTGGCTAACCATTACTTAACGTTAGTTGTTAATTGAAGAACCGATAGGTGAAAATCGATAACGAAACTCTAAACAGGGAACTTATAAATTTCAGATTTAGACATAAACTGAATTTATGAGAGAAAACCAGGTTAGCAAAGAACTTAGTGGGTTATGCTTGATTGCTAGGCTACGATAGTAGACTAGGATTATTGTGTAATACTCCTTCGATGCCTTGAAAAAGGATCTAAGAAACTTTAGGCTCAACCGTTTATCAACCAAAAATTCTCCTAATAAATTAATCCAGGTAAAGTCCATAAAAAGCGCTAAAAGTGGAACCATCCTTGAAGCTTGCCACATTCCGTTCGAATTAACGCCTAGAAATATTCACAATTTTCCTTAGCTTGATTTCGTTATTTTATTTTATTTTTGCTAGTTAATTTTCTTAATTTTATTTCCCCAAACATACAAAATCGCTAGTCTAATTAATTGAGTGATCCAAGCCTAGTACTTACACAATTACTTCCTGTGGGACGATATTATACTGTACTACTTGAGACCCGTGAACTTGCGGACCCGCATCAAGTTTCTTGTCAATTCACAAACTATCCAAACCCCTAATTTGATCTAAAGCACTCTAATAAACTATCGAGTCTCACACGAGATCTCTCTCTATACAATTACCGATATGTATAGTTACAGGTTTTATTGAATCGCCTAACTCTCATTAATCCGATCTAATCGTTTTTTATCCAGTTCACCCTCTGAGTTTATTACCTAATTATGCAAGAAACGCAATAAATCACAATACCTAATTCAAATAACACAAAATCAACTTGGATAACAATGAATCAAAATAAAATCCTAAGGGATAGTTAGAACATCATCATCATTCTATCATCTATCATCATACAATCCATCCCAACTTTATACATGAATAAAATTGAAATAAACAAGAAACAGAAACTTAGAATGGACAATCTAGGAAGGTAGCAACGTCAGAAATCCTCCTAATTTAGGAAGCACATCTTGACCGCTTCTTCTGCTGCCTCTTCCTCCTCTCTTTCTCTTTCTCTTCCTCTTTCTCTCTTTAAGGTTTCCAAAAGTGGCTGAATGAAGAGTCCCCTTTTCTGCCCACCACTTGTTCCTCTTATAGAGTTTTCTATTTAGGGTAACCTAGGGTCTTTTTCGGGGTCCAAAAAGACCGAAAAGTCCCTCAAAAACTTGAGCCTAGAAGTGTCCCTACGTTTGTCCTTAGTAAGCTATTTATCATGATCGTGGCATGTAAGCTATGACCATGGGCCAATCCTGGTACTGATGTCACGATCGTGGCCTGCCCGCCACGATCGTGGGCTTGTGTTATAGCTCAGGTTCCCTTCGAAACTCCTTAGTTCTTCGATTTTGACTCTCAAACACTAGCAAACACACCAAGATATCTCAAAAATATAATATTTAACTTCAAAAGCTTATACTAACCCATAAAATACTTAAAACACAAATAATTAACAAACTAATACAATTCTAACCTAAATACATACTAAATGATCGAATTAATGGCTAAACACATATCAAACTATGTCCTAAAACACGATTTACTTTACACTTATCATGTTCCTTCCTTTTTCTAATAAAATAATATAATAAAATATAATTAATTAGAATATATTGAATATAATCAATTAAAATTAAAATTATTCTAAATATAATTAATTAGAATATATTAAATATAAGTAATTAAAATATATTAAATATAAATAATTATAATTAAATATATTCTAATTATAATTAATTATAATATACTAAATATAATTAATTAAAATTAAATATATTATAAATATAATTAATTATAATATACTAAATATAATTAATTAAAATTAAATATATTAATTAATTAGAATATATTAAATATAATTAATTAAAATATATTAAAATTTGTTGTAAAATACAAATTTAATTAATTTTTATTTTTAGAAAAACAATATAATTAATTAGAATATATTAACATTTCATATAAAAATTTAACTATTTTTTTTTATTTTTGAGAAAAACAATATAATTAATTAATTATCAATAACTAGATTATTTTAAAATTAAATATAATTAATTAGAATATAGTAAATTTTGATGTAAAAGAAAATTTTCTTTTCCTTTTTTTAGTAAACATTATAATTAATCAAATATAATTAATTAGAATATATTAATAATAAATATAATTAATTATAATATATTTCGTAAGATTTTCAACAAACCAACAACTATCAATGGTACTAGTAATCATTCTTTCGTCTTAACCAGCTATCATAATTATAATGATTATATCAATTCTCATTTCTTAATATATTTATTCTTATTCCTATTACCGTACCCCAATGTAAACCAAGCCCTCCTTATTTTTTTTGGATAAATCAAGGGACAATGGAGATGACGTCCTTTATTATTTGTAAATGTCTACGTGATGCATCCAAAGGAGTGATTCATGAAACAAATCTATAAAAAAAAGAGAGATTATAAATTCGTTTAGAATAAATCCCTTAATAATTTCTCAAAACAAAAGAATTGAAGAAAAAGAATAGTGAGGAGTTTTTATATACTAAGTGATATTAACAACAACCTTTTTTGAATTTGAGTTTAAAATTATTTTTTTCTCTAAATCTAATTATTTTTCTCTCTCATTCTCTTAATCCATCAAGCACCATTATAATTTTAAATTTTAAGTTATTAGAAAAATAAAATTGAACATAACTGTATACAGTTTTCTTTTGTCTTGAAAATGTAAAGTATAATTCATTAACCAAAATTGAGTTATGAGACACAAGGATGGCCCCTAAGTTACAACATGTCTTGTTTTTTAATTGTTGGTTTATACCATACAACCAATTGGTTGATTATAGTTTAATGACATAATATTTAAAGATATTCTTTATCTTTTACATATTCAGATTTATATGATAAAGTCTATAAGATAAATAAACCTTGTAAATAAAATTATAATTATGAGATTCATACTACATTTATGTGTTATCCCTAAATTATTCCTAATTTTTGTTCTATTGAGATTGAACATTAATAAAGTGTAGAAAGACTAACACATGTTATGCTTCTTCCTTATGAAAGAAGTAGTTGATGTCACAAAAGAGAGTATAGGGATACTTAAACAAACATATGAGTACTTGATAGAAAACAAATTCACTGAATTGACCCTATATGAGGAAGCTATTTGGAACATTATTTGTATGTCTATGAAAATCTTATTGTGATGATTGTATAAGTGATTATTTGAATTGAGATCACCAAAGTATCTTATATAGAGATAGTTATGTTTTGATACTGTTTATAACCTATCCTAGTCAAGGGTAGCCTAGTCGTTAGTCATTGGATGTAGCATAAACTATATGAAGATAGTTAAGCGATCAATATAGGATTCATCACCCTAAGGTGATAAGGGAGAATGTTCCATTATTCTCGATTAATAGTAATTTGAGAAATCCTTGTCCAATTGGAATGACACTTTGTAATAGTTTTCAAATGTCATTAATTCAATCAATTACTAATAGTAAAGAGCTAATATGATTATACTCAAATAAAGTGAACATTATTTATTCAAGCTCATCTTCATCAAGTAAGAAAACTTGACCCAAACCAAATCCACTGATTAAAACCAAATTTATAAGAAATTTTATTGCCAAAAGTTACCTTGATAAGATTACATTAAGTTTTTGTTAAAAAAACCAACAGGAAATCTTCTCAAAAGTGAAGAAAAACTCTCAAATTAATTTTTATATTGATGGTTCATAGATTGCATCATTGAGAAAAACTTTTATAGGCATAAAATCCCTTAAACTAGAATTGTGAAAGGAAAAGAAAACTAGATACTTAAAAGAACATTCCTTATTAAGCGTAACAAGGATTCAAACACTAACTACTAATACTACTTTAACTAGGACTCTAAGAATCTTATTTCAATCATATCCTTAATATCATAAGGGATTCTAATTAGATTAGAAATTTAAGCAATCATAATTAGAATAGAAAGTAACCCTATAATAAGTCGTAATCTAAATAGGAAGCTAGAAAACAACCATAAAATAATACTAACATGATTTGGGCTTTATAATTAAGTAAGCTATAACCCAATTACAATAAAACATGATGAATAATAAAACAATGAACTAGATTACCTAAATACATTTGCATTATTCAAATTGGTCTCTATTTAACATAAAACAAGTGGCTTGGGTAGTTAGGTATAATCTAAGCCTTGTTCGTCTTGTATTAAGCATATTCCATCTCTAATAACATATGGAAAAGTGATTAATCTTGGCAATGCATTTGATTCATCTTAAATAGCCTCCTTTTCCTACATCTCTATGATTAATCCTTACAAAACTTTCTTTATGCATTTGTTCTTTGCCCTAGTCATTAGACCTACAATTCCTTGTAAATGATCATAAGAATATTTGGAAATAAGTGATGGTGCAAGTTA
This sequence comes from Erythroxylum mucronatum, assembly GCA_027563825.1. Taxonomy (NCBI): domain Eukaryota; kingdom Viridiplantae; phylum Streptophyta; class Magnoliopsida; order Malpighiales; family Erythroxylaceae; genus Erythroxylum; species Erythroxylum mucronatum. The sequence goes on from JAOSBP010000009.1 coordinate 1,601,068, forward strand.
ATCTCCATCATTCCTTGCATCCTCAAAGGGATTCATCCTTGAATCATATACATCATATAAAGGTAATTAGAAATATTGAATGTAGCACTCACATTACTATAGTGCTTAGCAAATCTCATTTGTAGGCATTGTCATTGGTCTTCTTTAACACGTGAAAAGGTCCATCTCCCCTAGACTATAACTTAGACTTCCTTTGAGTAAGGAACCTCTCCTTATGTATATAAACTCAAACCCAATCTTTGAGTTTATAACAACCATTATATGCCCCTTATTGGCTTGCCTTGCATATTGTTCATTCTTTTTTCACTATGTTAGCACGAACTTTGGCATGAAAATACCTAACAAAATATGTCTTATGCTTACCGTCTAAATTATAGATTCCCATGAAGGATGATTGCTCCACTCCTTTAGAGCATAAAGTGAATACATCTTCAAAGCATTCTTTTAGTGCTTATAGTGACCCTAAAAAATGTCTACAACCTTTTCTTAAATTAAAATTAGCTCAACCAAGTATTTGCTTTAATCTTTGGCATTTTCGAAGGGTGTTAACAAGTTAGCTATCTTTAGTGACCTAATTCTAGCTTATATTCTTACTATCAAATGGAAATTGAGTAAGAAGCCAAAGAAAAAGGGTCATATTCTATGAGTCAATATTATTCCTTACTTGTGATTCTTACTTAGAATGTTAGATGGTTGAATAGCCTTTCTGAATAGCAAGCCATCAAGGATTTTGTTATCTCTAGGAACCCATACTTGGATAGTCTTTTAGAAAGTAAAATAAAGATGATTATGAAATGTTTTGGAAAGTGGACTTGCTTTAACAACCTACAACACCACTTCAATGGAAAAATCTCAAATTATGTATTTTCCATGTCTGATTAATTTATCTATTTATAAATATCTAATATAGAGACGAGGTCGAGTTTACTTTTTACATTCATTTATGCATAACAATCCCTCCACAGCAATCTTTAGTCTGATATAATGCTACCTAGTAATGCTACTTTTCTTCCAAAGGAAACTGATGAATTCTTATGCTTGGAAGAAAGTAATGAGTTAGAGTTTAAAAATCACGATAGAATGTCTAGTCTATCTAACTTTAGGTATAATCCAATTGGACTAATAATCAAGTTAATAACATATTAATTTATAAGAAACTTGATAGAACTTTAATGAATAGTTCATGACAACTTCCCAAACTTATGGGTTGATTTTGGTAACCAATTGCATTTTGATTATTGCCCTATAGTCCATTTTTCTATACCTAGATTCTCCTTTTGAATTTAACAATTATTTGGTGAATTTCATAAGTTTAAAGGAAGCTATTTCAAAGGTATAAACACTTCCATTACTAGTCATTCATTATTTGCATATGTCATGAAGTTTAAGGTTGTTAAAAATGACTTTAAAATGACAGTCTCTATAAGAGCTTACATAATAAAACAATTAGCATTAGCAATTAAAGAGGGATTATTTAAGGTTCAATTATTGCTAAATGTCAGCCCATGTAAGAACAACCTTAAGAATATTGATAAAGAAAAATTAAAGATGTGATAATAACATCAAGTTCTTCCACAATATCTTCCTTCAAATAAGGAATTTCAATAAAATCACCTTTATTAGGAATGAAAATGGATTGTTGGGTTTAAACTAGGAGCAACTAAGAGTTTTAGCACTTGAATATTTTGCCAACTTGTCAAGGAAATGAAAATATTCAAATGGACACTATGATTATCTCATCAGTCTAGTTCCTAACAAGGTCAATTAAATGTAAATGGAATTCCTCACTAAAACATTTACCATACATGATGTTGAGAAGGCCCTCTTTAGTCTTAAACCTAGAAAGACTCTAAGACTTGATAAATTTAATACTTTATTATTCCATAAGTCTTAGAATCTAGTTAGAGACATGATAATATATGCAATTATAGAGTTTTTCACCAATTGTAAGATGCTTAAAGAAATCAACAAGACATACCACACTTTAATTCCTAAAATGCCTAACCCCAATGATATAAAAGAATTTTAACCAATCTCTTATTGCAATAAATTGCACAAAATTATTTCCAAAGTTATTATATTAAGACTAAAATAAATGACTAAAGAAATCATCAATCTTACCTAGAGAGCATTCACACATATTAGAAGCATATGTGTTAATATCCTAATTTCATATGAGCTCTTTAAGAATTATCATAGGGCCTTTAAATCCTCAAGTTATATATTGAATATTGACTACCATAAAGTATTTGATTCGATTTAATTTGATTTCATTCTAACTTCTTTAAACACTTTCAAGCTCTTGCAGGTAATGGCAAACTGGTTACATCAATGCTTCACCAACTTTTTTATTTAAAGGTGCTAAAAGCAATTAATAAGGTGACCTTTTATCACCTTACCTATTTTCCATCTACATTAAAGTTCTATCTTTAATTATCATTAGTGATATTATAGATGCAATAACTTCAAAATCCATCATAATTGTGAAAGCTCTAAGATTTGTAGCCTCTATTTTGTAAATTGTCTTTTATTATTTAGTAAAACTTATGACCTCTTTGTGTATTGCTTTATAAATTCCCTAAACAATTTCCATATTTATTTGGATTAATTATTAATTATTGGAAAAGCTTATTGTATATCTAAATCGAGAATGACACTCTCAAAATCTAATTGTAATGCATAATTAGATGCTTTATATAATTTCTTTAACTTAAATTGCTTGGAATTCCTTTGATCCTATTAAGTTTATTAATTAAGGATTTTAATTCTCTATTTTAACTAATAAACAACAAACCAAATAACTAGATCACCATATCTCTCTCGTTTATAGGGATATTGTAGCTAATCAATTTGGTTCTCGATGGCTTCTATGTTTACTAGAGTGATACTGTTGCTAATGAATATATAGTTAAAGCCATTAAAAGAGAATGAATCTTCATATAGATTAAAAACAAATCTAATCCTTCAAAAGCTAAAATCAGATGGAGTGAATTATGCTAACCAAGAAAGGAATGGGGCAAAAGAATTCATTCTATAAGGTTAATGAACTAAGTATTACAAAATAGAAGAATATGGAAACTATTTAATAACAAAAAATCCATCTGGGTAAAATAGATGCATTCAAAATTCCTAAAAGAAACGCTTCTTAGAGATACTAAAGTTGACAAAGTAATAGTCCATATGGTAGATATTAAGCCTAAGGGAAAGTGTCAGAAGTAACATAAAGATCATTGTAGGTAATGGCAAGATAACATCGTTTTGGTATGATAATTAACACATATTAGGGCCTCTTCAGAATCATATGCCTATAAGATCTATTATTGAAGGTCTAACTTCATGTATGAAGGTTGAGTCAATGATTTCTAATAACATTTGGACATGACCATTCTCTAATTTAAGAACCCTATTAAATGTTAGAAATGACTTCCCTCTATATTTGCTAGATTCCTCTATAGAGGATTACTACATGTCAAGCAACCATCCTTCTAACAATGCGTGTCAAATGCATTATAAAATTTACCTAACTCTGCATTATAAAAACTTGTAGATGTGGTGAGTCGGGATCGTATCCACAAGGAATGTTCGATTAATTCTCGTAATGAAAATAGCTGATGAAATACAAATGAGGGGTTTTGGGTTTAATGAAATTGAGAAAATAAAGTAAACTTAAACTAACAAGAACAAATTATAGAAAATAGTTGAAAACGATAAAAGTGATGAACATATGTGAAACCTAATTCTCGGATCAATCTTGACCTATATCCGATTAATCATCTTTCATTGTTATAATGCTTTCACATCCCTCCTAGAAGCATTGGTTATAGACTAACAACAACTTTGTTAATCTCAATTTTCCCTTATGTTATGTTTAATCAAGATACGATCATTAATTGAACCTAACTACTAAACAACCTAGAATATGCTCTATAGATTTAATTGGGCAGCTGCATTACGATATGGAAAGCAAACCAATCTAAGCAACAACCACATAAGCTTGGGTCATCTAGCCTAGGTTAAGTTATCCCTATTGATTCGAAACCATTAGTTATCACAAATGAATCTCAACATAACAATTACGAATTATAATGAGTATTCTAGCAATGAATCTAAATACAACGATTACGGATTATATTAACGATTATAACAATGGGTTTACAATATAAAAATCTAGTAATAACGAGAGTACGATTATCCATACATTAATACCCATATTGATTAAGCAAAGGATAACCTAAATAATTCCAAGAGAGAGATCCAACATTAAACAAAGATAAGGTAAGCTTAACCGTGCATCTTAGGCTCCATTTCACCTTCAAACCGGTATCTGGAAGTTAACCTTCCATTTTCTCCATCAAGCCCCAAGGAGTAGCCTCCATCCTTGTTGAAAACTGAAGAGAAATGGTGAAGAATTGCGTCTGTCTCCTCTCTCCCTATTTGCTGTCACAACTTATTTCTTTTTATAGTAAAATCTAGGGAAAGGTGGCATGGCCTCTCACGATCGTGCATGAACCCTCACGGGTGTGAATGGTGTCTCACACCCATGAGACACCCCTGCATAGGTGTGAGAGTGGTCTCACGCCCATGCAGTTGATTGCATGACCATAAGATCACTCATAGCTGTGCAACTTCACCAGCTAGTCGTGAGCTACTTCCTTGCTTTATTCTTCACTTTCACACTCTATATTGTCTCTTCTTCTTCTTCTTGCTTCATGAATCAATAAAGTTCGAACATTGAGAAGATCGCTCAATGAATATGCTTTCGAGACACTTTAGCTCCTTCACTTCCGAAATATACCTAAAATCAAATATGAGCTAAAGTGAGTATCATAAGCATTTTTAAGACATTAATCACAAAGTGTAGTAGATTAAATGAATCAACATTTAAGCACATATTACCTTCCCTTAAATTTACCAACAATCTATGCATTAAGTTTTTCGGAGGTTCAAGTACCACTAGCCATTAATGAAAGCTCCTTTGGGTCAAAAAATACCTTTTAAAGGCCAATTTCATTTATGACTTACAATTAGGACAATACTTTAGGCTAAAGATCATTGCACATTTATGACCTTAACTAATATAAGATGCTACTTGTGCTGCTCAAATGTTGAATCCACAAACATTTATTAATTAGTGCTAATTTTCATTAGTAATTTAGAAAACAAATTTAAGGACCTTCAACTTGAACTATAGCATTATAAGCAAGATTTTAACAGTTCAGTAAGCTACTAACATTACCTTTTCACATGAATATGATCATATATCTTTCAAATTGACATTTAGTTGTTGTGTTTACTATATTTGGGAAGAGGGAAACAACAAAATCTTCAAACTTTGTTCCAAATCTTGGAAGGAACATCCTAAACAATTCTTTACTTAGGAAATAATAATTGTTAAAGGAATATATCAACAACTAAGTGCAGATATGGCAGTGAAATGGGAGGTTTAAATTGTTTGTTACATTGGTTTGTTTATTTTCGACAGCTAGTGTTGTTGTTTAGTCCTTTTCTTGTTCTTCCTTAGTTTCCTCTTCATTTTATCCAATTTGGGAACTTAGATTCTTAATATTTCTTTAACTTACAAAATAAATCCACATATTCTTTTATATAAAATAAACAATAAGCATATTTTTATCTTAATTGTCAATACAATGAGCTATTCAAAACTTTTAGGCTTTTAATTCTAACCAAACTATTGAAATCAAGAAATGATAATATTGTTATATAGATTATTATACTAAGTCACAGGAAGCAAGTAGTAATCTTATAAAAAGAATACTAATATGTATTAACTCATTTAAAAGAACCTTAGATTGGCATCCCTTTAATATTTAACATAAGAAATTCTCAAATACAATTTATTTAAAAGAAAAGGTATATCATGACAACTGAAATACAAATTATAATTCCAAAAGATGATTTGTTCAAAGTATTAAATTGGGATTAAATTTCAAGGTTTTTTTAGGTTTAAAGTTAAATTATATTAATTCTTAGATCTTTAACTCTATTTTTTAAAAAATTCAAGAATTCATTAAAAGCCATGAAAGGCAATAAAAGAGACATTACAATGTTGTGTCCAACATTTTAGAAACAATATAACAAAATCTATCTATTATCTAAGAAAAACCACTAGAAACAATAATTGTTAAAGGTTCCAACTTCTTTTACTAGATAGACTCAGTTTTTTTAGTTAGCTGGTGTGCTCCCAGGATTTTCATAATCTAGAATTGTATTCTACAAGCTAAGGCACATTTATCAGTTTTCCCCTTATGGAAAAGTCTTTGTCTCGTTTCTAACCAAATTGCATAAATTGAACACTTTAAGCAGAGGCTAAGGCACATTTGATCTGTCCCATTCTTTTGAAATAGGTTGTCAGCCCATACCAATATGGTATTACAATTAGTAAATGTGCAAGTGAGGTTCAATGTATGTTGCATTTTGGCCCAAATGGATGCAGTGTAGTTTTATTTGAAGGAAAGATGATTAATGGTTTCAATTTATAGGCTACAAAGCTCATATAGGAGATCATTTGAATCAATGTCCTGTCTTTTGTTTTTAACCTTCTCCTTGCTGCCAACTAAATGAAAAATGAAGTTTTAGGAATCATGGATCCTTTCCATACAATATTGTACCAAAGTATTGGAGAATTTTGAGGTCTGATTACTTTAATATAAGAGGAGTTGGTGACGATCCATATAGGCTTATCAATTTGAGATCTGTTAGGCATGTAATTGGGAAGTAATTTAGAAGTCTTTCAACCCCTTTTCCTAGAAAATGCTAAGTGATATGAATGATAACCTTTTGGACTCGAAAATGAATTATAATTCTAGTAGTGAGGCTACTAGATGTTCTCTTAAGAATAAAGGACTTTGATTGAACCAAAACAAGTATTCTCCCCATTCCCTACATGAATTTTGACGAAGGGATACATAAATTATCTCTTTCTGAGGATGTGAGTGAGAGGCCAAGAGTGCTCTTTTTTTTTCAATAATCTGCCACAAATTGGAATTCTTTAAGTAGAATTCATTCATCCATTTACTCGACAAAAAACTCTTTATCATTAAAAAGTCTCCAAATTCTCTTAGCAACTTGGGTTGTTTGGATCAAATGTATTGAGATCAACTTATGTCCACACTTATGCTTTCTTTAGCATAGTTATTCCCATTTAATCTTCGCCCCTTTAGGGTTATCACATTTGTCTGACCACAGGAAATTACTAATACATTTCTCAATATCCTTGTTGATTATTTTAGGTAAAAGAATATGGAAACTCCAATGTGTATGAAGATTGCTCAAAATTGATAAGTTGAGTTGAACTCTTCCAACTTGAGAGGGAGAGCTCTGTTATGCCAAACATTAATTCTTTTCTTATACTTCTTTAAAATTAGAAGACAATCTTGATATCTCAGCTTCTTAGAAGAAATAGGTACACCTAGGAATTTGATAAAATATTTTACTATAACTATATACTCATATTTATCATGTTTTGCTTGATATTTTATAGTTCTTTTTGTATATTAATTACTTAACTTGCTCCAAGTACACTTATAGGGTATAATTGCCTTCATGGACATAAAAGAGAAGAATTCAAATGAAACCATGGCATAAGAAGAAGATTTGAAACAATTAAGGACCTACCTACACGCCCATCTATAGAGATGGTGTAAGTCTCTATAAACGTGTAAAGATTAAAGAAATTGATTTCGAGTCATGTGGAGTTACATGCTCGTGTATACTGAGATACATGATCATGTATATTGGTCGTATAAGTCTCTGTGCCTATGTAAAATTGTGAATTCAGGTGTTTTTATTATACACAGTCTCTCACACGCTCATGTAAGTGATCACGTATATCTTAGAAACCCTAACTTTTACTATAAAAGGACGTGAGTGAAGGCAAATTCGAGAGATCCAAATTTTACAAAGGTTTTCAGACATAAGAAACCTAGAGAGGAGATGATTTTGATCACAAGACGAGGAAAATATAAAGAATTGGTCAAAAGATCTAGTAGATAACAACATCAAGTCCAAACTTTCAAGAAGATTCAATAAAAGAAAAATAAAGATTTAGAATTATGATTCCTTTGTTTTCAATTAGTTTTTCTTCATGTTTATCTTTGATTTCATTTTCTATGATTACTAACTAAAAGTTTTTTATTGTCTATGCGTGATGAACCCTAGTTTGTGATAATAATATGTTTTAATCTTTTATTCAATGCATTTATATTGATTGATTATTGTGATTCAATTTTGTGTTTTATTCTTATTCTAATATGTTCAAAATTTTAGTGCAAGATTTGATTTCAAATGATTAAGATTAAGAAATCCTCTTGTATGAATGGATAAACCATAATTGAAAGGAGATGTATGCAAACCTAAGGAATAGGCCGACAAAAATCCTCTGGATTAGAATTAAACCTAATAGCGGAATTCATAAATGATAAATCAATCCTAAGGGTTTAACTAGAAAGATTTATGTTAATCAACTGATGAACTAGTTGTTAATAGTATCGAGAGGGTTATTAACATAATGTAGGAATTTCCATGGTCTAATAATCAATAATATGATTACATGATAAAATTGGAATAAATAATTTTAATTAAAAATAATTTTTTAACTTTGAAGGGGTCTAATTTGTTACAAATTCCAATATGATTGAATTACAACTAACTATAAGTATAGAAAATAATTTTCCAAATATTAATAAGAATAAATTTAAATATTATCTTAATCTTATTAAGAAAATTAATTAATTTAATTTTAAAATTAAGGTCTCATCATAATTAATATAATCTCATTATACTAATTTATATCTAACATAATATATTATGATGGCTAACCCGTTAACACACTATTTGATTCTAATTATTGATTTGATAATAAATTTAATTTAATAGTTTAACTTTTGAAAATTAAATTAAATTCCACAGATATTGATTATCTTATGAAAATTTGGAATCCAAGGCACTTCAACAAGCATATGTTCTGGCCAAAAAAATGAGATGGTGGCTATACATTGCGAAGGAATGAGAAGGATACACTAAAGGAATATTTACACAATAGGGGCAGCAATGAATTTTCAAAAATCAACACAAAGGTTACCTCCTAAAGTAATACTAGGAGGGGGACAAAAAAGTGCCCGCGCGGGTAGCCTAGTTGGTCATTGGGAAGGAAAGTGAGTCCAAGGTCTCGGGTTCGAGTCTCGGCAGTGACAGTGTGAGAGTTCATCTAATGTGGCTGGCTGGGATCAGACCGTGATTTGCCTCCCTCACACAATGTCGGGCCGGAGTGTGGGGGCGCCTAAGGTGGGCGTTCCACCTTTTTGAGTCCAAGGAAGGGGATAAAAAGTTGGAGGTGAGATAAAGTGGGAAAAGACAACTTCTAGCAAGGAACTAAACGATAGGAAAGCTAGGGTCTATGCTGCTAGTGTGAAGAAAAATATATACCTAGACATGAATGCAGTGAAAGATGAGATGGAAACCGAAGAACTCCAAGAAGCATAAGAAAACGAAATTTAATCCAATATCTCTTCGCAAACTATGTCGGGTATAAGTGAAGCCAAGTATCAACAATTAAAAGTACATAGATTAGCTGATAATAGGGTTATCCATATATTAATAGATAGAGGTATCACTCATAATTTCATTGATAAAAGGTTGATCGCGAGGATTAGAAGAAAGCTCTAAGAAATTAAAGATTTGTTAGTATTGGTGGGGTGAGGAATGAAGTCACTGTGCACTTATATCTGTAGAGAGTTTAAGTGGCAAATAAGTGGTGTGGAATTCACAACAAATGCATTAGTGATTGATATAAAAGGGCATGACATGGTACTCAGTGTTTAATGGTTATCAACATTGGATGACATAGTATGTAATTATCACAGGGCAACATTGAGATTTTGATGACTAGGTAAAGAAACCAACTTGGTTAGAGAAGAGCATAGGAGTGTAATAAGAGTTCCTAACAAGAAGGTGACAAAAATATGGAGTGATTGCAATATAGTCTCTTGTTTTTTGGTGTTATAAGAGGAAAGATGTAATAGATAGGTACTTATAGATCAAAAGGTAGAATCATCAAGCAAGAAACAATTGGAAACATTATTAAGCCACTGAACGAAGATTTTTGAGGAGCCAAAATTCATGATCTTAGAATTCCATTAAAAGAGGGAATAAAGGCCATAAATATGTGCCCTTATAGATATTTAGGGGTGTGGAAGAATGTGATGGAAGAATTGGTTGCCAATAGGCTGAAGCAAGTGATAAGCCATCAAAGTGTAAGCCCTTTTTCTACACTAGTAATTTTAATCATAGATCCCTCAACCATTGTACTATTAAAGACAAGTTCCCAATTCCATTGATATGAGTTGTTTGATGAATTGTACAGGGCGAAGTATTTTTTTTAAGCTAGACCTTCAAGCTAGTTACTATCAAATACGGATGTATAGAGATGATATTTATAAGACAGCTTTCAAATCCCACAAAAGAGATTACGAGTTTCTTGTAATTCCCTTTGGACTAACAAACGCTATTGCCACGTTCCTAAGCTTGATCAATCAAGTATTCAAGGTTTATTTGAGAAAATTCTTGTTGCTATTTTTTGATGATATCTTGGTGTACAGTAGAAAACGGGAGTAACATCTTTTTCACATTCGAAAGATTCTGTAGGTTTAATTGTAATAAAAGCCATTTTTGAAATGATCTAAGTGGTCTTTTGGAGTCTTGCAAGTGGAATATTTGAGGCACATTATAAGTGGATCAAGTGTGTCAACAAACACCCAAAAGATTCAAGCAGTGTTGGATTGGCCATATCCAAAAAAATATGGAGCAACTTCAAGGATTCCTAGGATTATTCAAGAATTATAGGAGGTTTATAAGAAGCTAATAGACAAAATGAGCCAACTATTTTAAAATTTGTTGAAGAAGATTGCATTTCAGGGACACAGGAAGCTTTAGTGGTATTCGCTACACTTAAACAAGAATTAACCATAACACTTGTGTTAGCTATTATGGATTTCAGTAAACAATTTTTGGTGGAAGCAGATGCATGTGGGGACGGTATAGGAGTAGTGCTTGTATAATATTCTCGTCCATTAGCTTATACCGGCAAGATGTTGTCGATTGAACATAGATATTTGTCCATATATGAAAAAGAATTTCTACCATTGGTTATGACGGTTAAACGGTGGTCTCATTATCTAACACTAGTCATTGAAACAACTGTAGCAAAGGGGAAGAAGAACGGTTTTATCCACCATGAATGACGCTAGAAAGCAGCATCAATGATGACGATGTAATGATGAGGCTTCTCAACCTATCTCGCCAACCTAAAACGATACATACATTTTCCAAAAAGCAAAAAGGGCTAGGTGACAGTTTTTAGAACAAAACAAACCCCAAAGGCAAGAATCAACGAAAACTTTTAGAAATAGGTGCACGAGAATTTTGTTTTCAAGAACAACAGGAAAACAATTACATGTGTTTCCAAAATCACAAAGGGCTACAGGAAAACAAAATCTTTTAAATAATTGAAAACCAAGAATTAAAAATACATAAAAGTTGAAATATACCTATTGTAGAATCTTATAAAACATTTCTTTTAAATCTGTAAACCATGAGTTGTTCAAATATCTAAATTTTAATAATATCCACGTAACAAAGAAAAACAAATTTATATTAAAGAGATAAAAAGGTAAGAATATTAGCACCTCGATGTCTTTTTACGATTTATAAAAAAGACTTTAAAGTTTTTCAATTAAAATTGAATTATTAATTATAATTAAATTCTAACTTGAATATTATAACTATTATTGTAATCTTAATAAAATCAAACATCTTATATTTGATCTCTGAATTTTTTTAAACTTTAAAATTAAGTCCAACTTAATTTAAATTAATATTTTCTCTCTTTCACTATTCTTTATATGTCACTCGCTAGATTTTTAATATGTTAAATTAAATAAATTCTTTAACTATCCAATTAAATAATTTATAATTATAAATCAAAATTGGCGTATAATCACAAGTCATGACCAACTAAATCTAAGGAACATCAAAGTATTTTGACTTAGTATATCCATGTATGCTTATAACGTATAATTTAATCATTTTATCATACAATGCTTCAATTGAACATATAGTAAGGAATTAATATCTACTCTATTTAGATCTAGTAATGTTCCTTCTTATTAATTAGTAATAGATTAATAATTGATACTTGAAAGTATCATTTTCTGAATCTCGTATCACTCTAGCCAGAGAAATCTTTAAATCACTACAAATCAAGAATATTGAGACATTCTCTAATTACTTTCAATTAACTAATCCTTTAATATCTTATTTAACTATCCCTACAGTTCATAATATATCTAAGTACTACTGACTAAGCTATTATGATTACAATATGTTATTAGTAATATCAAAATATATTAATTTATATATGAGATACTTTACTAATCTTAAGTTTAAGGATCAATTGCATAACTATTATAATTACAAAATTTATAGACACAAAGTAAAGTTTCATTCAAGATCCTCATAATTGGCCCAATTTAGGGAATTTATTCTCTAAGAAAAACTCATATATTTGTTTAGGTTTCTGTATACTTTAGTCTATGACATCAGTCATTTTCTCCATAAGAAAGAAAAATAACATGTGTTAGTCTTTCTGATCTACTAATGTTCAGTATTAATAGACTATGAATTGGAACAATTTAGGGATAAAATGTAAATGTAATATAAATCTCATAATTATGATCTCATCTTAATCTTATTTGTAAAATATATTTATCCTATGGACTTTAGCTTATAAGATAGTTAATTAAACAAACACGCATAAGATAAAGAATGTCTTTAATTAATTATGTCATAAAATCTATAATCAAGATTGGCAATAGAGCATAAATGAACTTTCGTGAATGCATAAATCCAAAATTTTCCTATAATAGAGCCCTTAAAACTACAAAAGAAATAATGTTAAAGATTTTGGAAATAACAAATTGAGGAAATCATACAAGGATTATATGTAACAGCCCAGACTACCCGCCCATAGATATTATCCGCTTTGGGTTGCCCCTTGAGCCAAACCCCTCACGATTTTACTTTTTCCACCCTTGAAAAAATGTGTCCTTAGGGGGAGAAGTATCCATACCCTTATAAGGCATACTTTGTTCTCCTCTCCAATCGATCTAGGATCTCACACTTTCCACCCCCTTAAGGCCTAGCCTAACTGGCACAACGATTCGGGTACCAGCTCTGATACCATTTATAACAGCCCAGACTACCTGCCCACAGATATTGTCCGCATGGGGTTACCCCTTGGGCCAAACCCTTCAGGGTTTTACTCTTTCCACCCTTGAAAAAATGTGTCTTTAGGGGGAGAGGTATCCATACCCTTATAAGGCACTATTCGTTCTCCTCTCCAATCGATGTGGGATCTCACATTATAAATTATCACAAATATTAGTATAGTGAAATGACATCATTAAATGCCGTAAATGGAATTTCGCCTAATTGTACAATGATCATTTTGAGATTTTTATTAGTTAGTTAATGGTTGGATGATGATAAAAATAAAAAAATTCTATTAAAAACTATAAAGTAGTAGATAAGATATATTGTTCTAAATCTTGAAGGCCAAATTAAAAGAATAGTATAATTAAAAAGTACAAATATTAAAGGGAATAAATACACTTATAATTTAATTAAATATTCAATAGGTTGAATAGTTAAAGCAATTCTTACGTTTTTTATAATTAAAATTTTTATTTATTATTTAATTAATAAATGGATTATAACTTAAACTAAATCTCCTTCTAATATATGATGTGATCAATTAGAATTAAGTAGTTCTGATACTTGTCTAATGACTTGTGCGACCAACATATGACAAAAGCACATTTTCATACATCTGTTAAGAATATATGTCATATCGATAAATGAATTGATCCTTGAATAGATTTAGTATGCTACACCCTAGATCATTTATTGCATCAATTATCACCTTAATCTCCTTATGTAAATGCTTCATATTTGTAGTGTTAGCATAGAAAGTGGAGCCTTTTAAATGTATCTTGATGTAAACTCGAATTTGTAATGATCTTTCATGTTTCTCAATTCTTTAAATCAAATTGCTTTTCTAAAGTGTTCCAATATATCAAATCATTCATGATTTAATAGTAACATTCCAAGACAATAATCTTTAACTCAATTCTTTGAAATTAGATTCTTAGTAAAACAAGTATTTTAATCTAAGGTTCATATAACCTCAAAAGAATCCTCACACAATACAATTTAAGAATCTAACTTATATTATCCTTATTGGTCAGTTGGGCACACATGGTATGATTCATTGAGAAGATGTTATCTTGGAATATTAATTGATATTATCTTCATATTTTGGATTTATTTTGGCACTCAAATAGGAAAATTAATGTTTGTTTTGTTTTAGGAGATGAAAATTGGAGATTGCATCAAATTGGGACATTATTGGTGATAATCACAAATTTTGGATAAAATGAAAAGATTATTGCATGGATAAGGAAAGATAAAGTCTAATGCTAGGTCTACTTGAAGAGTTGAAGTTTAAGTAGGAAACTTCTTTCTATCCTTATCATGAAGGCATTGAGATTTGTTTTAGATAAGCATCTTTGTAAGATAGGATAAGATTAGGCTTAGAGTAGGAAAACACTATCAAAAGTGACATTCCCCACAACTCCAAAGAAGGCAGTCATTCTTATTCTTATTTTTCTCTCAACTCTTCATCTTTCTTTTATCTTTGGTGATCGAACAAAAGCCATGTGCAGCTGAACTTAATTATTTTGATTCAAAGGGATTCAAAACTCTAGTTGTAACCTTGTGAGGTTTTGTTTTAATTCAAGTCATTTTTGTTTCCAAAATTGACAATACTAGGTTGCTACTAGAATGCCTTAGAAGCTAGACCTCCTCAATACTTGAAAATTAACGTTGCAATTTTGATGAGTTTTGCAAACTCAGTGAGTAAACCATCATCGATGTGCCCACTCAAAAATAACATAAACATCACCAATATATAATGCAGTTCAATCAGTATCTCACATCATTCAGAATCAAATCCCATATATCACATGGTTCAGTCTTGTATACCAAATCACAATGTGCATTATATTTCAACAAATGCATTATGAATGCAAACACTTCATATAATATTTCATAATAAGCCAATCATTCATTTCAATCCTTCATATCATCAACACAATTTAGTCATTCTTTGCAATCATTCACATGATACATGTAATGATATATATGTTTATGCAAATGCAAATGCAAATGTTACTCCACTTTCATTTTTATTTTGTTGTGACCGAGTGCTTATTTAATTGTGTCGTATCCATTGTGGATACCGGGCTCATTTTAGATACTGTCCATACTCATTGTAGATATCGGGCTCATTAGTTGTTGAGCCTGTGGCTCTTTGTGCACATTTCCTGAGCTTTAAGTTCTTTTTCACGTTGGTCACTCCGGTCACAACTCCTTTATCTGATCATACAGAGCAATGTAATGAAATGCAACAAATCACATATTATGCTATCAATATCTTTCATTCAATGTGCACAGCCAATTATCACATTCATCGGATCTAAGTTCGACATTCAACAATTAATTTAGTACACATTTTTCGTGTTCACATACAATTATAAAGAACTTTTAATACAATCCCGAATATCGGACTCCTCGGACCAATAATGTCTAGAATTATCAATATCATAATCATATCCATCACAATTCAATATCCGAAAGTTAATTAAAACAATTCAAACATAGTGAGAAAACATCTGTAATATCTTGTCTCCTAAATTGTTTAGGGTTAGAGATTTAGAAGATTAAGCTCATCCATATTGCATTAAATAAAATAATTTATATCATTAGAAGATTAATTTGGTACATTAGGATACAAAATTTTTTATTCTATGTACATGCATGAGATTAGCATTTACGCACATAGATTATTGTTTATAAATAAGAGAAATAAGTGACAAACGTTTTATGTGCACTTAATTGACATTTTTCGGGATGCTTGGATATGATCTTGATGAATTAGAATTAAATTGGAAATTGATGGATTTAAGTTAGTGATTTGGAGTTAATTGTTAAAAATCAGAAGTTTGAGGAGTCAGTGTGTAAATTGGCTTAGTAAAATTCCTAAATGGTAAAATTGGAGACAAGTGGTTCTTTATATTTTTGACAAGTGGGCCTTTAAATTTGTAACAAATGGATTGAGTACATAAGTGAGAAGTGGCCTAAGAAATTATGTGACAAATGGACCAAACATTAAGTGACAATTGGAAGCATGAGAAGAAACATGACATAGCTTTCCACTTGACGAGTGTCACACCATTTGTCTCACCTCTCACTACACACTTGTACCCCACGATTCCCACATTTGAAAGACCACCTTCTTCATATTTTTGGTCACATACTCTCTTCTTCTTCCTACTTACTATCGACACACCCACACAATCTCCACAACCTTGAATTTTGCCAAAATTCTGCAGCCTTCATCTTGTGATTGAAACCCTTTTATTCCATCTTGTTCTTGGTGTATGCTTAAATTCTTGGAAGGCTTGGATTGATTGTTAATTAAGGAGACTTTGAGCTAAACAAGTAAGTGATTGATTGCCCTATTGTGCCATATGGGAGCATAACATTCATGATGATTGATTAGGGATGAATTGAGATGAATTGCATGTAGGGTTGATAATGAAGTGTGCTTGAAATTTAATGGATGGATTGGTTTTGTTTTTGATACATGGAAACCCTAGGTTATAGGATGCTTTAAGTATGAATTTGATTGAGGATTGAAGTATGTTGAAGGTGAATTTATGCTAAAGAAGGGTGCTAATGTAGTCTTCTTGAAATGGGAAAGAGTTAGGGCTATATATATAATAGTGAATAAAAGTTTCTGTTTGGGTTTTGATGCATAAAAGATAAATTATTTATGAGTTACCAATTAAATGATTTTGAATAGGAATTAGAGATGAATTAATGAGGAATTGAAGTGTCTTTAAGGTATAATTGAGGTATAATTGATGGATTATCATAAAGGTGTTAAAATTTGGAAGAAAAGTTGAAGGAAAATGAAGGTGAACTTTCGGTTCACCCATCCCACAATCGTGGGAACTGTATTAGTGATAAGTTAAATTTGTTGTAGATGATTTTGGAATGATTTGGAATTAATTTGACTTATTTCTTGGTGGATTTGAAGTTTTATTCAGTAATTCTCTCACACTCCGATTGTATTGCTTGATAGGCACAAATGGTAGATTTTGGGAAAAAAGGGCATAACTTTCCTTATGGATGCCAAATCAAAGCCATTCAAGAACGATTGCAAAGAGAATTCCAAGCTCTGCAACTCCCAAGAAGACTGCGAGAAGAAATTAGGCTGACTGGAAGGTCAAAGGCATCAACTTGTTAGATTGGGCCATGTCTGTTAGACAGACACACATGTCCGTTTAACGGACATCAATTGGCAACAGGGCTTTCCAGACTCGAGAATGTCCGTTAGACGGACACACATGTCCGTTTAACTGACATCATCTGGCAGAATACCATTTTAGACCCGAGAAGGTCCGTTAAACGGACATGCACACCCTTTTAACGGACATTGGCGGCCAACACTCCCCTGTTTCAAAAAATTAGGTTTCTTGGGACGGGAGGACTATAAATAATCACTATTTAGACCTAAATAAGGGTCTGGACACTGAAAACGAGGCTACTACATCTGGGAGGCACAAAATAAGAGGGATATAGGGAATTTTGGGGATTGACCCAAGAATTTGGAGCTTTCACTCTTATATTTCTGCTACTTTCTCTCTCTACTCTTTCTTAATGTTGAGCATCCTTATTTGTATGATTTTTGTTGCAATGTTCAGAAACTAAACCTCATTTAGGGTGAGGGAAGTAGCCTATTTGAAGGAAGTTTTGTATGATATGGATAGTTGAATGTTTAATGAAAATTTATGGGCTATGTTCATCTTCTTTGAACTTCATTATTGTCTCTATGCTTGATCTCCATAGATGCAACCTTAGGAATCATAGGATATGCTGAAGAGTGAACCATGATTCATGCTCTAAGAAGATGAACACCTTGGGGTTAGAGTTAGAGATAACCTAATCTAGGGTGAGAACTTGAGGTTACTTGTTCTTAATGGATTTGGTTAGTGAGTTAATACATTGAGAAATGGGTGTTCTCTAGCTGAATGCTCCTGTATACTTTGATAAAAAGATATAGGTATAATAGTGCAACTGTTTTCATAGCTAACATTCAACTAATCTCATATTGTGCAAATAAATCTTTTGAATGGGTGAACCCCTACCCTGATTTCTAAATCCTTAAATCGATCTTTTTCCTAATTTCTTGTTATAACTTATGAATTATTAATCACCCAACTCCAATCACTTTTATAACTTTCTGTCGATAACAAGCAATTAATTAGAGTTAAATTGACTGATGAATGAATTGGTCCTTGAGGGAGACGACTTTAGAATATTTACTGTATGGATACTAGGACGATTCTGTGCACTTGCAGAAATTATCGATCACATTTTTGGCGTTGTTATCGGGGACCTTTTTATTCATCATCTCTTTAAGTCTAGTTATTTATGTTATCTATTTGTTTATAATTTGAATCTTCCTCCTTTACTGGATTTTGAACCTTGCACTTGTTTGATTTTAGGTGTTACATGCACTTAAGGCACTTGCGAAGCATGAACGCCGAACTACTGGTTGAACTCAATCCTGAAATTGAACGAACGTGTAGAAGGAACAATGCTCAAATGAGGAGAGAAATGGCTAACAATAACCAAATTCCGGAACTGCATGAAGAACATGAGCTAGGGAATGAACAATTCAATGGGGAAAATCAAGCTGAGCCGGTTGTTTTCAATCTCGCGGTAAGGAGAATTAGGGATTATCAAATGCCTTTTATTGCAGGGAATCCATCGTGCATCAGGTTGACTACAGCCGCACGGAATTATGAGCTTAAGCAAATCCATTTTTCTATGTTGCCGCAATTTAACGGGATGCCTAATGAAGATGCGCTAGCTTTTATGAGGGATTTCTATGCGACAGTTAAAACGCTTCCATTGTATGGACTGTCAGAGGACGAACTGAGGCTACGGTATTTCCCTTATTACATGAAGGGGTTGGCAAGGAATTGGCTGTTAAGTTTAGAAGTGGACTCTATTGATACTTGGGAGAAAGTTATCGAGACATTTATGATGAAGTGGTACCCAGCCCACAAAAGTCTTGAACTCCGAAAGATGATACATTGGTTTTCGCAGAAGGACGGGGAAAAGTTTCATGAGGCTTGGGAACGGTTTAATGATCTCCTTAACCAATGCCCACACCATGGATTCGACATGTATTTATTAATTCAGTTTTTCTACTATGGTCTCACTGATCACAATCATACCTTAGTGGATTTGAATGCTGGGGGAAAAATAAGTGACTTGAGTTCTCAGGAATTATGGAATATTTTCAAAAATAAGTGACTTGAGTTCACCGAGAACTCACATTGCAAGGTAACTAGAAGCAAAGTTGTAGCTCTGAATGAAGTAGGTTCCAAGTCGGGCATGGCATGTCAAGTTGCTGAAATCAATAAGAAGTTGAATTTGCTGATGAATGATAATAAGTCTAGTAGAGACCCATGTACTTTGTGTGGGAGGTTTGGGCATTCAGCAGCAGGGTGTATGAATAGTGAGACAACCTTGACAGAAGAAGAGGTAAGCTATGTGAACAACGGTAGGCAGGGTCAGAGGCTGGATCCCTTCTCAAACACCTATAATGAAGGTTAGAAATTCCACCCAAACTTCTCTTGGAAGAATTAAGGGGCAGCCAAACCTATGTGGCCACCAAGGTTCCCAACACCAGGGAAACAACATTACTCAGCCCCTTCAACTTCTACTCCCCAACAATTTCCTTCACCATGGGAGGAAAAAGGTAGACCGACTTGAGGACATGTTTTCTCAACTAATGGGCAAAATGGATCAGAACAGCCAAGCCAGTTCTCAAGCAATGAATAGAATGGAGCAGAACATTCAGTCAAATCAAGCAGCGATTAGGAATTTGGAAGTGCAAATCAGTTAAGTGGCAAGGGAAGTCAGTGAAAAAGGAAAGGGGAAGCTGCCTAGTAACACTCAGGTGAATCCAAAACAAGATTGCATGGCAGTCGTTCTAAGAAGCGGGAAGATTATAGAAGGTGCAGTCCCAAAGACAAAGGAGGTTCCGGAGGTCGAAAAAGAAAAGACAGATGAAGGGGAGGAGCCTAAAGGACCATCTCACAAGAATGAACCACCATCTGGGTATGACCTTACCTTCATACCACCCATACCATATCCCCAAAGGGTCAGGAAGAGGATTGATGAGTCTAGGTTCCAGAAGTTTCTCAACATGTTCAAGAAAATTCACATCAATATCCCTCTTACGGAAGCGCTAGTGGAGATGCCTACATACATTAATTTTTTAAAAGAGATCATCTCTAACAAAAAGAAGCTTGACAACTTCGCTACAGTTGCCTTAACCGAGGAGTGTAGTTCTATTTTACAAAATAAACTACCTCCTAAGTTAAAGGATCCAGGGAGTTTCACTATACCCTGTCATTTTGGTGAATCGCATATTTTTCAATGCTTATGTGACCTTGGTGCAAGCATCAATCTTATTCCTTTGTCTTTGTATAACATGTTGGGAATTGGTGAACTCAAACCGACCACCATTTCGTTGTAGCTTGCTGACAGATCAATTTGATATCCGATTGGTATAGTTGAGGACTTACTAGTAAAGGTTGGTAAGCTTATAACTCCTGCTAATTTTGTTGTGCTGGAGATGGAGTTTGACATGCAGGTTCCCATAATTTTGGCAAGACCATTCTTAGCCACAGGCGGAGCCTTAATTGATGTCACAGATGGTAAGCTAACCCTGCGGGTAGCTGACGACAAAGAGGAGTTTAATATTTTTAAGGTGTTGAGGGGTCCTCTTTTGATGAGGCAACTTACCGGATTAATGTAAATGATGCCCTCATGACTGAATCTGTTCCTTAATTACAGTGTGATGATGTGTTGGAAGCATGCCTAACCCTAGGAATAGAACCAATGGAATTAGATAATGAGTTAATGGAATGTGCTTACAGGTTGCAGGGCAATGGTTTTAGGTATAGACCCCAAATTGAAGAATTAGGTCCTCCAAAACCTAAGCTATTGCCATCCATACTAAGCCCACCAAATCCTGAACTTAAACAGCTTCCAATTTATTTGAGATATGCATTCTTGGGAGAAGCAAATACTTATCCAGTCATCATCTCTGCTTCTTTGGACTCCTCTCAAGAGGAGAAGTTGTTAAGAATACTGCGTGAACACAAATTGGCTATTGCTTGGAATATTGCTAACATAAAGGGGATTAGCCATTCTATTTGTGTCCATAGGATCCTGATGGAAAAGAACCACAACCCTAGCGTGGAAAGTCAAAGGAGGCTCAATCCTAACATGAAGGAAGTTGTGCGCGCTGAAGTACTTAAATTACTTAATACAGTGATTATCTATCCTATTTTTGATAGCCCTTGGATAAGTCCAGTGCAGGTAGTGCCTAAGAAGGGTGACATAACTATTGTCTAGAACAATAGGAATGAAATGATTTCTACTAAGGTTGTGACGGGATGGAGAGTTTGTATAGACTATAGGAAAGTGAATTCAACTACTAGGAAGGATCACTTCCCTCTTCCCTTTATTGATAAAATGTTGGAGAGATTAGCGGGGCATGAGTATTATTATTTTCTAGATGGTTATTTAGGTTATAACCAAATCCCGATCGCCTTGGAGGATCAGGAGAAAATCACATTCACATGTCCCTACGGTACATTTGCATACCATAG
>JAOSBP010000009.1:1624927-1639630 GCA_027563825.1 Erythroxylum mucronatum
ATTTTATGTCATTGGACCTCAAATAATGCTAAAACATGATAAATCAGCCATAGATGAACATAAAATGAATGTAAAAGGCTATGAATTGACTCCTAAACACATGTGAAAATATGAGCGTATCAATGGACTGTCGGAGGATGAACTGAGGCTATGGTGTTTCCCTTATTGTAAGAAGGGGTTGGCAAGGAATTGGCTGCTGAGTTTAGAAGTAGACTCTATTGATACTTAGGAGAAAGTTATGGAGACATTTATGATGAAGTGGTACCCGACCCACAAAAGTCTTGAACTTTGAAAGATGATACATTGGTTTTCGCAGAAGGATGGGGAGAAGTTTAATGAGGCTTGGGAACGGTTTAATGATCTCCTTAACCAATGCCCACACCATGGATTCTACATGTATTCATTGACTCAGTTTTCTACTATGGTCTCACTGATCACAATCAAACTTTAGTGGATTTGAATGCTAGGGGAAACATAAGTGACTGGAGTTCTCATGAATTATGGAATATTTTCAAAAAGGTCACCGAGAACTCACATTGCAAGGTAACTAGAAGCAAAGTTGTAACTCTAAATAAAGTGGGTTCCAAGTCGGACATGGCATATCAGGTTGCTGAAATCAATAAGAAGTTGAATTTGCTGATGAATGATAATAAGTCTAGTAGAGACCCATATACTTTGTGTGGGAGGTTTTGGCATTCAGTAGTAGGGTGTATGAATAATGAGACAGCCTTGACAGAAGAAGAGATAAGCTATGTGAACAACGGTAGGTAGGGTAAGAGGCTAGATCCCTTCTCAAACACCTATAATGAAGGTTGGAAATTCCACCCAAACTTCTCCTGGAAGAATCAAGGGGCAGCCAAACCTATGGGGCCACTAGGGTTCCCAACACCAAAGAAACAACATTACTCAGCCCCTTCAACTTCTGCTCCCCAACAATTTCCTTCACCATGGGAGAAAAAGGTAGACCGACTTGAGGACATGTTTTCTCAGCTAATGGGCAAAATGGATCAGAACACCCAAGCCAGTTCTCAAGCAATGAATAGAATGGAGTAGAACATTCAATCAAATCAAGCAGCGATTAGGAATTTGGAAGTGCAAATCAGTCAAGTGGCAAGGGAAGTCAGTGAAAGAGGAAAGGGGAAGCTGCCTAGTAACACTCAAGTGAATCCAAAACAAGATTGCATGACAGTCGTTTTAAAAAGCGGGAAGATTATAGAAGGTGCAGTCCCAAAGACAAAGGAGGTTCTGGAGGTTGAAGAAGAAAAGACAGATGAAGGGGAGGAGCCTAAAGGACCATCTCACAAGAATGAACCACCATCTGGGTCGGACCTTACCTTCATACCACCCATACCGTATCCCCAAAGGGTTAGGAAGAGGACTAACGAGTCCAAGTTCCAGAAGTTTCTCAACATGTTCAAAAAAATTCACATCAATATCCCTCTTACGGAAGCGCTAGTGGAGATGCCTACATACACTAAGTTTTTAAAAGAGATCATCTCTAACAAAAAGAAGCTTGACAACTTTGCTATAGTGGCCTTAACCGAGAAGTGTAGTTCTATTTTACAAAATAAACTACCTCCCAAGTTAAAGGATCTAGGGAGTTTCACTATACCCTGTTATTTTGGCGAATCGCATATTTTTCAATACTTATGTGACCTTGGTGCAAGCATCAATCTTATTCCTTTGTCTTTGTATAACAGGTTGAGAATTGGTGAACTCAAACCGACCATCATTTCGTTGTAACTTGCTGACAAATCAATTCGATATCCGATTGGTATAGTTGAGGACTTACTGGTAAAGGTTAATAAGCTTATAATTCCTGCTGATTTTGTTGTACTGGAGATGGAATTTGACATCCAGGTTCCCATAATTTTGGGAAGACCATTATCAGCCACAGGCGGAGCCTTAATTGATGCCACGGATGGTAAGCTAACCCTGCGGGTAGGTGGCGAGAAAGAGGAGTTTAATATTTTTAAGGTATTTAGTTACTTAGGTCTTTAAACAAATGATTAAAATTCATATCACCTATTAGCTATAATAAATCTTTTGATAGTCCACTAAAACTAAGACCTTTGGTCACTTCCCTTGTTATATGCTCTTCCAAAAAAGTTTTTACTATCCAACTATACATTAGTATACAGTCTTATGGGATATTCTACACTTTGATCAACAACTCTTTGCCTATGTCACACAAAAAAAAAAAAAAAAAACAACTCTTTGCCTAGGGGGGGACAAGCATTGTCTTCTCAACTTCCTGTCGGGACCTAACTGGGAATGGCCTACTGTTCCTTTTTCCGCAAATCGTGACTAGGAATCGAATTGTAACAACCTCCGAAACTTTCAACTTAGAGAGGTCAATGATATGTTCAATTAATAATTACATTCCAATACAGAACGTGAAAAGCTCACATGTCGACGTGGGGATGGGTCAGTTGTGTTCTGAAACGTGGGCAGGGAAAGTGGCGAAGTGCCAACTTGACATTATACAAAACAGCAAAAGAAAAGTGATCTCATCTCGTCTCCTCTCTCTTTCGTCGTATCGGTCAGAAACGGACATCGGCATTCGGCACTCAGAGGAAGCAAAAAGGTATAATAATTATTATTATTATTAAAAAAGAGGAATCAAACCACCACCCGACAAGGGCACATCAACATCAACATGTTCGAACACCGGAAAAGGAAGACTTCCCTTTCTCTCTCTACCTCTAACCCTAACTCTCCTCTTTCTCTCTCCGCCAGAATGGCCACTCCCAAATTCTCAGTACCTTTGGCGCACAGCCGTCTCAAGGACGTGCTTTTGCTTCTCTCCATTGTCTTCATTATTTACCTTTTCTTCCACTCGCCTCCCACTCTCCCACGCGCCGTCACAGCTCCTTCATCTCCATCTTACCCAGCCTCCTCCCGCCACCACCTCGTCTTTGCCATCGCCTCATCGTCCGCATCATTCGTTGGCCGGATACCATATCTCAAACTCTGGTACGATCCCGACACCACGCGAGCCTTCGTGTTTGTGGACGGCGCTCCGGCGGGATTCGCGTCGGACCCCACCCTTCCGCCTCTGGTCGTCTCCGAGGATACTTCTCGCTTTCCGTACACCTACAAGGGCGGGCTGAAATCGGCGGTTCGCGTGGCGCGTGTGGTGAAGGAGATTGTGGAGTTGAATCAGAGCGATGTGAGGTGGTTCGTGTTCGGCGACGACGACACATTGTTTTTTGTCGACAATTTGTTGGAAACGCTGTCTAAGTACGACCATAACGAGTGGTATTATATTGGGAGTAACTCGGAGAGTTATGATCAGAATTTGAAGTACTCGTTTGATATGGCATTTGGCGGTGGAGGTTTCGCTATAAGTTATCCATTGGCTAAGGTTTTGGCAAGAGTTCTGGATTCGTGTTTGATAAGATACGCAAACTTGTACGGTAGTGATGCGAGGATTTTCTCATGCTTGGTGGAATTGGGTGTGACGTTGACTCATGAACCTGGGTTTCATCAGGTACGCTTTTTTTTTGGGGTCCTTTTTTGTTACCATTTTTGAGTTCATGTTGGTAAAAATGGACTGAGTCTTGGGATGCATTTGATTTGACCAGGTTGATATGCGGGGAAGCCTGTTTGGGTTGCTGTCTGCACATCCAGTATCTCCCCTGGTGTCTCTTCATCATTTGGATGCGGTGGATGCAATATTTCCTAGTATGAACAGGACTCAAGCTATCCACCATCTTTTTGAAGCTGTGAGCATGGATCATGCTAGGATTTTGCAGCAAACTGTTTGCTATGACCGCAAAAATTCATTGACCGTCTCAGTCGCATGGGGCTATTCGGTTCAGGTGTTTGAAGGGAATGAGCCGCTTGCAGACCTTATTTTACCACAGAGAACGTTCAGGCCATGGAGGAGAAGTAGAAGCGGTGACTTCAGTCGACTCATGTTCAATGTGAGGGAATATCCTAAAAATCCTTGTAAAAGGCCAGCTGTCTTTTTCATGGAAAAGGTGTCTCTTATTGATAATGGCATTTGGAGTACTTACAGGAGGCACAAGGAGGAGGATTGCTCTATGGCTAATGCTGTAAACAACCTTGAACAAATTAGAGTGTTCACACACAAACTAGAATCTCATGCTGGACAGGTACCACAAATTTGAAATATGAATTGTGCTATTAGTAACTATTGATAGGGAAAATTTGGCAATTATTTGATGGCATTGCCATTCCTATCCCAGATGATTGCTTCCCGTCGACAGTGTTGTGATGTGTCTGGATTCAATGAATCTATGGTTGTTAGCATTAGGCAATGCGGCATAGATGAGCTGATTTCGATGCATTAATAGTCTTCTTCCTTGGAGCTGTTCTGAAATGCAGTTACGCATAGGGCCCTCTGACTGAATTAATGCTGTTGCTTAGTGGTAAGTTATTGCTTCTTCTCTCAGATAACTTTGCGAGCTTTCCTTTATTCTCATGTAAGCTTTTTGTTTACTACTCCCAAAACTTGTGTCGACATGTTAATATCCAAATTCAATATAGGATGTAACCTGAGATCAGAAACTTTGGCTTGCCTTTAGTGTGTGCATTGCATTCGGCTTGTATAATGAGTTGTCTGTGTTTTCTTCTTGAGTTATCCCGACAGGCCTTGCAACTCTATGTTTTTCTGAAAGAGAAACTTGATTAGAGCTGTGAATTTTAAGCCATGGACTCGTTGTTAGCAGTTTATTCTTAAAGCTTTCTTGTCCATTTCCTGCTTCAATTTGGATGTGACATTTTCATAGCAAATTTATTTGACTGTGAGAGTAGTAGCCTTTTTCTTACCTTAACGATGGAATCTGGATTCTACTTGTGCAATGAGCTGTTATCTGCCTCTTTCTTTTATCTTTGAATCTGTGTTTTTCGCATATATACACATATAAATGTTACATAAACTGTGCTACGCAAGCAAACTGTGATGGGAGTTGATCCTGAAGTATGTGCATAATAAAATCAGTACCTGGGAGTGTCAAATTTTGGGTTTCTCCCCAAGTGTGTATTTTTACTTTCAATTTTATTTTATCTTTTCTTTTCCCCAAGTCTGTGGTCCTTCTAGGATAGAGTCTTTACCACAAGACGATTCCCTTGTCTTATCTGTGTTACTTTGTTGATGCCTGCTGTAGCTTGTGAAACGACTATCATAAACTGCCTGGACAAATTTGATGAATGCTCTTGTTAGTATGGCATTTCCTCATCTTTTATATCTTCATTCTTTACATTGTATGACAGTTTCTTACTGGAAGTCTTTGTGGAAGATTATGTTGCCATGCAAAGGATTATGTGAAAGAGGGAACAAAATCTGAGAGTAAAAAATACGTCTATTCTGGTTACGAGGGTATGTTTCTTGCCTTCAGAAAAGGTGCATGGACAAAAGATGCTAGAGCATCTGTTAGTTTTAAGGCATCAAGCTGATTTCTTGCAAATGAAAATGGGAGTCGGAGGAAACTAACTGAGATTGCTGCCAGCGAACTTTCCAGTTGGTTATCTAACCTAGAAAGGAATGTGAAGGAAGGAGTCCAGAAATATACTGTCAATGATGATTGCCATTTCTATCATGGATGAAGATCTGATCCAGTAGATACTGTGTTTATATTCTGTTTGTATATATTTGAGCTGTCGAAACATTAGAGAGCATAGTAATTTATGCAATTTTTTTTTTTCGGATTGCTAACCAACCAGCAATTTTTATAATTGTTCCAACAAGTTTTGGCCTACAATATTACTCATAGCATTTGATTTATTGTTTCTGAAAATCTTGTGGCGATCACAAATATATGGAAAAACAGAAGATTTGAATAGTAGAGGCTGTATCATCTCTCATTTTGGTAGTTTAATGTATCAAATTTTGTTAGGAGACTTTGAATAGATTGTAATGTACTGTGAGGTTTATTGAATATATGGAAAAACAGAAGATTTGAATGGTAGAGGCTGTATCATCTCTCATTTTGGTAGTTTGCTGTATCAAATTTTGTCAGGGGACTTTGAATAGATTATGATACTGTGAGGTTTATTGCAAATGAGATGCAGAGGTAAAGAAGATATAAAGTGTTGTGCATAATCGGGCATCGTTCTTTTAACGGTGGTTGCTAGTAGAGGTGACATTAAAACGGTACGGTCGTCGAGATCGTCCGTTCTCGGGCTTTGGTGTCCTAGTGAAACACATCATGACACCATGTGCACTTTGCTTGATTTTGACACAAACTCCCGGTTTTTGTGGCTTCCTCGGGGAATAGATCTTCTGTTATTCTCACCCAGTTTTCCTGTCAGATCGAATCCAGATCTTCTGTCCAGTTTTATTCTGTCTTATGAAATTTCAGCTATTTATTTTACGAGATTCACCGACTTTCATGCGAACTTTATATAAATAAATGGTTGAGATTTATCGGACAATAAAATATCGTAATATTAGACAGAATCTGAACTTTGTTAGATGATACCCTTCGCTTCCCAAAATCTGCTACAGCTTCCTTTTACTCGTTAAAATTTGGAGGACTCTTCGTCCGTACTGCCACATATATCCAAAGGGTCTTTTCATCGATTAAATGTCTAACAAAATCTAATAACAACCAATAAGATCTGCTTTCCCTGTCCCTGCTTTTATGTTGTCAACTAGATGGAGTCCATTGTCAACAATCATTTGACTTGTAAGAATTAGACCCGCCCACTTGTAAGCCTTTGATTGAAAAAAAAAACCGGAACCTTTTCCCTTTGTGCGTACGTAACTAACGTGATCTGTTCCTAATTGCTTCCGCCTGAAATTGCGCCAAGAAATGGTTGAAGTTTATGTACTGCGAATTTGACTATGGAATAGTTGTACTACGCAACTTCAGCCAACCACAACCCCTTGACCCTCTTCATCTTGCTCGTCTCCTTGGAAAATGCAGTGTCTACAGTCACCTAGCAAATCCCAGTTACCTTCTCGTTTGTCAAACCTCGTCATAGTCGTATCTTCTGTTTGTTTAGTATACCTTCTCGTGTCACTCATTCTGGTAGGTAGTTCAAAGTACATAGATCTCAGCTCCGTTGCATCAGCAGATGTATACGATCCAACAACCCTTGAGCATATTGTTTTTGGGATTGCTTCGAACGAGAATTCATGGCCCAAGCGCAAGGAATATGTTAAGCTCTGGTGGGAACCTCGGCAAATGAGAGGGTGTGTGTTTCTAGAGAGCATGCCTGAAGATATAAGTTCATACAATGATAATAGTTCACTTCCTCCTGTTTGTGTTTCCGGTGATACCTCAAGATTTCGTTATACTTTTCGCAATGGTCTCCGGTCAGCTATTAGAGTGGCTCGTGTGGTTGCTGAGACTGTGGCACTCAATCATTCTAATGTGCGGTGGTATGTTTTCGGAGATGATGACACTGTTTTCTTTCCGGAGAATTTGGTGAAGACTCTTTCCAAGTATGATCATGGGCTTTGGTACTATTTAGGGTCTAATTCAGAGATTTACGAGCAGAATAGGGTTTTTGGGTTTGAAATGGCTTTTGGTGGGGCAGGATTTGCCGTAAGTTATCCACTGGCAAAAGTCTTGGCAAAAACTTTCGATTCCTGTATACAACGCTATCCACATCTGTATGGAAGTGATTCCAGGATCTATTCTTGCATGGCTGAGCTTGGAATCGGACTAACTCGTGAGCCTGGATTCCATCAGGTATTAGTTCTCGCATGCTTATGGTTTGTCCAAAAACTTTAGTTTAACAAGTGATTTGATGCTGAGAAGTTTTCAATTCAATTATTGCAGATGGATGTTCGGGGTGACATATTTGGCTTGTTGACTTCGCATCCTGTGACACCACTAGTGTCTCTTCATCACTTTGATTACGTAAATCCTATATTCCCCAACATGACGACCCCAAAGGCCCTGGAACTTCTTCTGAGAGCTGTAAAAGTTGATTCCCTGAGGATCCTGCAGAGAACAATTTGCTATGATCGGTGGTTTTCCTGGACTATTTCGGTGTCATGGGGTTATGCGATTGAGGTTTATGGGAATCATATACGCTTGCCTGATCTCCTTCCTGTTCAGCAAACTTTTAACCAATGGAAACACGGAAGCATGTTGGCTGGTGTCTATACTTTTAATACAAGAGTAGCTCAGGCTCATCCCGACCCTTGCCGCAGACCAACTATTTTCTTTCTTGATAGGCTAGAGGTAGACTCAGCTGAGGGTATCATCACCAGTCATTACAAGAAAAGCTATGTCAATTGCTCCCACGATGCTACTGCTTCTCCTCGGAAACTTGATGAGATTAAGGTCCTCTCGAAGAAGCTTCATCTTAGTGTTAACCAGGTACGTATACATTTCTTCTTCTTTCAGTTTTCAATTTCTCAAAGTTGACTCAAAACTTACATCTTTCTTCAATTCAGTTGCGCGCTCCAAGGCGACATTGTTGCGACGTTTTACCTTCTTCTGTGGGGAATGTGATGGAAATCGGAATCAGAGAATGCAGAGGAGAAGAATTGATTCACATGCATCCTTAGATTCAGCGTCGCTAACACTAATGAACATAGGTTTCCCTTAAACAACTTCACAAACCATCTGGTGATTTCTTCAACGGTCTGAATATCGAATTCAATATCAAAGGAGGATGACATGTGTTACTACTTAGGCTTACTCAAGAATTACATGTCTGTCATAGTTTCTAGACAATAATTTTTGGTGGAAGAAAATTAGTAAGTAAAGCTTTTCTTATGTGAATGGTTAATTTCTGGAGAGATCTGCTACAAACCCCAAAAAAATGAATACATCACAGAATCCATGTTTGGATCAGCACATATCAAACTTGACATCACTCTTAAATTCTTTTATTTCAGTCCTTCATTGCCCTTTTCGAAAGCTCTGCAATTCTTTCACACCATAAATGACAGTGGGCAAAGCTCGATGGCAATGAGCTTGTTTTCCATACTTGGACAATGCGTTGACAACAAATGATTCACTTTCTGTTTAATGTTTATCATGAGCAGCCAAGACACTTATGCTTAACCTCTGATACTCATAATCTTTTTCTCCATCCTCTGTTTTGAAAGTTATGGTCTTCCTGAAAGCCCATATTCAAGTAATGTATTCTGTTTCGATCGCGCTCTGCCAAGCAAGAACCCAGTTTTTCCACCTCTCTAAACATCAGGTGCAGAAATTGCATATAATGTATTAGTCTATGAATACATTATATGCATATTATTTCTGAGTCTGCATCGGAGTTATAATGGACCAATCTCCAACACAACATATGCAAGCAATCTTTTAATTCAACTATCACCTACTGTTGAACATCAAAGCAGATGGAAGAGTCACCAATGACTTACGTAAAGCTCTAGTAAGAGGTGAAGCTTGCAGAAAGCTTGTCTTAGAGTCTTGATCATGCTTTGGCTCACAATCAATGGGAGATTAAGAACTATGGATCGACTAAGGAAATTTCTTACACTAACTAATCTTCGTCTGTTATGAAATCAAGTTAGTGAAATTGTGGGCCGCCTTTTCTTTAAAATAACTTAGTGGAGTAAAAATATTGTATTGTGCATAATAATGATCGGACTTGTACTAATTAATGGGTTCTTGGCGTTCCTATCTTAGGGTGGTTACCTTAGGAAGAACTTCTCCTTTACAGTGACTGGAATTGTTGTGAGCTAGCTATTGGCCTTTTGAAAGTGGGTCTTAATATATAGGGTGGTTCCTATCTTAGGGTGGTTACCTTAGGAAGAACTTCTCCTTTACAGTGACTGGAATTGTTGTTAGCTAGCTATTGGCCTTTTGAAAGTGGGTCTTAATATATAGGGTCTAGGATTTAAGATTAGGGTTTGGTAATCGTGAGTCTAGATTTTCTGTCCAATATTACGGTGTCTTATTGTGTCCAATAAATCTCAGCTATTTATTTATGTGGAGTCCGCATAGAACCCGCGTGGGTCCTGCAAAATAAATGACTAAAATTTCATGAGACAGAATAAGACAGAGTAAAACTGGACAAAGGATCTGGTTTCGATAATCATTAGTTATTACCTTAGGGTTTGGTAATCACCCTTACCTTAGGAAGAACTTCTGCTTTCCATTTGTCTTATACAATGACCGGAACTGTGGTTAACTAGCTTTTACCCTTTTGGAAGTGGGTGTTAATATATATTGATAAGATTTAGGGGTTAGGGATTAGGAATTAGGGATTAGGATTTAGTAATCACTAGTTATTAAATACTTATTATGGTGCAGGTTGACCTTAACAATATTGAATATTTGCAATAGTTCCCATTAAATGCAATATTTTAAATTTAGGTACAACCATTCTGTGTTTTTTAAAAACCTTGCAGCCTCCGTTTCTCTGTAATGGAATTCTTCGAGCGCCATTGTATGACCATTGAATCTGACAATCGTACTAAAGAATATGTTACGGAGTGGATAGGAAGATTTATCCCTCAACGAAGCTGGATTGGGATGAGGCAAGCAGAGTTTCATAATTCAGGTCTGTCGGAGAAATTGGAGGATGTGAATTATCAAATTAAGAGGTTTGAGAAGAAAGAATTGAAGGCTGGGACGAATCGTAGGAACATGCAGGACTGGTGGAAAAGAGTACTTGGTTAAGTAGCACAAGCAGCATGAGAGGAACATTGTGTTAATTTTAGGAGTGGCAAGAAGTGGCCTGGCCTGGACCGAAATCAAAGGGTTCGATTCAAGCTCAGGCTCGAGCTGCCTAGGTTAGACCCGGCCTAAGACTCGACTATTTTTAACAAAACGATGTTGTTTAACATTTTTAATTAAAAGATGGCCGAGTCAAATTAGGCTTAGATTTGGATTTGCTATCTCAGTCTGGGAAAATTGAACCTCTCTAAATTAACTTATCGCTTAGTTTGGTTGTTTGCAGATAGGAATGACAATGGGTCGGTTTGGGTTTTACTCTACCCATATCTATATCTATTTTTTATGACCCAATCCATATCCATATCCATCGGTTTTTATTATTTCCTACCCATATCTAAATCCATTGGGTTGTTCGGGTTTTTGGATATCCATCAGGTTGTATAGAACATAAAAATATAACTTTTAAATAGAAAATATAAAGAGCAGATTTTTGCGAACGCTCCAAATCAAAATTACTTTAATAATAATAAGTCAAGATTTTGATTTGTATGTATTAAAAAATCATAAAATTAGAATAATAAAAATCATAATATTTAGAACTGAAACAAAGATTGAAATAACTAAAGCTTCAAATTGTCTTTGCGTGAACTCCACAACATTCAAAACTCCATCTCCATATCATTTGCATTATTATCATCCTATAAGAAAATAAAATATGATGAAAAATGTGAGTACTGAGGAGTAAAGTGGAGATTTTAAAATTGTTTCTTCTCATAAAATATTAATATTTTATTATATTTAACCATAAATATTCAAGAAAAATAGAGTTAATAAAAAACAGGTAAGATATGGGTGTCCATGGTTCGGGTTATCACTAGACCCATATCCAAATCCATATCCACATCCATTTTTCAATATCCATTTAAAATCTATTTTTTAGCCTCCATATCCATTTTTTGGGGTCAGTTAGTGCGGATATTAATCAGGTTGAAAACTCATTGCCATCCCTATTCTCAACCCATTTGGTTTATCAAAATCACAAATTCCTATCATTCACCATAGCTGTCCTATACACAAATCCTATGCAACATCATAACTTGTAACAATCATATATTTCCATTCCGATATCCAAAAATTACAAACTTTATATCGTTGGAAAGCTAGAAAGATTATCTACAACTTCCAAGAAGACAATTTTAGCTAATTCTACCTAAATAATTCCATATTTTCCTTTGAGTTCAGAACATAATTTTTCCCTTATGAAAAACTTGAATTTTGTCCCAAATTCACTTCCTTAACTAATGCAACATCATTCTTGTCCATTTAACTACCAATTGAAATTCACCAAATTCTCAACCTCAATTCATTTGACCCTTCATATTCCACAACATCTCAGATTCATAACATACCTATCTTTCTTTTCTATAATATCTCACTTATGTATATAACAATAGTTTATGTTCAAGATTCATCAGCTCATTATCCATACACAAATCCATATTTCATTAACATTATAAAACAAGAGTTTCACAAACTTCAATGGGCATTCCGAGCCACAATACAATATTTCGCAAAATCCCCTAATTATACAAGATACTTGAATGATAATTGTTCAAAAAGCAATTACGGCTTTGTTTTACATAAATTACTCCAAAACAGCACAAAACATGTAAATTTGGGTTTATGCCTTGATTCACTTTCACTTGATCTCTTACTCATCACCTGAATTGGGGAAAGAGAGTGGGGGTGAGCTTTAAAAGTTCGTGGGTAACAAGTTTATAACAAATAACAAGCAAAACTGTTCAAAAAGTTCATCGTAATAAAAATCCTTATTGAATCATAAAACTCACGTTTATCAAAATTCTTGTCATGTAATCAAAATCACCACAACACAATTTATGCATTTTTCAACTTGTTCACAAAATCATAAACACATAAGCACATCATAATGGTTTAGGTAGTCCGTAATAGAACGTATTACATATTTCCCCTAAGGGTCCTGTGTAGCCGTGAACAGAACGTATTAGCGCAATCCTACAAAATGGTTTTGCGTAGCCGTGAACTTAAGGGAGTCCGCGAGGGAGTTCCATGCCACTAGCGGGCAGGCGGGAGAAGCCTTTAGACAAGTGCACTTGACATAACAGAACGGATCAAACCAAACCCACATAACATGTAATTCATGACTTGAAAATAGATTGCCCAAAATGGCACTTTTTTCGGAAACTTGTTTTTCATGAACATGCAATTTTTCGAAAAACCTTTTCATATAGCAATTCACAATTAATCATCAAAATTTCATACACCATAACATGAAGCAATTTCTCTTCAAAAGCAATAAAAGCAATATTTAATGAAGTAATTGAACTCATTTTACTTTCTTGATTTTGAAAACACATTAATGGCTCATTACTCAAATTATAAACATGAAACCCACCTTATTTTCTTGCTTAATACTTGTTCAAAATGCATCCCCTCTTACTCCTCTTGCTTCTCTTGATCTCCTTCATCAATGGCAAAAATCTCCAAATCAATAGGCATTCCAATTGGAGAACCCTAAGAATATATTGACTAAAATTGATCCTAGAATCCTTAAACCCATACATTTCTTAAGCTACATGAACCAAAACTCTAAAAAAAATCCAAAGATTTAAAATCCCACTTACCTTGGATCTTCACCAAATGAAGAGTTTCTTAGCTTGAATGGAAGCTCTCATCCTCCTCTTCCTTTTTCCTTCTTGAATAAACTTCAAAATCCATCTTGAAAGCTTAGAAAAATCAAAACCTAACTTTTCTTCTTTCTTTTCTCCCAAAATCGTCACTCTCTCTCATTTCTCTCTTCAATTTCGTTTCTTCTCTTCTTCTCCCTTGCAATTCATGTTTTTGCTTTTCCTTAAAAGCCAAAAAAACTTGTCTTATTATAATTATGCCATTAATGAATGAACAATGACCAATTTACCCTTACTTGTAAGCCTTGTAACTTAAATGGCTTAATTGTTCTTCCCAAAATGTCCTTATACATATATACTGTTACAAGACTAGTTTATTTCAATTAAACCATATGATAAAATTCTACAATCATTTACATACTACTAGCTCCAAAAATAATCCATCAAAACCTCGTAATTAACTAGTCTTTGTTTACCCTTCTTTTGTCTTGATAACTAACATCTTATACTTCTAATTCCCTTGATTAATGGTCTTGGAAAAATTGAAGGAATTTGATAACACTTCCTTCTAGAAAATGTTCCTCATTGTCTCAATTTTCCAATGACATTAAAATCATTCAATTTGGTTCAGTAATCTGAAAGTTATACACCAAACATGTCAAACTGTTCTTATACTGAAACAATATTCTGTGCTTAACTTCTATCCAAAAATTAACATTCTTAGAGACCGAATTAAAGCTTAATTTTATCAAACAATTTGTAGCCTTATCTCTCTAATTTAACCCAAATCAAGAATCATCTCATTTGGATATCTAGAGAAAAAGTTATGGCTAAAACACTGAAGCATACTCAATAAACATATTTCAATTATATTTTCCAGCTTTTAACTTTCAACATTTCGTATATAATCCATCTTGTATTTAAACCATCTTTTCTATTTCATTTCAAATCCAAGAACTCTCTTTTTCTTTACACATGAATAATCACCAACAATTCCTCAATTAATCAAAAAGTTCGGGGTCTAACACAAACACTAGGAGATCTACTTATGGTTATTGTGTATATTTTGAAGGCAACATTATTAGTTGGTCTTCCATAAAACAATGAATGGTTGCTCAGTATAGTACTGAGGCTGAATATAGAGCTTTTGTGTTAGCTATAACAAAGTTTATTTGGGTCCAACAACTTCTTTATGAACTTTGTGTTCCATTACCCAAGTCACTTATTTTATTTTGTGACAATTTAAATGCAAAGTTTATACTTTTATTCTTGTTTTTCACAAACACTAAAAAAACTTCTAAATTAACTATATTTTGTGCAAGAAAAGGTTAAGCGGGGTGACCTATATGTCTCACATATTGTGTTAGTCTCGAATTTTTTTTAATGATTAAGCATGATTAGATTAAGTAAGTTGTATTAGCAGTAATTAAATTTCGATTAATCAAGTATGTTAGCATTAA
>JAOSBP010000009.1:1716151-1734741 GCA_027563825.1 Erythroxylum mucronatum
TTGCATCATTATCAAGTGGAATTATTTTACACTGTGATTGATATGCAACTTCAAGAGCTCAACAATCGCTTCAATGATATAAATACCAAGTTGCTTATTTATGTGGCATGCTTGAATCTAAGTGACATTTTTTATGCTTTTGATAAGCAAAAATTGATTCAAGTTGCTGAATTTTATCCTTCTAATTTCTCTAAAGTATAGCTTATTACTCTTGGTGATCAACTTGACAATTATATTGTTGATATGCAATCTGATGATCAATTTTTGATATTAAATGGGATTAATGATCTTTCCAAGAAGCTAGTTGAAACAAAAAAGGTTGTTGTGTACCCTTTGGTGTTTTTACTTGTGAGATTAGCTTTGATTTTGCCTATTGCAACTGCATCAATAGAAAGAGCATTTTCTGCAATGAAGATAGTGAAAAATTACTTACATAATCAAATGGGAGATTCTTGGATGAATAACTGTTTGATCACATATATTGAGAAAGATATCTTCAACAGTATTAATAATGAGAAAATTTTGCAATAATATCAAAATATGAGGACTTATAGGGAACGATTGTAATAGGTTATATGTAAGAAGCTCAAGACAATGATGTAATTTTTTGCTTATCAAACATACAAATATTTG
The DNA here is from genome assembly GCA_027563825.1 of Erythroxylum mucronatum. NCBI lineage: Eukaryota > Viridiplantae > Streptophyta > Magnoliopsida > Malpighiales > Erythroxylaceae > Erythroxylum > Erythroxylum mucronatum. Next base: position 1,716,785 of record JAOSBP010000009.1, read on the forward strand.
TATCTTTTTCAGTAATATAAGAGTATTTTAATTATTTTTCCCCTACTAAAAAAAATTTATGGATCCATCCCTACAGTCCCACATGTATATGAAAGCCTTAGTTCCTTGAACCTCCCATCTTACACCTTTCTTCACAGACCCTTGAAACTCTTCATAAGTAATTATTAAACCTGAAGGATGCTTCCTTAGGGGTTTTTGAAACATGTACTACATCACAATATCAGTATGATGCAAGAATAAAGGGTTGATAAAGAAAGGTTTACTTTTAGGAAATAAACTCAACTAGTTATCTTTAGTAAGGGCCATGTCTATTTTCTTTATAATAAACCAATCACTTTTTTGCTTATTAGACCAAGTTTAGAAGCTTCGTACCAAACTTAATTCATTCACTTGTATGTTAACAACATAGTTCTTGAAGTCCTTGTTATGATTCTTTATGTTTAAGTTTCCTTCAACTTTATTGGGGTGTAAAATTCTATTAAAATCTCATTCTATTAGCCAAGGATCATCAATCCTTTTTGCTAGCTCCTCAAGCTTACTCAATGCTAAAAGTCTTTGGAAGCTTAGGTTAAAAGCATATATATATGTGGCATTTATATAAACCAGTTCCTATTTCAAATGGTAAGGTGAATTGTTTGATCGATAATCATTTTTTTTAAGAATTTATAGTTGATTGCGATCATATAAAACTATTATTTCATGATTAAAATGAAATTGATGATTGGAAATGAACTCCTAATGACCTTTTATAAACTTAAATCTTCTACTAGAGATGTCCTTCAACTCAATTTCTAAAATCACTACTAAGCAGAGATTAGTTTTTAACAATGCCTTAAAGCTTGCTATTTTAAAGGATCCTTTACACTGTTGTCAATTTCACCTTAAAGCCAAAATTAGAAATATTAGTTCAAAATAGATGCAAGAGTTAAATGAATCATTTTTGAGTTGAGGTCTATTAGTATCATTTCCAACCACTATAGTGGTAAGCTCAATACTACAGGCATTTCTGGATCTTCCAGTAAAAGATGGTCCTAGTGATTGTTCTAAATTTGTGTGTTCATAGCCTTCTTTTGAGGAATTAATTTCCTCCTTAGCTAGGTCCTCATCTTCTTCAATTTCTTCCTTCATTTCCTCCGTAATGTCTTTAACCTCATTGTTAGTATTTTATGCTTTATAATTGTTTTGATTCTTGTAGTCTACCCTTTCAAATATCTAGTCATTAGACCTCCATAATTCCTTTTCCATAGGTTTTTTGGTCTCTAAGAGTATGGCACTAAGGCATGATCTTTATATAGAGAAAAATTAGCAGAATATGATCGATAAGTTATTTAGAAGATTACTTAGCCCGAATTATGATAGAAATGAAGAGGAAAGTGAAGGATATTAATTGTATCTCTTATACTTTTTTCTTTTAATTCCTATATGTATCATAATTTAAATTTAATCCTTTTTTTCTCAGATAACAAAATTGGTAAAGATGCAATTGATGAGCGACTATGTCGTTAATGGTAAAGTTATATGATGTTTGCGTTAATTAGAACCAAACACTTATTGTTTCAATACTCAAAATATTTTTAGTGTATTTTAACTAAGCTTTTTGGATTATTATATGTTCATCGACATGAACAATACTATGTAGTCATTCGAGTTATGCTATAATATTTTTGTAATCTGAACACTGGTCTCTTTATTTATGATTTTTTCTATAAGAATTGTTAAAGCTGTAATTAAAATCTTGTATAGGAAGAATCTTCTTTTTATTGGTATAATTTAATGATATTTTACTTTTTATATACGATGCTTGATATTTTGAATTAATAATATTTTATACGATTTATTTGTAAAATAAATTTACAATAAAAAGATATCGATACATTATATACAAAAAATATTGTTCAATAACATGGACTAAAAATATAACAAATAATTTATCGCAATAGTAGCCAAAAACATTTGGCTACATTTTTAAAAAAGTATTCAAAAATATTTGGTTATATTTTATAAACCATAGCTAAAAATATTTGGCTAAATTTTGTAGAAACGTAGCTAAAAACATTTAGTTACATTTTTAAAAACGTAGCTAGAAACTTTTGGTCGCGATTCTGAAAACGTAGTTAATAGTATTTTACTACAAAAGAAATGTAGCCAAAATTTGTTGGCGACGGTTTCTAAAAACGCCACCTATAATTTTCAGTTATGGGGATCTCGCAATGTTTTGGGTGATGAAACATAAATGTAGCTAAAAATTATAGGCAATGTTTTTTGCACATTTATCTACAATTTTTTTAGTCAAATATCAACTTTGTTGTAGTGAGAAAAATGGAGTCGTTAGACCCAATTATAGCTAAGATATGCATCTTAACATGAAAGTTTAAGATTATGATTTATGAACGTTGGTAATACATAACTCATCTACTTATTTTTATGTATTAATTTTGCTAGTGATATCCGGATATTATAATATATATTTATAAATATTGCTTCTGCAATTCTGATTTCTGTACCTAAGTTTGTCTTTTTGTTCGAATTCCTCGTGGGCAACAATACTTTGAACGTCTATTCCCTTATTTTGTGTCTATGTCTATGTTCAATTTGTATAGGTTTCAGTCCAACGATTCCAAAGTTTGGTGGTTTTCAGTTGGAAATGACACCTTGTCTCACAAATTATTTTCATCGATCAGACAAAAATTGGGCTGCAAGTTACCATTAATTTTGGGATTGTTGATACCTGGTATCAGTTTATACGCCCTGTTACGAACGTACTCTCATTAACATCATGGAAATGGGGTATCGATATATGCACAGTAGTCTATGTAATAATTGAGTCTTGAGTCGACTATATATATATGTGTGTGTTTGTGTGTGTCATCACAGGCCTAAATCAATCTACCTTACATACTTCACAATCATGTTTTCCTCAAAGTCAGCCTCCGCATTCTATCTGCTATCATTTGCTCTCCTCTTCCAAGCTGTTTTTGGAGCTAAGCCAATTCAACATCAGTGTTCAATCATTAAGTTTATGGGGGATAAGAATTACGAATCTAACGTAAAGCAGGTTACGGAACAGCTGGTAGATCAGACGCCTTCAACGGGTTTTTCCAAACAGTCAGTAGGCAATACTTTTGCCAAAGTTTACGGGTTGTCTCTTTGCAGAGGTGATATCAAAGCTAAGGACTGCAAAGCTTGTCTTGTGGAGGCAAGCAAAGAGATAAAAAGTTTATGCCCTGACAGCAGAATGGCGGTCATTTGGTCTGACAATTGTATGTTAAAGTACTCCTATTTGAAGTTCTTTGGCATTGTCGACTACTTAAATTACTATTCAAATTACAATTTCTATAACAAAATCAAGTACGAGCCTGGCTTCACAGATAGCAGAAACAACTTTCTCGACCACCTGGTTGATCAAGTTCATAAGAATCTCAACATGTTTGCTGTTGGATATACTAAGGTGGGGAAATCAAAACTTTATGGTATGGCTCAATGCACTCGGGATCTATCCAAATCTGACTGCAAACACTGCCTTAAGTCTGCAGTTAACAGATTTAAAAACTCTAAGAATGACAAGTCAACTGGATGGTTTGGTTATGGAAGTTGCAGCATTAGATGTGAAACATACCCTTTCTGAAGGTTTAAACGAGAGTTATCTCCAGTTAAAGGGAAGGCTGCTTTAACTGTTCGCTATTTTATGAAAACACTTGTTTTGTAGTTTGGAACAAATATGTTTGCGCACATACATATGATGTAATGGGTGTTTAAAAACAAACAATATGAAATAATGAGAAAATAGTTTCTTTATGTGCTCCCATGGTGCGAAATTTAACTTATTTCCATGCATACGATTTTCACGTCGTTGTCTTGAAGCAGACGCTTAGGTATTCCTTGAGATTAAAGAAGCAAGGGATGGCTACTACTTGTTCCACTACAATTACGTTTTTATATTTATTGAAGTTAAAAGCTCTCAAAGAAATGATAGATAAGAATTAGCAAGAAGGGAGCGAAAGAAAGAGGGTGTAAAAAAATGGAACATAAGAAGAAATATATGTTATTCGTAAAAGAAATGTCCAAGTCTACAACAATATTATCCACCATGGTTTTTGAAAATAGTAATTTGAAATTTTAGAATATAACTCTTATGATCTTGAATTAATTCAAAAGTTTAGGAAATAATGTGAATTAATTCAAAAGTCTTCTTATAACCACTAAAATCTTATAATATTATAAGTGAGTCGTTTATATTTTTATTTGTGATCTTTTTGGAAATAGAAGATGAACACTTCTGTAAATACTATAATCCATTTTGTAACAGCGAAGATGGAATATAATAAAATTTCTTTTCACTCTTCATTCTCCATTCTCTCATGTCTTAACAAGGTGGTATGAGAGCCATGTTTCTTAAAGTATAGAAGAATGTTGTGAGGGAAGTATAAAGTATGGCAAGTAGTGGACTCAATTCCTTCCAATTTTCTCGTCTCATAAAGTAGAATTATATCTATGCATGAAAGTTTTATTTTGCTTTTAAAATGTTTGGGAGGTTTAGAGAAAGCTATGAGAATCCTCAAAGTGAAACAAGCTTATCTCAAAGTGATAAAGAAGCTTTGTCCAGTATAAGAAAGAAGGATCAGTAAGTTCTCAATCTAATCCATCAATATTTGGATAATTCAATGTTTAGGAAGGTAGTCAGTGCTACTAGTTCAAAGGAATCATGAAACATCTTAGAAAAGTCTTTATAAGGTATTACTAAAGTAAAGAAAGTGAGACTTCAAAAACTAATAGGTAATTTTAAAGTGTTAAAGATAGTGGAAATTGAGTCAATTTTGGATTATTGTTCAAGAGTAAAGGCAAAAATAAATCAATTAAAGAGATATAGAGACAACATAAAAGATGTTCATGTATTGAAAAAATTCTTTCTTCTTTAACTCCTACATTTAATTATGTAGTGTGTCATTGAAGAGTTAAAAAATCTAGAATCAATGAAAATTAAAAGAATTAAAGGGTTCATTACAAGATCATGAGAAGATAAGAAGAGTCATTAGAGCAAGTTCTTAAACTTAAGACTACTTTAAAGAATGATCAAGGAGAAAAGAATCAACTTATATGTTGTGGGCAAGGAAGAGGACCTGATTGTGGCCCATTTGGAAAAGAAAGAGGGAATAAAGACAACACAAATAATAAAGAGAAGCCAAAAATCTTAAAGAATACATGGAAGAATAAGACAAAGAGGACAAGACTATTATTAAAATATAAATAAAAGGAGATACAAATAGTCTAAAGTTGAAAGTTTTAATTGTCATAATTTGACCATTATTCATGATAATATTGTATTGCCATTAGTAGTATTGAAGAAAAGGCTAATCTTATTGATGATAATCAAAAAGTTAAAGAGTCAACTTTGTTGTTAACAAGAAGGTAAGAGGAAAATGATGTTGATAATATGTGGTTATTAGATAACGGTGCAAGCGATCACATATATGAATACAAAGCCAAATTTGTAGAGTTTGATGAGATGATGACAGGCAATGATTCTCTTAGAGACTTGTCAAAGATAAAAATTTAAAGCAAAGGCATAATTCTCATCTCTTCCAAAGATGGTAGTCACAAATTGATCACTAAATGAACCTAAGTTAAAAAATAATAATATTTTAAGTTTAGGCCTACTCTTTGATAAAGGGTATGAAAATATTATAAAAAGTATTTGCTTTTATCATGTTACCCACTATTGATGGATGATCTAGTCCAAAATGCCTTCCCAATTAGTGTCTGGATAAGAGAAATGGAATAGTGATTGGAATTTTCAACATTGGAAGAATATCTAGTCGGTTAATTCTTAAAAATTTAAATATAGTTGGCAATTTACATCAATATTATGCTCAAATAATTTATCTTTAGTTTCTAATTTTCTATGGAAAGTTTTCTATAAAATGAAGGATATCCTTGATATAGCCTAAAGGTAAGAAACCTGACTGTACCTAGGGATAAAAGGATTCTTACTTTTCAAAGCATTGCTACTAAGTTGTTAGTGAATGCTTTTGCATTATTCTTGCTCTAAGATATATGATGTCTTATATAAAAGCACCCAATTAATCCTTGGATCAAATCCATTAGCCTAAATATGGTCCCATTATCAATGTTGTATATATTATCAAGCACCACTTGCTTGACTAAGGTGTACCATAGGATAATTGTCGTTAAATGAGAGAAGGAATCATTCTCCAGTAAGTTGTCCCAAAGGGGATCAGTAATCTGTCTAAAATCCTATCATTGATTTAAACCTTATCCTTACATGATCCATAATAATCATGACATCCCTCATAGTCTAGGAATTGTCATATCTCTCCTCATATATCCAAAATTCACATTGCTTAAAGTAATGTGTTAAATCTAATTGACCTATAAATTAGATTCTTTGTCTATTAGTATTCTTCATATCCTCTTAACTAATAGAGTCTTATTAATTAGCTTAAGGGGAGTGATCCGTAGTCCACCCTTATTCTCTTGGAGATGCACATCCTTCAAAGCAACTTTGGCAACATAAGGAGAGTCAAACTAGAGAACATTCCTAATCCTCTTCTTTATGGTCTTTACTAGAGCTAAAGGGAGAGCTCTATTTGCTAACCAATGAACCTGCTTAGAGCTTAACACAATCTTAACTAGTTGGAGTTTTCTAGTAATAGATATAGGACTTTTACACAAGTTATCAATCCTCTATATATTTAGCCTTAGTGATCAATGGTAGAAGTAGAACATATGCATATCTTTTATGTGATATTGGGATCCTTAAATAGGTAAAAGGTATTTTCCTTTCTTTCAAGCCTAATATAGTTGCAAACCAACCTAATAAATGAGAAGTTGAGATAGAAACAAAATAATAGATTTTCTTTTTATTTATTATTAATCTTGATAAAATTATGAACATTTCCATAGCATTTACTAAAGCCGTGATAGAGTGAGCATCTACACCTGAGAATAGCGACAAATCATCTACAAAGGCTAGGATATAAATCTCCAACCTTTTTACACTTTTTATGGTATTTAAAGGCTTCTTTTATCGTGTTGCAATGCTTGATCAACCTAGATAAGACATCCATGATTATTATGAATAGGTAAGGGGGAAATGGGATCTCCTTACTTAATACCCTTAGCCCCTTTTATTTGGTTGGTAAGCATTCCATTTAAAAAATATTAAAAGAAGGGGTTGAGGATGCATTGCTCTAACCATCTAGTGAACTTGGGGCAAAAGCCAAATGCGTAGAGAGCATGAAAGAAAAGAACCAATTGATGGTATCATAGGCCTTTTTGAAATCTATTTTAATGGATTATGATTTAGGGGATTTCTTGCTTTTCCTGCACAAGTATAATGTTATCCTCTATATCCCTCGCCCTCTATATAGATAAGTTGAGTGTTACTAATAAGATATTTTATCTCTTTGTTCAACCTAGTGTATAGAACCTTCAATATGATCTTGTAGATAAAATTATAATAGATAATTGATCTATAATCCACAGGAGTGGAAGGATTGGGAACTTTTGATATAAAAATATAAAATTCTTATTAATCTTGTTCAATATAAAACTCTTAAAAGAAAATTTAAGATAGCCTCAGTGATTAGATTATTAATTTAGTGACATAACTTTTGATAGAAAGCCCCATTTAATCCATCAGGTCACAGTGCATTATTAGGTTTAAGATAAGGACAGCTCTCTCAACATCTTAAAAGTAAAAGGAGAACCCAAAAAATCTTCACATTCACTATAGATTTTATCAAGGATAAATAAGTTGAGCAAGTACCTAAAAGAATTGGAATTCTCCCTAATGACAAAGATTTTACTAAAGTAATCATAGACTTCCTTTTCGAATTTATTTTGTGTTGTTATAATAGTACCATCCTTGAGCTACAAAGATTTGACTCTATTTGTCTTTTTCCTTGTCAAAATTGATTTATGAAAGAAAGTGGTGGTTCTATCCCCCTCTAATATCCATTGAAACCTTCATTTGTGTTTGATAGGTGAGAAGTGTGACTCAACTGCACTTAAGTGAGTATTTAATACCTCATTTTCTTATATATGGAGATCATGCTTATTGACGTCCAAATATAAAAGTTATTAGGCTCTATAGAGCTTAGTCCTTAAATCCTTCACTGTGGCATTGATATAGTCACATCTGGACTTATTTAAGATCTTGAGCTCTTGCTTTATGCATTTAAGCTTAGTAATGTACGTAAATAGAGGGGATCTTTATCCATATACATTTAAACCTTTTTGAAGCCTTTATTTAAGCTCAGGTAGTTGTTAAACCTAAAGGGAGAGTTTAGTGAGGCCCCGGGCCTATGTCTTGAATATGAATAAGTGAATGATCTAAGAAATAAGGATTGCAAAACACAACCTTACTCTTTGGGAAAACCATTTTGTGATTACCATTACTTTACCTAGCTTCTTTCTTATGAACCAGGTGTTTTTTATTTGTTATTATAAGTAAACAAGCTTCCTTTAAATTTTAGGATAGTCAGCTCCATGTTTGAGGCACTTCTTACTAGTTTATCTAATTAGTTTCTTAAACAAACATTTCCTTTAGTTTCTTGGGGATTAATAATGCAATTGTACTTTCCTATCACCAGCTAAGGATATTACTTGGCCCTTGACTACTCAAATCTCTTGCTTATCACGTGCTTATGGGGAGGAAAGTGGGGGTGAGCTTAAAGCTCGTAGGTAACAATTTTACAATCTGTAACAAGTAAAATCATTGCAATAATCATTTTCATTATAAAACTCTGATGAATGCATACCATGTGTACATCACTATTTTTAACATATCACGAACACATGGGCACATCAAATTGGTTCGGGTGAATCCAAAATAGAATGTAATACGCATTTCCACATAATGGTCTTGCGTAGCCGTGAACTTATGGAAGTCCATGAAGGAGCACCACGGGACTAGCAGGCAGGTAGAAGAAGCTTTTCTGTCAAAGTGCACTTGACTTAACTTAGGGAACCACCACAAACTCACATAATATATATTTCATGACTTGTAAAACATAATGCCCATAGAGGCATATTTCGGAAACTTGTTTTCATAGGCTTAATACCTTTTTAAAAAAAATCATTTTCATAATACACCAATATGGAACACATTTTCAAAAACACTCAATGAACAATACATGCACAGTTAAAAGTAGTTGAAACTCATTTATTTCACTTCTTGAAAGAGACATTAATGGCTTATTACTAAATCATAAAAATGTAACGCACCTTGAATTTCTTGATTATACCTTGCTCAAAAATGCCTCTCCTCTTGGTCCTCTTGTGCTTCTTGATTTTCTTCAACATTGACAAAAATTTCAAATCAAAAGAATTCAAATCGGAAAACCCAAAGAACCAAATGCATGAAATTGATCTTGGAATACTTATACACGTACCTTTCCTAAGCTCTTTGAACCCAAAACCTTTCAAAACTTCAAAAGATTAAAATCAACTTACCTTAAATCTTCACCAAACAATGATTTTCTTGGCTCTAATGAATACTCTAATCTTCCTCTTCCTTTTTCCCTTCTTGATCACTCTCAAAATCTCTCTTGAAGGTTAAGAAAAATCAAAACCTAGCTTGCTTTTCTTTCTTTCCCTAAACTCACAAAACTCTCTCTCCCTTCTTTTTTCAATTTCGCTTTCTCTCTCTTCCAAATGCAAGACACCCCATTTTCTTCTCTTTTACACCATTAATGATTGCATAAAGTTCCCTTTTTGCCCTTACTTTAATGCCTTATGGTTTTTAAACTTAAGTGACTTGCCAAAATTGGCTTTACACTCTCCCACTACTTAATAGTTCATAGCCCTTAGCCCTTGTCATAATATCTTACCCATATTAACATGCTAATTAATTCCAACATGACTAATCTAGCAAAACCCCAAAATTAATCTAATCATGCTTATAATAAAAAAAATCAGAGGCCAACAGTGAGGCTCCATGGGGTTCCAAAATCAATTACCCCTAATAGAGACACTAAGTTTCTAAATCTTTTCTGGAAAACTTTGTGGGGTATGTTTGATTCATCTTTAAAGTATAGTAGCATAGCTCACCCACAGATCGATAGACAGACTGAAGTGGTGAGTAAGACTTTGGGTAATTTAGTGTGATGTATTTGTTGTTATAAGCCGAAGAATTGGGATTTTCTTATCGCATAAGCTGAGTTTGCCTACAACAATGCTATCTATAACTCTTTCGGTCAATCTCCATTCTCTGTAGTTTACACTAAGGTACCAAATCATGCACTAGACCTTATTTAGTTACCTAAAAATGTTAACATCCATGCGAGTGTAGTCAAGTTTGCTAAAGAAACCTAAGAAATACAAGTCGAGTTGAAGGAATGATTTGAAAAAGCTAATGCGAAGTATAAGGCTAAGGTGGCCCACATGAGAAGAATCAAGTGTTTAAGGTGGGAGATGAAGTAATGGCATTTATGAATAAGAAGCTGATTACTGAACTGTTGGATGCATTTTCTCGTTAAAATGAATGGCATTTTTCCTTAATTTCTGGATTAATTATTAGGTCTTATACATATCTTTCCTACTAAATTGTTTAGTTTATCTTAATCTGCATTTATAATGGGTCCTGTTTAATTTGTAGGAAATACACTTGTTTTTTGTTGAAAAAAAGACCGCAACAATAATTAAATGGAGGAAGGAGAGTCCAGGGTAAAAACGACGCAGCTTGAGGGACCAGAAGAACATCACGCAAGTTTCAGGAAAAAAATGCACCAAAGATTTACATTGGAGGCGACAGCTACAAGGGAGCACTGCAGCAATGCACGCTAACTCACCAAAATATCAGGCGTGAATGAAGGAGCCAAAACAAATCACACAGCCAAGAAAGAAAACAACGTTAGCTTGGTGGTTTAGAAGGACAAAATAAATAACATTAGCTGGCTAGAGGAGATGCGTGGATAAAGAAAGGCTCGTCCAAGGGACCACCATGCATGAAGACAAGCTAGAGGAGAGGCATGCGCAAACCTACACAAGAAAATTGAAGAGGCATACGCAGACCTACACCAGCTGGGTTTTGTGGGACAATCAACGTGTCAACAAAGAGGGGGTGGCGTGGACTCCACAAGAGAAGACAAAAGGAGGAGACCCACCAAGAAAATCATTAATGCAATTCACCAATAAAGGAGAAGAGAGGGCTCCATTGAGAGGACCCACCATAAGACCAAACACTCACATTCACGTTACAAAGGGGGGCTTGATATTGTTAATTGCTGGAGAGCCCCACAAAAAGCACTCACTCATTATTTTTCAATTCTCTCCACTCACCCACCAACCACCAAAGACAACACTCACTCAAGGACTTATTTTCTATCACACTGGGGGGCCACACAAAAAGCACTTTCCAGCTCTTGAATGAAACAACAAGGGGGAGCTCTCAACTCATTTTACAAAGCACCAACTTTACAAATTAAAGGGGACGTGAAACCATAGAGGAGAGCTGGTGGGACAAGGGGTGAAAAACAACAGGTTTTGGAGAAGAACGTTTTCAGCTGGTGGGTTTTAAAGAAAAGAAGGAGAATTGACGCAAGGAGGGGCCTCCAAGACTAACGCAATAGTAAGTGCTTTGTGTAAAGTTTCAAACTGGTCATCAACAGCCTTTAGTAAAGCACGAACATTGTCATATTGTTCTACGAAACCACGAATGCTAGCACAAATTTTTGTTTTAATGAACACCACACTTAGGCGATTAGATCGCTCCCAACGTTCATAAAGCACAATTTCAATTGTAGTGCTGGCCTCCATTACCTTAGGTGGTTTGTCATTCTGGATACCATAATCAATGTCCATCCACCCCAGATGAAGAAGAATTCTCGTCTTTCAAATCTTATAGTTTTCACTCCTTAGTTCGGGAATTTCACAACTTGTATCAGAGAAACAAATAGTTTGAATTGCTGCATAAATTAAACATACATGCTACTTATCAATAAATTGAGGCTAAGAAACTTTATATATGTATTACCAATGTCAAACATATCTTAAAAGACATAAATCAAATAACATAAAAATTGCATATGGGCTAAATTTTTAATTCAAACAGATTTATGTTAAACTATATGATAAAATTATCAAATTATACACCAATTTCTAATACCTGTGGGTAAATTAGAAAAATAGTTAGATATTTCATCATAATTGACTATTCAAATATAATAAAAATTCCTGTAGGATAATATTTATTATACTAAAATAATTAATTACAATTAAAAGTCTCTAAACATTATGTGATTAATTACATAAATATATAATTAGGGTTATTGTGGGTAAGCCCTAATAATTAATTACTAAAAACTTTTTATCCATGATGTTATTCACAAGGCAAAATATAGATATAATATCCATAGAATAATCTGTTACATGACTAACAATTATTCAAATATAATATCAATGTATAATATATAATGACATCCATCAGTTCAGATGGTTGAGGTTCACCATGCCTTGCCGTGAGGGCACTGGTTCGAGCCCCAAACAAGCATAACTAAAACCACATAAAAAGACGCAATAAACACCAACAGATAAAACGATGTAGTCTAGTATCTGATTTTGATTTCAAAACACATACAAAATGACATAGCTTAATTCGTATGGGTCTTCTTCAATCTCCAGTCGGGTCAAACCGACCCAAGTCACTACCCATTGGATGCTTCACAAAACCAGACTAAAAAACACCACAAAGACATATTTTTGAAATGTAGAAAGGCTTCTAGAACACTTAATGGAAGATTTCTACCGTTAATCTAAAGAAAAACATCCAAAAACAACTATAAATCGAAAGTTTTTGAATATGAAAAAATTTCCAGAATTTTGAAATTCTTCGAAAACTTCAACAAAATAGAGGTTAACCTTGCTCTGATACCAACTATAAGCACATTCTGACATATATTCAACAATTATATACATTAGAATATACAAATAAAATAAATGCGGAAGAAAACAAAATTACCTCCTGCCATTGTTGTTTGTTCTTGAAGAACTGCGTTTTTGGAATTCTTCTAAGCTCTCAATTCCCAAATATGATGGTGTATGTTAACAGAAGAGAACAAAAGCTTAAGAATCCAAAATCAGAGAAAAAACCTATATGAATGTGCTTCCATCAAGCACAATAAAACTTACCATAAATCAAGAATTGCATACCCATTAAATGCATAAGGTTTCGACCATTACTGTAACAAAAATCAGAAAGGTTCTCACATAAAAAAGAATTCATTAGTCATATTTTAAAGGACCTAAATATCGATAGAAAACCAAAATAGCTCGAATTACAATTTAGATTAAAATGACTATTACACATGAAATGTTTTTAGGCAGAAATAAGACTCAATAAAACATCTTGAAATAAACCTTATCAGGCTTGCCAAAAACAAAAAAGGTTCACCTTATTAGAAGTATCTGTGGATTATGCTTAAGAAGATAAAAGGTATTGTTTGATAATCAGTGGATTGCTATAACTATATCAGCGGTTAGCTAACAACGAATTTATATTAATTGATTTGACCTGCGGATAGCTTCGGTTGTTTATTTAAAGATGTAAGGTAAAATTAGTTGTTTAGTATTAGTTAAAATGACGTATAAGGGCACGATTTTAAAATTTTGATAAGGATATGAGTATTATATCTTATTATTTCTTTGAATATTCTCATAAGAATTTAGATTTTAGATATTTAATTTCACAAAAATTAAGTTTATAACTCTAATAAAAAATAGAATATATAATAATGATAATAAAATAAATATTATTATTACTACTACTTTCTTTCTCTCTATTAATCAAGTTGAAGTTCATTTTTCTAGTACATTAACTTATTAATCAAGTTGATGTTTAGGGTACTAATATTTGGTGAAGGAAAAACAATAATAAAAGATGATAACTTAAGTAGTTTTAGTTATAATTATCACAAAAGTGTTTTCAAAAACAGTAAATTGGGTTCAATTCACTAATCCAATCAGTTAATTACTAAATATAATTATCAACAATTTGATATGATAAAATAGTCAAATATCTCTTTATCCAAAAAAAAAAAAAAGATAATCTAAATTCCGAATAACTCTTCGTCCGAAAAAAAAAAAAGCTAATCTAAATACCGAGTAAGTCCAATGCCGTACGTCCAATTTGAAAAGCATTTTGCAGAGGGAGTAATGAAAAACAAAAAAGGACCTAATGGATAAAGGCGCTGTTAAGGTTTAAATTGTTATTGATTTTTAACTCACGAATGAAACCACTTTGAAAGACACTGAACACTTCCAATGGACCTTATCTTCTCGTGTAGCTCAGGCACTTCATTACTCTACCGGAGACCCTTACTTCCCCGCCGATTGTCTTCTCACATATCCACTCCTCTTCTACTCAATCCCCCCCTTATCACCAAGTCGCTGGGAATCACCGATAGCTATTCCTCTTCCTCAGTTCCTACACATAAAGTCACTGTCCACGACCGACAACGTGGTCTCGTTCACGAATTCCTCGTCCCTGAGGTAATAATCCTTTGTTTGTTACTTATTACAATTAATTGATTTTACTTTGTGTTCGTGTATATCAAATTTTCATTTTTTGTGATTTCAAATGCAATTGCAGGACCAGTATATATTGCACACAGCGGAATCACAGAACATCTCTCTTCCATTCGCTTGCAGGCACGGTAATTCGTCTATCTAATCAACATTTCTCTCCTTTTGACTTTTAATAGTAAAACCTCCTTAAAAGAAGCTCTGTTTCTTTCTTTAAATAACTCTAACGCATGAATGACTTCCCATTTTATGCAACTCCAATTGATTTGTTCGTTCTGCTAGTTAACACTCACACATTGGTGTCACCGTTTCCTTATGTTGCAAGATGAAGGTTGTACTTTCATTTGGGGTTTGTGATATTCATGCTAGTGACCAAGATTGAGTTTTGGTTTTCCAAGTGGCCTTTGCTACCTGGAATTCCCGAAAATTGTACTGTTCCAATTAGAACTCCATATGATATCCACATTTATATATATATATTGGTAATATCCTTGTTCCTGAAAGTCTCTGTGATTGCAGGTTGTTGCACTAGTTGTGCTGTGCGTGTAAGATCTGGACAAATTAGTCAACCAGAAGCACTAGGAATATCGGCTGAATTGAAATCAAAGGCATGCATCCTTACCTTCTGTTCAAATTTGAAACCATTTTTAACCATATAGACCATTTATATGCAACTTTATAGCTATTTTATTATTTTGCATGTGAATTGTGACCCAAAATGAATAGCTAGTCTACATTGGAAGAAGACTGTTGACCATGGTTCTGATTTGCTGGATGGGGCATTGAATAAACTTGAACATTGCCGAGTCAAAGATCTCTTAGTATATATTTATCTATTTGCAGAGATTTAAATGGGCAATGTAAGATGAATACACTAGTTCTTCACATACCCTTTTCTTCATTGATGATTTTGGGAATGAAAGTAGGATGGCCCAGACTTTACATGACCGATTACTCTGCAGCATCTACATATTACTTATCACAATCAAGTTTGGATTAGGAGCTAGATGTCAAAGTCTGGCATTTTTCTGACAGTATCTGTTGGCTTCCTCTTTTCAAAAAGTTATTTGCATTCCAAACTTTGATTGTAACTATGTTTCATAAGCATCATAAAAGTAATCAGAAATGAAACTAATGGCTCTGTCAATTTTCTTTATCTGCACATTTGCTTACAAGCATAATAGGGAACTTTGTTCATCATAATTTTCTTCAAACTTAAGATATTCGAGGAGGAATGAAGTATTTGAAACACAGTAGTTTTCATTCAGAGAATGTGTAAAAATATATAGTTAAGCAAATTAATGTGAGAATTTAAAAAAAAAAAGGTGAACCCAAGCGTTGAAGGTGCATGCTGTTTCAGAATATGCAACTTATTATTCAGTAAGTTAGGTTGCAGATCAGACAATTATCTCTATTGAATGGACATTCGAGTTAAATGTGTTGTTTCCTTCATTCTTTGATTAATGAAGAAAGTCATGTTCACGAAATATATGGTGCAGGGGTATGCACTTCTATGTGTGGGTTTCCCTTCTACTGATCTTGAAGTGGAAACGCAAGACGAAGATGAGGTATTTGCAAACTTGCACCTTTTGAATTTTTCAGACATTGTTATCTTCCACTCCATGGTTTCAGATTCATGATCTTTTACAATGATCAAAAGAGCAGTAAAGTATGTAATGGCAAGGTTTTATGTGGATCATCGAATGTTTTCAATAGATTCTTTGATGAGAAATAGAGGGGCCAGTGAGGTCTTCATGTGATGAAACTATTTTCGTTCCTAAGAGCTTTTCTTTTGTCATTTAACAAGTGAAACATGGGATCTTTTATGGGCAGGTTTATTGGCTTCAGTTTGGAAGATATTTTGCTCGAGGACCAATTGTAAGTTTGATTTTATCGAAACATGGATTATAAATGCATAGAAATAAAGAACAGTTAGTGCCCAATGACTGAATGGAAGAGAGAATTTATATTTGTCACGATAACTAATATCTTACCTGACATGTATCCATTTTCCAGGAAAAAGACGACTATGCTTTAGAGTTGGCAATGGCTGATGAGTAAGGAATTGTATAACGAATGACAACTTAGGATCCACGTTGTCTACATTGTGGTCCTGTACTATTAATTGGTTGAGTGTATGTAGAATTACTACTTCAGAATTGATGTTATCGGAAAGTAGAATTATATTGTGATTTGCGGAATCTGTTGTTCTGAAGTTGATTTAACAAAAATTAATTGCTAATTTGTGGCGATATTTGTCAAGTTTGTCAAACAGATAAAAACAGGTAATTGCGGAAGGGCAATACAAAGCAATCAACTGCAGTAAAGCCCATGTTATTGGTCGAGTTAGAAGCTCAGATGCCATAAGAAGAATTAACGTGAGGGTATCCATCAGTTAGCAAAAACTACTGCCTACAAGTTGGCTAATTCACGAGATAGTGGAACATGACTTTAAGTTTACCATTTAGTTGTCGGAGCATGGTCTTTCTATTTTTTGTCGGAAATTAAATTTCATTCCAAAAGAAAATGTGTACAAGGCTAACGCCACCAAAAATTACGAATGTCAAGGCTAAGGAGGCCAATACAAATTCAGTACATGACTTAGAATTTCAGACCTAGTATTCAGTACATGGCATATGTCACGTTTCATCAAGCACTTGTGCAAACCCAATAGAAAGCCTCCTTCCATTTTGTAGTGTCGTAGATATCCATATAGTGGGAGCTTGTACTATGCAGTCTGCATTTCTCCATGATAGCACTCCGAATGTAGTTTGAAAATTCGCAGTTGATGAACAATTGAAGCTGGGATTTTTGCTTTTTCTTGCAACGACAAGCTGGTTTAAGTCACGGAAATAGTTTCTTTGTAAAAATACAAACTAAAGGTTATGTGAAAATACAAACTAAAAGTTGCATACATTATGACCCTCTTCAAACTCCTGCTGTGCTGGGTATATTGACTTTTTTTAAGCACCAGATTTGTGAGATGTTAAGGTAATGTAGTTTGTCGGGAGTTCCTAACCTTTTGTTTATATATTAGTCACAGTAAAGACACTTTGGGTAGTGCCTTTTTGTGCCAGACTACACTATGCCACTCCATTCTTTGTAGTCGAGGAATCAAAGAGATTCTGCATGACGCATTGATGAATATGCCATGTTAATGATGTGTCCAAAGGTAACATGTCAGGAGAGTTTTGGTCTGGTTTATAGTTCGGTATTAAATTGCTATAAGGAATTAGCAAGATTGCTCCATCCATTGTCATCGATGATTTCCTTGATTTTAGAGTTGTCAAGAAAGTGAGAATTTAAGGAATTTTAGAGGGTTGCTATTGAGGTCTCCACATGTTAGCCCCAGAATTTTTTTTTATGATTATTAAGCATGACTAGTGAATTTAAAGCATTAATACACTTGATTAATG
>JAOSBP010000009.1:1736278-1755787 GCA_027563825.1 Erythroxylum mucronatum
CCACCGCGTAAGGGTTTGGGGGTGCCAAAAAAATCTCTGACGGAGTTGGAGGCGGGTTTGGGGGTGCGGGCGGGTACGGGTACGGGGGATGGCATACCCGCCCCGTTGCCATCCCTAACTAGAAGACGGCGTGGATTGAAGAGGCATAGAGAGATACATAAAAAAACATCACGTTACCAAGAAGAGAGCTACAATGGAAAAACGAAATTCACATGTAGTAGCAAACCACGCCAGCACCAAGTTACAAGACAAGAAGAGAGGAGCTACAGCAGACCCATAATGGGGAGCAGAAAAGAGGGTGACGCAACAACAAAAAGGGGATCTCAAAACTCATTCGTTATCTATTTTATTATCCGATTTCTCCTAATGCTATTTGCCAACTCTAATTTCTGTGGCAATTAATTTATTGAAGAGTTGAAGGAGAGCAAAGCAAACCAAGCAAGGACGCAACATCAAGGAGAGACGTAAAATAATAAACTATCATGATTGAGTAGTTTCTGCGAAGCTTCAAGATTGGGCTGAAGCTTTTAGCTAATTTTATGGATTAAATTTCGGTTGATTTATATGTATGGATTTTTTGGTTATGATAAACATCACCACAAGTTGAAGGCCAAAGAGTATGGTCCATTCAAGATCGTGAAGAAAATTAATGACAATGCATATGTCATTCAATTACCTTCGTGGATGAGTAATATCAACCTAACCTTTAATGTTGCGGATATTTACCTTTGCTTACCGAAGTGCAAGTTAGGTTATCCAAAGCATAATTCGAGGTTGAGTTCTTTATAAGTAGAGGGGACTGACACGGAGCTTTAGATTAAAAAATATATTTATTTATTTATTATGTTTTACTTTTATTAGGACTATAAAGACATTTTTATCCTTGTTATTAAGTTCTAGGTCATTATAGCTCGTATAAATACTTCTTTATTGTATTGTGAAAGAACCTTTGCCTATTTTTTAATCAAAATACTCTATTTCTCTTAAAGTTTTCGTCTACCTTTTGAGTTCTTTGTAGATCTTGTATTAGATCTACGTTTTCTGTACTCTTGAATTAGAGTACTGCGTTTTCACGCTGCGTCACATACTGTGATATTTTAATTAGATTTACTGACTTCCATTATTAGAAAAATATCATTTAACTAGATAAGTCAATGTCACTAATATTCCATAGTTGGAAAGACATGATTAATTGAACTTTAATCGGATCAAGTCGACAATTTTAATGCAGCTTCCACTCGGATGTACAACAGGTGGAATAATCAAGATAAGAGACCAGTTCTGCCAAAATTAGCCGTATTACACCAGTTTATATAAATACGCACTTCATCAACGTAGAGTTATACTCAACCAATCCTCGCAATTATGTGCTTCACAAAATTTGCTCGTATCTTTTATCTATTATTATGTTCAGCCCTCCTTCAGAATGTTGTTGGAGATGACCCCATCGGCCACCATTGTTCAGGAGATAACATCCAGCACAATGCTGTTTTCCAATTAAACTTGGCCAAGCTGATCTCCTCCTTGTCCCAATCCGCAGCTTCCACCGGTTTTAGTCGAGATTCGGTGGGCGATATGTCTGACATGGTACATGGACTTGCACTATGTCTTGGTAATGTCATTCAACAAGATTGTAACGCCTGCTTGGTGGAGGCAGGCAATGAGATCCGCGGAATCTGTTCTACAAAAAGCGGAATAATTTGGTACGACTACTGTATGCTCAAGTATTCGAGCAATGAGTTTTTTGGGAAAATTGACATGAAAAACCACATCCGTGAATGCAATAAGAAATGGCAACCGATTGCGTACAGAATTGCAAGACGTAGGCTGTTTCGTACGTTGACCAAGGAGGCTTCCAAGACTCCCAACCTAAGCGCTTATGGTGATAGACGCCAAGGATTAACTGGAAAACAGGGCAAGGTTTATGGGATGGTTCAATGCACTAGGGATCTTTCAGGTTCTGACTGCTACAAATGTCTTAGAAGAGCAAACATTAGGTTTCGCTCGATATGTGCAAACATGGATGGCGGAGGTACTTTTAGCGGGAGCTGCTTCATTAGATTCGAGACGCATCCATTTTAAATCTATGTCAAGACATTACAACCACTGTAACAAGAGGTAAATAAAGTTTTAGCTCTCAAGCTTTTACATTTCTATGTTATTTTACACCTTAATATAGACGGGAATAATTACACGTGAAGGGATATTTAAACATATATAGATAGAGTGTACGGGACTTTTCTATTGGACTCACTTTGAATGACAACAAAATCGTTCTGAAAGAATCAAAAGTACCATATGCCTTTTGATTTTAGACAATATTGACAAAACTCTAGCTTATGTAATTGGGGTGATCTTTTTTTTTTTTTGATTACATTAAGTATCCTGGCTTAGTCAGACTAATCCTAAGTCCCTACGACCCTACCCCAAGAGCCTAGAGGATGTAAATATGGAACCCCAAGATCCCTCAGGTTCTTACGTAGCCTATATATTTCTGCGAACAAGGAGTCTTTACATACTTGATTGGTCAACTGATGATTGATCACTGGCTCCCCCTGCTCAGCATCAGGTTCTCATCAGCTCTCGGGTTCCCTAGTAGCTCCAACTCCCACACTATCGCTGGAAGCGAGGCGTCCGTAATTGATCCGATCAAGGAGCTATGCCTAAGGGACTAAAGGATCATCAATAGGAATATGCCTATTTCCCCACCTTTAGTGTGACTCGGACTCAAGAAAGCAAACTAAAAAAAAATTAATATTAGGTTTTTGCTTCCTTGCGACTAAAGATGATAATAAGTCAGGATAAGACCGGGCTCAACTGTAGGTTGGGATGATCATAGGTTGACAACACGTAGCCAAACGGGTCATAGGGGGGTCGGACCAAGATCAGGCTCAACTGCGGGCCGGTCCAACCATGGGATGATCGGCCTATGGCCCAATGGGCCATTGGTGGTCCAGGCCGACTCGACTTGATTTATCATTTTAAAAAATTAAAAATATGACATCGTTTTGTCACTTTCGATTGCGCATAGGCCGGGCTGATAAACCCGAGAGCCAAGCTGCCATAGCCATTTGCGACTTCCCAATTAGGCTTGGCAATAAGGCTCCGGTCTTGTTGGGCCCAGCTCTACTATAACCGAAAGTCAAAGGGCCAGATTCAAATTGATTGAGCCTTTAGCCCTATTTTTTGGGCACGATTGGGCCTCAGGCTAAGCTCAAGCCAGACTATCAAGGCCCGAAGGGCAATGTATAAAAAATGTCCTATTGGCATAAACGACATACATACATACATACATACATACATACATACATACATATATATATATATATATATATATAAATAAATAATTTCCTCATCCCTATTTCCAATTCATAACGCGATTTGGAAGGTTTTGCAATATGGACATATAATGTCGTTTTGAATTTATATACATGTATATATAAATATAATGTCCGGCATCGTCATCCCTATTTCCAATTCATACCAAGATTTGGAAGGTTTCGCCAATATGGACATATTACATAGAGAAGTCCGACAACTGTGATGGTTGGGACTTGGGATGATGTAAACGTGCATGTGCATAGAATAGCTGGGCATCACGTGTGCATAGATAAGAAAACCAAAAAAAAAAAAGAAACTAGCATCTTCAGAATCGGCGTAACTATGCATAATATAATCCTCTGAGTTGTTCTTTAGTTGAAGGGGTATACTAAGAATAGTTCTTTAGTTCTTTAACTGTTAAAACTATCTGTAAATCATTGCCTAAAAAGAGTATTAACTAAAATAGTACAGAAACAGAAATTGTAAAGTTTCTGATATCTTTGCTTGTCGCAATGACGCAAACCGTGATTTAGAAACTTCCTACAAATTTACACAAATGGAATCCACAGACGCAGCAGTTCAGCAGGACTGATTGATTCTATATTGAGCATATACATACAATATGGAGAACATGTTATGAAATCCAAATCTACAAACTTAGCTTTGCTGATTACGAACTGCATAAATATGCCTCAAAACTTAGATTTAAGCTCATCAACAACATATCTAATACGAAAAAAGAAAAAAAGGAGGAAAAAATGAGTTTCTCTAAGCTTTCTTATACTTTATGTCTACTGCTATTTTCCTCCTACCTACAAATTGTTCTTGGAGGTCCAATCCACCATCTTTGTTCAAAGAAGGTCGCCAGCAATATTGCCCTTTTCCAATCTAACTTGGACAAGCTCATTGCTTCACTTCGCGGGTCTGCCCCTATTACAGGTTTTGGAAAAGATTCAGTGGGCGAAAATTCGGTCCAAGTACACGGGCTTGCACTTTGTAGAGGAGATGTGGATCAAAAAGATTGCAATACCTGCGTCAGGAATGCAGGCGACCAGATCCATAAGGTGTGTAATTCCATGACAAGTGGAATTATTTGGTATGATAATTGCATGGTGAAGTATTCGGACCAGGACTTTTTCGGGAAAATAGACATAAAAAATCACTATCGTCGCTGCAGTCATAGTAAAGAAATTTTAGTACATTCAAGGGCAAAAGTACGGTTGTTTAGGAAGCTGCGGACTGATGTTTTACAGAGTCCAAACCTATACGCAGCCGGAGATGTAGAGCAAGGACTAACAAAGAGAGGAGGAAACATTTATGGCATGGTTCAGTGCACAAGGGATCTTTCTCCTTCAAACTGTGTGCGATGTCTGAAGGCGTTACACCACAGGTATCGGTCGTCCTGTTCACTAACCATTTTGAACAAACCAAGAGATGGTGGTAAGATGTTTGCTGGGAGTTGCTTTCTTAGATATGAGACCCACCCTTTCGTTAGGAACAAGACGTACACGAAAGAGTCTGCAGCAGGTTGGATAGGCGAAAATGTTAACTAAAGTCCTACATGTGTCATATTTAGGTGAAGGAATTTATACTTTGCCATAACAATAAACCAAAATAAACCTTTTGCAAATCCGTATAACATCTACACGACTTTTAGGAGGCAAAATCAATTGCAATAATATTCTGCAAACGGAAAATAAACACAAAAGAATACGTTGTTATGTTTTAATATATTGCTTTAGTAATGTACGTTGTTATGCTTTAATATATTGCTTTAGTAGTATATCATTTCCGTCATTTCTTTGAATTTTTTACTTTTCACCTCAATTTTTAAAATACTTGGTTAATAATATATGTTATATTATTAGTAACATATATGTTACTAATCATTACAAAAACTAGTTATTATGCCTAAAGATATTTTAAAGCTAGTATGAGTATAAATACTTGGAAAATCAATTTTTAGTCATCTTTATGATATTTATGGGGGTTACAATATCACAATCACTAGATTTTTTGAGCATTTATAAGCATCCATTCATTGGTTACAAAGTGAATGAGAACTTTTAAGAATTAAGTGAGTAAATGAGAATCACTTAAGTTACAAATATTAAGCAAGGTTGAATTTCTTGTATTTATGTATTTAAAAAAACATTGAATTTCCTATTCACCCTTCAAGGAAGATTGTACGATGATTCCTCTTTGTTGATCAAAAATTGTTGTAAGAAGGCTCCAATTGAATTTATTTGCATGTGCACACAATTGATTATAATGAATTATAAAATCTAGAGTATTGACTCCACAAGGACTACAGCTGCTAAACATATTAATCCTAGTCAAGAAATGCAATTAAAAGTAACAATAATTTAGGGAAAATGACTAAATTATGAAAAAACAAAATTAAGGCAATTGAATATCAAAAGAGAGTTTAAGATGGCAAACGCTAGGGTTTAAGAGTTCACTTACGAGTAGTTCTAATTATCATATAAGATTTATTCTCAAGGTTGAAATAACAATTAATCCAATGCATCTATGCCCTCTCTCGGGACATATAGATATATCCAACTAGCTAATTACAACCTCACAATGGTAAATTCAACCTAATCAAACTCATTGTGCAAAGTGATGAAGCAAGCACACGCAAGAGGGGGTGAAATGTGTGCAAAAACATTTAAGATACTTTCAAATCAATAAGATCCTGCTCAAACAAAATTAATTTATAAATAGAAATGTCCTATAAATTTTCAAAAAGATCTTATTATCGTTGAAAAAGAAAGGAGGTTGTTAATATGAAAGGAGCCTGTTATCGCACAAAAGGATATCAACCTGTTTAATCAATAACAACCTACTAGCACTTAAAAAGAAAGGAACCTCTTGTGATATAAAAATAGAAGGAGCCTATTATAAAGCTGAAGGAGCCCATTGAAAATATCAACTTATAATGCAGAAATTTAAAAGTAAGAAAGAGAAAATAACACAGTAGATTTATACTAGTTCGACTTATAACAAAACCTACGTCATTTCCATTCTAAGTTTTCGATATCTCTATTTAACATTCTTAATCATTTTTCTGTACTGACCGACTTCAATTTTGTTTCACCAAGCTCACCTAATGTGGACAACAACCTCTTCTTTAGATCTTGAATGATGTTCTTTATGGAAGAGTTTTCCTCCTTCAACTTTTCATTTGTATTACATGATTGGACCCATTTAGCATACATTAACTCATAAGCTTCATAAATATCTTCCTTTTAATAATCTGAAGTACTGTCATCACTGTCATAATCTGAAATTGAGTTTTGAGTGATTCGTCTGCATTTTTTTCGAAATTTTCTATTTTACTCATGTTTTCGTCCTTGGTTACTTCCTTCTTGGTTATTATAAAGTAAGTAACTGGACTTTTGCTTGCTTAGAGCACTTCTTCCCGAGTTTATCTGCTTGGTTTGCTATGTCATGTAGTTTTTCATGGAAGTCTCCAATGGTTTCACTCTCATCCACTTTTAGCTCTTCAATTCTCGCAGCCAATATATGAAGTTTTGAGGTTATCATAGATTTTGATCCTTCGTGTATAGTATGCAAAGTGTTCCATGCTTCTTTCACCGATTCACAAGCTAATATCATAGCAAAGCGACCTTCATCAACTGCATTGAAGATGGTGTACAAGAATTGAAAATTTCAAAGTGTTCTCTCTTCTTCAACCCTTGTCCACTCAGATGCATCTTTAAGCACTACTTCTCCCATTTTACTGGATGTGTCTAGCCATTTTACTGAATGTGGGGTTGTGTTATACATGGACGTGTAGTGGAATGAAGTGTGGCTAGTTTTTTAAAACAATACCAAATTTAATAAGTACCTATAATTAAAACAAAGAACTCTTAATTAGTACAATTTAAACATTATAAGGACAAGAATTTAGCAAATTATAAATCTAAAATTAATACAAAAATGCCCTTTAACAATAAACTCCCAACTTTGACTAATAAATTTCTATCCATTAGAGGGAGGCTGCAATTCTTCAAATTTATTCTTAGTTCTAAACATATTTTCCAGTCTTCTATTATGTTTTTATCTAGGCAATTTATCAAAGTTATGGAGAAGATATTGAGGAATTTTTTATGGGAAATCAATCTTCATATGGCAGGTATATAAAAGTGAAATGTTCATACATACACAATCCTAAAGAAAATGGGGGGGGGGGGGTTAGGTATTATTTCAGTCAACACGACTAAGAAGGTCTTAATTTTAAAGAAACTTCAACATATAATTTTGGAGAAAGATTTATTGTGGATTAAGTGGATTTATAGTTACATCCTTAAAGGTAGTCCTTTATAGCCCATTCCACCTAATTCCACTCAGTCCTAGTTTTTAAGCAGATTTTGAAGTTGAGAGGAATTATGGAAGAAAGATTATCATGTAAAATTGGTGACAGGAATAAGGCATTCCTATGGTTCAACAACTGGATTGGTAATAGACCATTAATAAGATGCTTTAATACTCATCAATGTCGGAATGGATTTAACCCCAAAGCTAAGGTTGGTAGTGTCATTTCTCATTCATGATGGACTGAATTTCCAATATTAATCCAACATCTCACTCCTAATTATCATCCAAATGAAAATGTGCAGGATTCCTTCTTCTGACTAAACCAACCACCAAGCAAGTTTAATAAGAAAACTTGCATGAATTGGTTAACCTAAAGGAGTCAAAGGTCAAATGGTTCCTTATAATTTGACATTAAGGATGGCAATTGGGCTTGAGGTAGGCTCGACCTAAAGTAAAATGGCCAGGTTTAAGTTGATTGAGCCTCAGGTCGACTTTGAGCTTAAGCTGCCCAGTCTCGGCCTAGCCTAAAACCTAACCATTCTAAACAAAATGAAAAAATGAAGTTGTTTTACACCTTATTTAAAAGAAAATAAGTTGGGTTGGGCTTAGGCTGCCTCTGACCCATTGGGACCTCAGGCTAAGCCCAAGCCCCAGCAGGGCATGGTTGGGCCGAACCAAGCCCCTTGCCATCTTTATTTAGCTTAAGGCACTTATGTTTGATTCTTCTTTGATACTCTAGCAAGCTATACTAGATAGAATAAGTACTATGCATAGGCTACTTTTCACAATACAGATTCGAGGTGTATTATGTGTTGATGTCATTGGTTTAAAACTTAGTCTCTATGGTTTTCCATTTTTATAACCCAAACATTCATAACATTTTTAGCATTATGACCTAAATGTTCATCTTATTTACTCTCTTTATATTCTCCTAATAATGCTGATCTTTTTTACTCTCTTTATTGTCTACTAGTAACATTCATCTTGTTTTTACCTAT
Source organism: Erythroxylum mucronatum (assembly GCA_027563825.1). Lineage (NCBI taxonomy): Eukaryota > Viridiplantae > Streptophyta > Magnoliopsida > Malpighiales > Erythroxylaceae > Erythroxylum > Erythroxylum mucronatum. Next base: position 1,744,921 of record JAOSBP010000009.1, read on the forward strand.
ATATAGTTTGTCCATCTCATTTACTGATATATACATATTCACCTCTATAATATACAATCTCATCAAACATAACTCCTTTCTTTTATATACAAGCTCATCAATCATAACTCCTTTCTTTTATACACAATTAACCCTTGGATTAGATCCCATTATCCTGCTTCATTGTAGAGGGGGAATTTCTGAATTAGGGCTGTGATTTTTCACGATGTCTTCCATTCAGATAAGCCGTCACTATTTTAATTTGTGCCATTTCATTATTTCACCAACAATCTAATTCAAAAAATTAAAATTGTTATGTTATTTGTGCTTTTTTTTTGGAATTTGTTGTGTTCTTGCTCCCATTTTTGATATTGATATTGTTTGCTGGAAATTATTATGTTCTTGCTATTTCGTTTTTATTTCGACATAAGTTGGAACATTATTCTATTCTTATTGTTGCGTTAGTTGGAATAATGTTTGCTCTTTCTGCTTTTTCCAAATTCAATATGTTGCCTACAAATGAAACCAACATAGGTTCTTCCTTTACTTTTCCTCACATAGGTTCTGGCCCTCTCACCATGACCCAAAAATTATACCTAACCTGACTAGATTAGAGCTTCTAGATAGGAGATTTTAAATGATGGTCAAAGAAAATTATGTTTTATTTTTAACAATACGAAATTAATTATAAGTTGTTTCAAGATATTCCTAGTGACATTATGGACCCTAAGACAACTAAAGATAACCGTACCATTAGGGGAGTGTTGCTCAACCATATGATAAACCCATTATTTGATATCTATTGCAAGTACAAAACTTCCAAGGAAATTTGGGATGCCTCTGAAGTTAAATGTGGGATCGTTGATGTTAGTACAAAGAAATATGCAATTGTTAAGTGGTTAAAATTACTATTGTTGATGATAAGCCCATTATGGACCAATTATATGAGTATGAAAACCTAGTTGTTGAAATCCTTGCTGAGGATGTGGACATCTGTGAGCTATTTCAAGCTAATGCCTTTATTGAGAAACTACCAACCTCATGGATTGAGTATAAAAACTAGTTGAGGTATAAGAAGAAGGACATAAAACTACAGGAATTGGTTGGGTATAAAAAGATTAATGATGCCAACCATACACAGAATAAGGCCAAATCACATACCATTGTTCCTACTATTAAGAATAATGCGATAGAACACAAAAATATAGGTAACCTCAATAAAATGGTAGACAAAACAGGTCCTTCAACAACAACATGGTCAGTTTAAGCACACAAGGATTGATGGTGACTATTTATGGTGCCACAAGCCAGGCCGTCCTGCTACTTTTTGTCAAGCTAGAATGAATCATAAGAAAAAAGACCAAGGACATAAACCACAACAATTCAGGAAAGGAAAATAGAAGGGGTACTATTGGGGTAACCAGAAGAGCTTTGGTAAGCCTCGAGCTAATATGGTCGAAGCTGGTGATGATGAGGACATCATTACTGCTGTGGTATCTGAAGTTAACTTTGCTGAAAATTTGGTTGAGTGGATTGTTTACATAGAAACCGCACGCCATATCTGGAACAACAAAGACCTATTCAAGAAGTGGAATGATGCTGCTGATGGTGAATTTCTTTACATGGGCAACTGCAGCAAAGTTCCTATCTAAAGAGTTAGGAAGGTCACTCTTAAACTCACCTTTGAAACTTTTTGGCCTTAAAAAATGCTTTATTTATGCCTAATGTTCACAGAAACTTGATTTATGGTGCATTACTTAACAACGTTGGGGTTAAACTTACTTTTGGTTATGATATGCTAGTTCTTACTAAGAATGGATACTTTGTTGATAAAGAGTTTTGTAATGGGGGCTTATTTGTACTTAATGTTAAAATGAATGCATCTGCTTCTTCTGCTTACGTTGTTGAGTCTCATGATCTATGGCACTCTAGACTTAGGCACGTGAATGTTAGGTTAATTAAGAGGATGAAAAGCTTAAACTTGTTGCCTAACCATATCTCCAATGAAATGAAAAAACTGTCAAATTTATGTTGAGGCTAAACACTCTAAGAAACCTTTTAAGTTAGTGACCAAGAGAGCATCACAATTGTTGGAATTGGTGCATACAGATTTGGGTGATTTTAAGAATAGTATGAGTGAAGTAGGAATGAGATATTATATTACAAATGATTGTTTTTTATTTACTAAGGCTTACTTATTGAAAAATAAAAAAAATGCAGAGAAAATGTTTATAAAATACAAAGTTGAGGTTGAAAACTAATTGGAAAGGAAAATTAAGAGATTAAGTTCTGATCGATGTGGTCAGTACAGTACTGATTTTCTTACTGATTATAGTGGAAATTTTGGGTTATTTATGAGCATTCAACCCTTTATACACCTGAACAAAAATGGAATAGCTGAGAGGAAAAATTAACTAAAAGCTTAAGGATATAATGAATGCAGTGTTGACTTCCTCGAGTTTACCTAATTTTATATGAGTGGGAAGCTATTTTTTAGCTTGTTATTTTCTAAATAGAGTCCCGCATAAGAAACTAGAAAAAAACCCTTATAAAATTTGGAAAGGTTATCCACCTAACTTACATTTTTTGAAAGTGTGGGTTGTGTCTTGCTAAGGTTGCTCTTCCTGAACATAAGAGGAAGAAAATTAACCTGAGACCATTGATTCAATTTTTGTGGGATATGCTTCTAATAGTGCTACCAATAGATTTATGATTAAGGAAGAGAGATCTAACATTTATAGATCAATTATGGAGTCAAGAGATGCAGTGTTATATGATCTACCTCAAGACTGTAAGCCTTTCGAGTGTAAGTGGATTTTCAAAAGGAAATTGAGACCTGAAAGAACCATTAAGAAGTTCAAAACAGGACTTGTGATTGAAGGCTTTAAACCAAAGGAAGCATTGGACTTTTTGATGCTTACTCGCCTGTTACTAAAATTGGGTCTATAAGGATGTTGTTCTCTATTGCCTCAATATTTAAGCTTCATATGCACCAAATGGATGTTAAGAAAACTTTCTTAAATCGTGATCTTGATGAGGAAATTTATATGGTACAGTCAGAGAGGTCGAGAGTGCCTAGTCAAGAGCAAAAGATGTGTAAGTTGGTTAAGTCTTTGTATGGACTTAAACAAGCTCCCAAATAGTGGCATGAGAAATTTGTAAGTGAGATATTCAAATATGATTTCACCTCTTGTGATGTTGATTCTTGCATTTATGTGAAATCTGATGCCAATGATTGTGTTATCGTCACTCTTTATATAGATGATATGTTTATTTTTGGTTCGCTTATCTGTCATTGATACTATTAAGAGTTTCCTAAAGTCTATGGAGTTTATTTTATAAATCAAAGGTGATAAGACTTACTCTAGTTTTAGGTTGAATCAAACTCAAACTATTGAGAAATTTTTGAAGGACTTTGGTTACTATAATGTTGAACCATTCAAAACACTCTATGATGCTAATGTTGCTTTAAAGAAAAATCTTAGTGATAGTGTAAACCAAGTTGAGTATGCTAAAATTCTTAATAGTGTAATGTTCTTGATGACCTATTCTCATCCTGATATTGCATACTATGTGCTTAGACTTAGTAGGTATACTCATAATCCTATTCAAGAGCATTAGAATGCACTAATTCATTTTCTTGAGATACTTGAAGGGTACAATGTATTATGGGCTATCTTTTGGTAGTCATCCTCCTATATTGGAGGGGTATTCTAATGCTAATTGGGTTACAGAGAGTGATGATATACACTCTACCAGTGGTTATATTTTTAGTTTGGCAGGAGCTGCTGATGGGATTCCGCAAGTTCACGAGTCTCATGTAGTACAGTATAATATCGTTCCACAGGGAGTAATTGTGTAAGTACTAGACTTGGATCACTCAATTAATTGGACAAAGAGATTGTGTAAGAATGGGGAATTAAAATAAGAAATTTAAATATAAAAAATAATTAAATCAAAGATAAAGAAAATTGCGAATATTTCTGAGGATTACTCCGAATGAAATGTAGTAAGCTTCAAGGATGGTTCCACTTTGAGCATTTTTTATGGACTTTACTTGGATCAATTTATTAGGTAAATTTTGGTTGATAGAAAGTTGAGCCTAGAGTTTCTCAGATCCTTTTTCAAGGTATCAAAGGAGTATTACGCAATAATCCTAGTCTACTATCGTAGCCTAGCAATCAAGCATAACCCATTAAGTTCTTTGCTAACCTGGTTTTCTCTCATAAATTCAGTTTATGTCTAAATCTGAAATTTATAAGTTCTCTGTTTGGAGTTCCGTTATTAATTTTCACCTATCGGTTCTTCAATTAACAACTAATGTCAAGTAATGGTTGGCCAAACACAATACCAGCAAAATTAATCTCAAATCAGAGAAATCAAAACCAAAAATCCATACAATTAAATCAACCGAGATTTCAATCCATAAAATTTAGCTAAAATTTTCTGCCCCAATCTTGAAGCTTCGGGGAAGCTACTCACTCATGGTAGAATGAAAACCACATAAATTATGTTCAGCAAACAACATTAGGAGAAATTAAATAATAGAAAAGAAATTGAATGAGTTTCAGGTCTCCCTTTAATGTTGCGTCACTGAGTAGTCTCCTCAAATTGCGCTTGCGTTGTTTTGATTTTCCTTGGATGTTCACCTGTAGCGTGATTTTATGGTGGCCTGGTGGCTCCCTCAAGTTGGTGATTTTTCCTTGTGAAGATCTGGCTCCACGTTTTGTTTTCAGCCCCAAAATTGTTCCTCCCTTTTGGTGTATTGCGTTATTTTTCTGTTGTGTGGTCCTCCCGGTGGGTCTCTTTGGCTTCCCCCTTTCTTTGGGTTTTTGGTTGCTCCCCTCTGCTTTTGCGTGAGTCTTTTTTGGTGTAATGTTTGGTAGCTGAATGGTGGGTCACTTGGGGCTCTCTCTTGGTATTGTAACGTTGATGCTTAAAACGTAAAGTCAGTGGAGTGTTGAGAGCTCCTCTCGAATAAATGGAGAGTTGGTTAGTAAATGGAGCCCCCCTTTTGTTTGTTGTCCCGTTAGTGCTCCAAGAACCCCCTATTAGTGTAATGTTTGAGAGCAACTTGCTAGAGCAATGTTAGTGGACAAAGTTTTTGGTGAGTGGCCCCTCTAATTTGCGTGAGTGGAGAGTTCCCAATGTAGAGTTAGTGCTTCCTTTTTTTTCTATGCGTGGTCCCTCTTGGATGAGTCTCTTTTGTCTCAACCTGCTGCTAACGTCTTCTCATATATCTCCACCAACAGCTAGCGATCTTTTCTTTACAATCAGCTGGCAATGTTTTTATTTTTACAACTAGCTACTTTGTTGTTTTCCTCCTCTTTTGTCAAATAAACACACTCACATAGCTCTCTTATCCCTGTGCCGCCATTGCTTTGGTTTCTCTCTATATAATCAATTTTCTGGTCCCACGCAAAACTCATTCTTCGTTCCTCTGCTCACGCCTCTAGCACTGTTGTTTGCTCATGCCTAAGCCACCAAAATTGACGCAGATTACCTTTTTTTCCAGCGTTTTGCCTTGGACTGTTATAGTCCTTTACAACTAAAATCAAGTTCATTTCCTACAAATTAAACATGAACAATTATAAATGCAAATTTAGGTAAACTAAACAATTTAGCAGGAAATATATGTATAAAACTCAATAATTAATCCACAAATTAAGGGAAAATACCACTCATTTCAATGATAAAAATGCCTTCAACAGTTGCAGTATCTTGGAAATCATCCAAGAAAACATATATTGCGAGATCAACAATGGAGACTGAATTTATGGCTTTGGAACTGGCAGGATGGGAAGCTGAGTGGCTAAGGAATCTCTTAACAGATATCCCACTTTAAGAGATTGTGATTTTTAGGCTGCCATCCATGTTACCAAGAACAAGGCATATAATGGTAAAAGTAGACATATTGGATTGAGATATAAAATTGTATGTACTTTGATTAGGCATGATATAATCTCTCTAGACTATGTCAAGTTAGAGAGAAATTTAGTGGATCAGTTTACAAAAGCTTTAAGTAGAAAACTAGTTTCAGAGCATGCCAAAAGGATGGGGTTGAGCTCAATTATGTAGTAACCTTATGATGGACGCCGGTCTTGAGAAACCAAATTCAACAGGTCAAATAAAGTTATATGGTGACTACTTATTTATACTTTGTTTGCGGAATAACACTGAGATATATTCAATTGTTGAATTTTTTCCTTAGCATGACTTTATTGTGTTTGATGAGGTTGGATGGTTTAATCCTTATTTGAGCTCCATAGTCCAAGTTTGGGTGGTATGAGCAGTACACACCTGATGGACTCACCTACGTGATTGTGGGGGACTAGCCACCCTCCTATGAGAGCATTTGAGTTATCTTTCTAGAGCGATCATAAGACCAGGGCATTTTGAGGCTGTTTGTTTCTCTAGCAGATTCTGTCTCCGATTTTCTTGGAGAACAGTGTTAGGACTTACTTTTCCTAGTTATTCCCGTATGTTTTTTCCTAAATTGTTATATTTTGTTTCTCAAGTTTTGGACCAAGTGGGAGATTGTTGCTCTTATTGGTCCAAAGCTTGGTCTCTATGATTTCTCAATGTTTTGACCCAAATGTTCATAACATTTTTAGCATTATGACCCAAGCGTTCATTTTATTTACTCTCTTGACCTTTCTTGTAATAACGCTCATCTTATGTACTCTCTTTATTGCCTCCTAGTAACGCTCTTCTTTTCTTTGCCTTTATATAGGTTGTCCATCTCGTTTATTATACAAGCCCATCAAACACAGCTCCTCTCATTTATATACAAGCTCATCAAACATAGTTGTTTTCTTTCCGTTCTTCAGTTTTCTTTACTCTCGAAGGTAGTACCTATTCTACCATTTGGAGTGTATCGAAGTTGGAGGAGGAGGAGGTGTTAATCCTAGGGTCGGATTCCATTATCCTATTGCACCGTAGAAGGGGAATTTCTAACTTAGCGTAATAATTTTTCACAACGTCTTCCATTCAGATAAGTCATCCTAATTTTAATTTGGTGCCATTTCATTATTTCGCTAACATTATTTGCATGAAGGACCTAGAAGCCACAAACCACCTTTTGTTTTACTATGTAAATTCTCAAACGAACTTTGTGGTGTTATTAAAGTTGACTGTCTACGGAATTTTAGAAGCAGCTAGCTCCTTTACAGACACGATTAAATGGCTGGTTTTACAGTCTGACCTCTCTAATTCCATCATTTACATAATCTCTCTAGCTACTTGTAGCGAGGAAGCCTGGAAAGAGAGAAATTTCTGACGAATTAGAAACAAACAGAGAAAAGGTGGAAGTCACGAATTCTCTAGTTATAAAAATTAGAGAACAACTAATGGTCTCAAATGTTCTTAATGTTAGCAGCAGTCGAGCAATCCAATCGTGGGGAATAAGCTAATCGTAACTCTAGTTGTCTATTCCTTAATGCATGCAAAGGAACACAACAGTTCTGTTACTAAATTTCTACATCATAATCTCCCAATTATCATTCATATAAAAATTAAATATCGGTTACAATAATTAAGTTTAATTTGCATACATCAAGTATGTAATAAATAATAAGATTAGAAAATAGCTAGTTTATTTTTATATAAATGACAACAACAAAATAAAAAGGATGACCAAATAGTTCATACATTATTCAATACAACATACTTGACCAAGCGATCGAACAACATACATATACTGACACATGACTTAAATATGGAACTTTATGTGAAATACAATTAGCTAGTACACATGATAGAGCAATTAAAGCACAATATTCAGTAACTCTAATCATCTCCATAGGAAAGTTTATAGGGTGTAATCTCCTCACAATACCAACTACGATCATATTTTAACAATACTTTTCATATATAGCAAACAGGTAAACCTTGGTCGATTTATGCGTTGACGAAAGGGAAAAGCTCATATCTAAAGTTGCAACTTGCACCCACAACCCTCCCTCCTCGTTTCGCATTGCAGCAATTGGGAAGCTCGCTTATGGCCTGGTCAAGGCAGCTTTGACAATTAGCACTAGATAGATCTCTCGTGCATTGAGCTAAACCATATAGTTTTTGTGATTCCTCTAGCTCTAGCTCGCCAGTGGCATACAACTTTGGACTTGCATAAGCTTTACGGGACACTGCGCTCAACAAGTACTTCACTTTTGCATTGAATTCTTCTGGATTGCTTACTTCTTGTACGTTCCACATGTAGAATCTGTACTGGTTATCGATTTTCCCGAAGAATTCCAAATTTGAGTACTTTAAGAGGCAGTAGTCGTACCAAATAGCCGCACCCTTGTTTGTGGGGCAGCGTTGGCGGATCTCTGTGCTTGCTTCGGCTACGCAAGTCTTGCAATCTTCAGTTGAGACATCACCGCGGCATAGAGCTAGACCGTTTACGCGGTATTGGCCTCTACCATTTGAGCCAAGGGCAAATCCTGTTGGAGGTGTAGTTTTGGATAGGAAGTTGAGCAAACTGTTTAAATTAGCGCCATAAGGGGTCCTGGCAGTGTAATTTCCTTCGCTGAAACAGAAATGAAAGAGTGGACTTGAGCCAACGGTGCCTTGGAGGCGGAGTAGAAGACAGAAACATATTAGAAGGATTGGTTTTGAGCAAAACATGTTTGAACTTTGTGAATATGGGGAATGATAGAATCTCTGGTTTTAATGCGTTCATTTGTGGCCCCTTTAAATAGAGGGAAATGGATTTATCATGCACAATAGTTCGCCAAAGAATGAAGTTGAAATTGCTGACGTTTTCATAATTTCTAGAAGTAAAATTAGACTGGATCGAGGTTGACCTCTACAGTATGAGTTTATTGTCATCTGCATGTAACGTATCCATTTAATTTTTCAACTATAAAATTGAACTGTCATTTTTGACGTTGTTAGGTAATGTTGCCACACAAAAATCTTGATTTTTTGCTAATTTTTCGATAATAATATAAGAAAAACAACAATAATATCAATTTATAGATTGTTAAAATATTCAAAGTGGGTTTTAGTGGCTTATTTCAAAGAGTGGAGAGGAATACATAAAATACAACTCTATCAACTTGATTGGAATTAATATGCCTAAACTTTGATGAAGTGGACATTAAGCAAGTACATAGCTAACGAGGAAAAGTTGTGTTAAGATATTTTATGTTTATTTCTTACCGATCTGTTGGGATCTGTTGGCTTGTTTTCTAGCAATCTTTGTAAAATAGGAAACTGTAACATGAATAGTTAAAAACTCTTAGCTGTAAGTTGACCCTACAATCATGGACTCCATATTACAGTTTCCTATTTTACAAAGATTGCTAAAAAACAAGCCAACAGATCCCAACATATCAGTAAGAAATAAACATAAAATATCTTAACACTCTCCCTCAAGTTGGTGCATAGATGTCGTTCATGCCCAACTTACTTACACACTTAAAAAACACTTGAATCGAAACTGTTTTAGTAAGAACATCAGGCAATTGATCCTTTGATCGAATCTTTGGTAACTCTAGTATCTTTCTATCTAATTTCTCCTTGATTAAGAATCTATCTACTTCCACATGCCTTTGGTGCGATAGTGTTTAACCGGATTATGAGCAATATCACATGCAACCTTATTGTCACAATACAGTTGAATTGGTTGTTAAGATATGTTATATTTATTTCTTACTGATCTGTTGGGATCTATTGGCTTGTTTTTTAGCAATCTTCGTAAAATGGGAAACTGTAATATGAAGTCCATGATTGTAGGGTCAACGTACAGCTAAGAGTTATTTTTAACCATATATTTGATGTACAGATACAATAAAAATATCAGTAAAAGGCAGAAAGTTTTATTTTGTCATTTTTTCAACTAGTTGAACGGCTTGTTAGGCCAAGCTAAGATGTGGAGTGTATGTGACCAAATTGAAACCCAATATATAAATACATATTATCACCTAAGACCTTCATGTCAGTTTGATGCCCTTAATTCATATTATCGAAAAGGATCCAAAGTTTATTGAAAGTGGAAGAACTTATCGTTTGAGCCCATCTTTTACAAAGTTTAGAGAAGTTGAGATGCAAAACAAAACTTGCACCAAATTGGTACCAAAGCAACGTCGAACATATGATGATTTTAAGCAAGAAGTTACAGGTGAAAATCAACATCGATTACAACCTAGTGTTAAGCTCGAGTTACAAACTAATTCATAATATATAGAAGTTCAAAAAATAAATCACTACAAGAAAAATGGAGTTTAGCGACGGAAATTACCGACGGAATCCAGACAAATTTCGTCGGTAAGCTTATTTAGCGACGGAATATACTCACGGAAAAAAGCGTCGGAAATATGGCTGTCGGTAAATTTACCGACGGAAATTTGTTTCCGTTGGTAAATTTACCGACGATTATTCAGTTCGGTCGGTAAATTTTTCTGTCAGAAAATTAGCAACGGAAAAAAATTCCGTCGGTAATTAGCAACGGAAACAAATTTCCGTCGGTAATTACCAACGGAAAAAATTTCGGTCGGTAAATTTGCTGAAAACTATTTTTTAAAATTTACGTGCAAAGTGTTTAGTTTCTGTAGGACCTCGGCCTCTCGGGCCTCGCGTCCTTAAGGCCTCGGCCTCCCGGGCCTCCCGCCCACCCTCTTGTAGATATTGGCCGCTTTAGGCCTCGGTCTCTAGGGCATCACACCCTTACGATTTTGTTCTTCCACATGACTTCCCAGGAGGTCACCCATCCTAGTACTGTTCTGGCTCTAGCACGTTTAACTTCGGAGTTCTGATTGGATCCGGTGCGTTAGGGCATGGGAAACGCGTCTACAAGTTTCCCGTTTCCACACTCTTATAAGGCATGCTTCGTTCTCCTCTTACTGGCCGTTAATAATAATAATAATAATAATAATAATAATAATAA
>JAOSBP010000009.1:1766643-1779217 GCA_027563825.1 Erythroxylum mucronatum
TTTTGGGCTGTCAAAATACAGCCGTTATGCTGCCGAAATTTCGGTAAAAAGGGTTTAAAAAGTGAGTTTGACAATTGATATGGATGTATAAGAAAATAGAAAGGGAAAACTGTATGGTTTGGATTAGTATGAGAATGGTTTTAAGATTTAAAAAAAAATTATACCGGTTTTGGAATGTCTAAGGTTTCCAACGCGTCTCGCATAGTTTTTCGATAATTGTGTTCGGATGTCGGATCCGTTGTCGCTTTATGTTTTTGTTTCAGAATTTGAATTCCGTGTCCGATACTTGGTTTTCGCATGGCAATTAATTTGCTTCCGTTTTGTTCCGCTTTGAATTCGTTAAGAAATCCGTTCTTTCCGATTTTGTTTTCCGTTTTTCGGTTGGGATCCGGCTCTCGGATCGGGTCCTAACAAAGGTCTCACAAGGTCTACTCCTCTCTCAGTCCAAATACATTTCAAATCTCATATCTTGGACTGGATTAGATGACAGCAAAACCTGCCAAACACCCATGGCCACAACCCTGTCCCTATCTAAAGAAATTTGGGAAAGAATGGATGATGCCATCCTTTATCGAAGTGTGGTCGGTGCTTTACAGTACATAACCATGACTAGACCCGATGTGGCATTCTCTATTAACAAATTGTGCTAGTTTATTCATTGTCTCACAACTGAGCACTGGAAGGCTGTCAAATGCCTAATTCGCTATCTTAAGCACACTAGCGATTATGGTCTCCTTTTTACAAAGTCTGCATCTATGTCTCTTCAATGTGTCATTGATAGTGACTGGGCAGGATGTCCTAGTGATCGCAGGTCCATTAATGGCTATGCCGTCCACCTTAGCTCCAATTTGATATAATGGGCTTCAAAGAAACAACCTATTATCGCAAGATCTTCCACTGAGAGTGAGTACAAGGCAATGGTGAATGCAACTGCTGAGGTGTGCTGGTTGCACTCTTTGCTTCATGAATTAGGTTTTCATTCATCATCTCCCTCAACAACGTGGTACGACAACCTTGGTGCAATATACCTTTTTGCTAAACCCATTTTTCATGCACGAACCAAGCACATCAAACTAGGCTATCATTTTGTGCGTGAATTGGTTCCATAGGTCAGCTTGCCATTCGTTTTATTTCAAGCGCAGATCAATTTGCGGATATCTTAACGAAACCTTTAGGTCGACGGCTGTTTGAGCATCACCGAGACAAGCTCCGACTTCTCCCTATTTCATCATTCGCTTGAGGGGGGATGTTACGGAAACATTCTGTCAATAATAAGCATATATGTCAACTCTTTGTCTTTAAGCTAAATTCACGAGATCTGCTCCCTCGTCTATACATATGTCATGCCTTATATTTCTCTTACAGTTTAGCAACCTTCCATATAGTGTAGCTTGAATCCTATATATATATCCTTGTAAACATTCATACAAATATACAACAAAGATTCTATTCATTCCATATTCAATAAAAGTTAATAATAATTAGGACAGATGAAATTTAAGGAAAAATGGTGCTTAGTTGAATTGGGTTGATGAATTATCACTTTGGCAAGGTCAAAACAAATAATGATTATACTATTGAAATGATGTTAGTCGATTGTGATAGCTCTTATTTTATTTTCAAACAAATGAAGTGATGTTAGTAGTTTGTGATAGTTCTTATTTCTTTTCAAAAAAACCACAATTCATTTCTATATGAATTAACTTTTATTTTTATTTATAGGAGCCCAACTAACTAAGGCTTCTAAGTTAAAACAAAATTATGAACTACCGATTACTTTTTAGGGCGTTGATCCTTCTTACATTCCATGTAATGACTACTATTGGTGTAAGATTTGAGCATGATTCAAGGCCTTTGATCTTTATTTCTTGCTCGATCCCCTATTTGTGCTTGATGCAGCTCCGTTATTTTGGTTTTTACTATAGTATCTCTCAATTTTTAACTAGTGTTTGGTCTTATCTATAATCTTTATGGCTTAGTGGACTCTAATTTGAATTGTTTCGCTATACTAGGTATCATTTCCATTCTTTTAAGCTTCATTAATAATATCTAGGGATTGGGATATATATATATATACACACATCCTGAAGTCAGATTGTACAACTGTCTAATTATATATACACTTTCCAAGCTTGTTATTTATCTCATTATAGTATGTCCTACGTTGAATTCTTTTTCTCTATAGGATAACTGGAGAAACTAATGTTCAATGATGTATCAATTTATGACAAAGAATTAGTGTTACAAAGAGATTCTTTATTAACCTGGTTCTTGTGATCTGTTGATGAGGTAATTTTAGGGTAATTTAGGCCCTTGATGAGCCTATCTCAATAAGCTCGTTATAGTCACCTCTTAAAAACTTCTTGCCCATAGTTTTTCATGCTTTATGATGTTAAAACTTCTTGCCCATAGTTTTTCATGCTTTATGATGTTGACTTCCGATGATAGGTTATTAAAACCTCAGCCTCTACAAGATTATCCACATCCGTCAGTTTTAACAAGGGAATAAAGTATAAAAGTTCTGTTCTAAACTCCATCTCAATGCAAACTCTCATATGGACGGTTCTCTTCATACGTTGATTTACCTGAACAACTTAATAGCTCAAATTTGCAAGGTCCCAACATTCTAATAGGAAAATAAAAAAACAAATTCAAATGGGAACATGTTTAAATTTGATTTAATAAAAAAGGCCTTTAACTTTGATTTGAATGTCAACGTATATGAATTAAACGCTCTCAAGAGGTGTGGCTCGATGGTTGAGAGCGGGGCTTGGCTTCGGTTAGGTCTCAGATTCGATTCTATGCTAGCCCTTCTTATAAGAGCCTGTGGCAGCTAGGGTTTTACCTGTAGGTGGAGAACTAGTTGAGTTCTCAATGATAAGGTACGCCCGCTTGGCCCGCCTGTGGGGTGGTGCGCCAATTGGGCTCTCGGAGAGGTATGCCTGCTTGGCCCGCCTATGGGGTTTCCTCGAAAAAAAAAGTATATGAATTAAACGTAGGGCTCAAATTCATTAAGAGTGGAAATGATCACCAACTGAAATAACTAGAATTTAGGTAATAACTAGTATAGCATGGTAAAATTTTAAAATTGCAAGTCTTATCTTTTTCCAATACAGTAAAATAATATTTGCTGTCATAAAAATATTTAAGAAAATGAATAAAAGAAAGCTATTATATAAAGAGCTTGTTTATTGGAAAATTAATAAAATAAAATAATCCTTCCGAGCAGGCATAAGGTGTTGAAGATGTAAATTCTGGGGTTTCATTCTACTTTTAAGCGTTAACAAATGGAAATCAGAGGAGATGACTTTTTCCTCTACCTTTGCCAAATTCCCAAGCAGTCGAGAACTCTTCGATTTGTTCGTCTTCCCCTGATGTCCCTTTTTAGTTATGACAAGTTTGAATGGAACAAATAAGTTAACTATGGGAATAAACGATAGGATTAAACTAATCCTTCGTCCGCCAGCCAAAAAATGAAAAATCCTTCAGCATTACGCTATGAAGCTCAAGGGGACAACTACATAACCACCCCTGACTTTGTCTTCTTTTACTAGCGCAATTATATAACTAAATTATGGTTTAAGGTGTATGTACAGGTCCAATTTTGACTGACCAATCTGTGTCCATATAATCTTACATATATACCCAAGGAGTTGGTCTTCTGAACGATTAATGATATGAGTAAATTTAACATTTTGTTTTAATTTTGATTAATTTTCACGGCAACGTTGAAGAAAAAAAAAAGTATTTAGCTCCAATTAATCTTCAATTTCCTTGATTTTGACTTAGTCTTCACCAAATCCTTGATTTTGCACCTAAAAAATAATTATGAAATTAATACCTTCCACAAAAAATAAAACCCTAAAGGTGCCATATTCACCCAATGATTTGAGCTATACGTCCTAGTTTCTTTTTTTCAAGCGTGGAAACTCCATACCAAAAATAGTATGATTGATTCTCATAATAAAAAATAAGATAAAAAATGATGGAAAACAAGTGAATATTCCTATACTATCCCTTATTAATCTTAGGGGACAGAGAAGGGTAGGTTAGCTGAAAGATTATTATCGGTTTATGGATGAATGGTGTCCCTTCATTTTAGGATAAGAAGGGGTAGAGAAAATGCATCAAGCACTCGACGTAAAGCAAAATGTTGAAATAAGAAAATAAATAAGGGATTTAACCCTTACTTACTATTGCATTACTTGCCAATGATATATGCACTTACATTAGTTATAAGTAGTTGATTAATAATAAAGAAAACTGAAGTAGTAGAAATAAACTGTCACTTCATGTACTTGTCAAACCTAATAATAGATGTTTAAGTCTGTTTTCAAGTATGTTTTAGATGATTGTCATGTGCATAGGCTTAGCATTATGTTATTGTTAATGCTTGTATGTATTCTAAGTGTTTGATTGGTCTTAAAGCAAAATTTGGATTTTAATTTTATGTTTCAAGAGGTGTTTGATGTGTTTGTTAGCATTGGAAATTAGGAAATTAAAGAATAAAGAAGATGTAGGATGCATAAAGGATTTCAGGATCATGCTAGGCATTTCATAGGGTTGCATGGCTCTTTATCCTGATTGTGATAGGGAATACAATCGTGACAGAGAGGAAGAATAGTGTGATGCGCGATTGTGTCTCCAAGTCACGATTGTGCCATGAGTGACTTTTCTTCGTGTTTTGAGGTTCAGAACTATTTTTGGAATTGAACAAAGTAGGGAAACCATAGAAACAACCCTATAACCCTAATGCATTATAAAAGAGTATGAAAACACCAAAAAAAGGGGAACAACCACTACATGAAAGAAGATTAAGAGGACACATCAAGAAGAGCTTTAGAGAAATTCGAGATTTCCAGCAACTAGTTTTCTTTCTTTTCCCTTTATTTCTTTCACTATCTTGGATGTTTATTTGGATTTATAAGATGTTTAACATGATTATGAGTTTCTAGATCCCCATTATGGATTATTCTGACATTATTTTGTGAAGCTTATTTCTTCTTGAATTCAATATAATGATGTATGTTTGTGAAAATTTTTGTTCATATACTTAATAATAAATCGATAGAGTGAGTCAAGTAATTAGTGTTAAGGTGTGCAACGAGAGTTGGCAACTTAAAAGACTTAAAATTATCAAATTAACAATCGATAGAAACACCATAAGTATTCTTGCTCTAACTTTGTATTAATTTATTTTCTACATTGAGGACAATGTGTCGTTCAAAGGTAGGGACGTGTATATGTAATTAAATATCATGTGTGTGTGAATTTTACAATTGTATAGTTTTTGATTAGGTTGGCATTATGATGTATGCATTTTGTTAATGTGTCAACGGAAAGAATTTAATGGACTTAGTTTAACTTTGAACATGGTCATTTAATTTGTAAAGGCATAGTAACTTGTGAATTTTGTGTTTTAAGTGTCTTAGGAATGAATATGTATGTTAATTAGGATATGATGCCTATTCTTTCACTCTAGGGAATTTGTTCGTATACATTTATAATTATAGTCAATTGAATTGGTTAGTATTATTAGTATCCTTTCATGAGAATAATTGACTAAGAATAAATGAGGTAAACTAAAAAATTAAATGAAAAAACTATTTTGCTAGTCCTTTTTAAGAAAATTAGGTTAAGAATGGAGTTAGTAGCCGGTTGAGAGTTGTGATATGGCTGAGTAACTAGGGGCATCAAAAGTCTATAATGAACTTCCAACCAAGGTAAATAAAAAATGTAACCTAGTTTAGTAACTAAGGGACATTCATAACAAGTTGTTTGACTTCGTGTCAAAAGACTAGGTTGCAGTTTTAAAAAATCTAAGAAAATGGTGTTATAATAAATTAAACCTATCGATCTTTTAAAAATAGTAATAATTTTTATAATTTTCAAAAAAAAATCATAACTTTTATGAAAGGTTACTTAGTGATAGTTTGCCTTTTTTATTAATTTTTAATAATAAATGCATGCTTACAAGTGTCGTAGGTGAGTGACAAGGGTGCTAATATTTTGATTGACATGTATATTCAAATAGAAGTACTTAAACATGAAAGGACTAAGTTAGTATATTGACACATTTTGAGTGATTAATGTTTGAGGTTAAGATAATTTCCTAATATTTGATGTCATTGTACCATTATTGTATTATTGTATGTGTAGCACTCCAATCTCGTAAGATATGTACCCGACATCCTGCATGATATCCGAGTCCTTGCCCCGCAAGGATGGCATGCTAGCACACTCAGTCAGTCAAACACTTAAAACTCAATACAAAATCAAAATTACACACGTGTATGCAGAAATCAATAATCAAAATGACCCATTTTAATCATAAACTTTTCAATCACAGCAATACAATCATCTGAATTTCAATAGTCATTTGGGCCCATTACAAATACAGAATACTTGTGGTCATAAGTTCATTACATTGTAAAATCATTTACAATCATCTCCAACACGAAAAATTATTACAAAACAGAAACACTCGAATATCTAAGTTACAATAATTGCAGAAACTCTTTTTGATACAAAATAAAGAAAACAAATGCAGACATGAACGGATCTCGACCTCAATCTCTTACTCGATTGTAGTGTACACTCCCATTTATCTAACGGAGTAACTCTTCAGGGCTTGAAAAATATTGTAAATTTTAGGTGAATTTTGAGAACTCAATGAGGTAACCATCATCGATGATTCACTCAATTCATGCATCACATCATTTCAGATAACATACAATCGCATTTTCGCATAATTGATTACGTATCACATTTTCACTTAAGCATAGGAAATTTTGGATTTCACTCAATCAAGCAAACATACTTAACAAGGTGCATATGAAATGCTCATGAGACACTTTTCTAATTATTGCGTTGTTGTGACCGAGTGCCTGAACTATCCCGTATCCATTTTAGATACCAGGCTCATTAATAACTATCTCTTATCCGATGAGGATACAAGGCTCATTTTACATAGTGAGCCTTAGGCTCTTAATCACTGTTTGAGCTCGTGGCTCATTTCACACGTTGAGCTTTAAGCTCTGATCGGTGGCTATTCTGGTCACAACTGCCATTATCTAATCATGCATTCATGTATGGAATGCATCTCACACTTTCAATTAGTATATCATAACACATTTAGTTCCTCACATTAACATTCAAGCAACACTTCAATATCTCAATCCAATATCACAGTCAGCGGACCTCCATTCAATAGTCAAACCACATTCATTCAATCATTTCAAAGCATAATTTAAGCAAACAAGTAATTAAGTGAGACCGTTTAGGTTACTCACAGTACGCTCCATATTAGTACTAGCTTCAATGATCTGGAAATATTTGAATGCAGACATTTATCCTGCACATCAAAATTATGCCATATACACAATGCACACACACATTAACATTTGCACAATTATAAGCATTCCTTTATGCACACTTGTGTATATGGAATATATACAATGCATGTTCATGACAATCTCGGGTATTTATGCATCAATTTCATAACAAAGTCATTCTCATATCAAAACTCATCTAAGTATAATTTATACTTAGGTTTAGCCTCACTAAAACCATTAAAATCTCTATTCCTTTCTCATTGACTCACTTCAGATTTTTTCAAGTCATACTTTCGGGTCTACTGTTCACATTCAATTAGAAAGTGAAACAAATGTAATTTGCTCATACTCTCTGCTACAAATGTGTTCCTCTATGTCTTATGTTTCTATTGACACCAAAATTACTCAATTTGGTTTAGTAATTTGGAAGATATACCTTAAATATTTTCAGACTGTTGTTATCCAAAATGGTAGACTATACACAACTTCCAGCCAAAAATTGAACATATTAGAGACTGATTCAGAATTTTATTTCTTCAGGGAATTTGTATACCTATGTCTCTATTTTACTAAAAATAAGAATTAGCCCATTTGGATAACTACAGAAGAAGATATACCCAAAATACTGAGAAATGTTTAGAGTTCGCTGCGGCGAACTCCTCCAGAGAGGAATTCTCGTGTAATTTTCACAAGTTTGCTGTGGTGAAACCCAGAGTTGGCCACGACAAAGTTTACCGAAAAAAATCCTAGTTAAAGCCTTCAAGTTTGCCGCGTCGATTTTCTAAAAGTTTGTCGCGGTGAACTTCCACAGACGCAAACCTAGTTTTTCAACTTCAGGTCAGATTTTGATACTCCTCTAGACATAATTTAAATTCAACTTCTCCATGAAAAATGTATCCATATATCTCTAGTTTACTCCAAATTAAGAATCATCTCATTTGAATAACTATAGAAAAAGATATGGTTAATGAACTGAAGCATAATCAGATGGAACGCACCTATTAAACTCCATTCACTCACCCAATCCAACATTATGTCATTCCCTAATCTATTATCCATCAAAACACAAAAGCAAGACATGAATCCATCCCTATTTGTCATCCACGTTTCATCATGAACCCATCCTCATATCATGAATATTTAACCTCTAACTATCATCAAATCATATTTCATTCGTCAATTCAAGAAGAACAAAGCTTAACTTACATGTTTAGCTCCAAAGCTCCTTCAAATCACCAAGAAACCCTAGCTCTCCAACATATACGATCATCACAAATGGAGGTGGAGTACGTTAGGTTTTCTAGTGGTGAGATGATGAAGTCAACCAAAAATGGAAGTAGCAAGTGAAGGATAAGAGCAAAGTTCAACACTAATGCTTGGGACAGGTAAGTGTCGTAGATGGAGAAGAAGAATGGAGAAAATGAAGAACAAATGTAGAGAGAGAAGGAGAAAATGTGTTTTGTCCAAATGAAAGACAAAATTGAGGCTTGCAAGATGTAAAAAAAATCGTGGGTGAGATGTCGCAAGGCAAGTAACACATGTCACTTGCCACTTGTCACTTTCCCATGGTTCCAATTGGTCCACTTTAGTAACTAGTCCTTTTTGTCCCCAATTTCTAATCCAATTGACTCTCAATTTTCAATGAAACTTGTCATTAAATTCTAAAGTCATTTATCCAAAATTTCCATTGCCATTGGACAGTAATTTCTACTACCATTTTAAAATTAGTTTGCCATTTGGCAATTTTTTTCCCAGTCCAAAATACCCTTAAATTTCAGAAAATTTTCATATTTCACCAAAAATTCTAAATAAATGCTTATACTCTCAAAAATCAATTTTCAATACAAATAATTCACAATTTCAATTATAATCACATTTATAGATCAATTATACCAGGCAATTGTCAATGAATGCATGTATAGTCATTTTGATGTGTGCAAAAATTCAAATTCATATGTATGAGTACTAACATTATGCATGAGCATGAAATACGCTTTCTTCTAATCTCTCATTGCTATTTTCTCCATTACCAAAATCTAGAGCTCCAACCCTTAGTATGGGAATAGGATGTTACAGTATGATTATGTGTTCATGTATTCATATGTTTTTTTTCTTTTGTTTTTAGTTTTGCTTGAGGACAAGCAAAGATTTAAGTGTAGGGATGTTAATATTTGTAGCTTGTATTATGTTTTGCTAGTTGTTTATGTGTGTTTTAAAGATTTTTTTAGATGATTACCATGTGTATAGGATTAGAATTTTGTTATTATTAATGTTTTACGTATTACAAGTGTTTGTTTAGTTTAGAGCAAGAATTTAATCTTAATTTTATGTTTCAAAAGGTGTTTGATATGTTTGTAAGTGTTGGAAATTAGGAAATTAAAAAATGATGCAGGATTCATGAAGGATTTCACAATTGTGCATGGAGGCATGATTGTGACAAGCATTGCATGGGGTTGTATAGCTCTTTATCATGATTGTGATAGGAAGCACAGTTATGACAGAGAGGAAGAACATCGTGACATATGAGTGTGCCTCCAAGTCATGATCATGCAAAAAGGATTTTTAGGCGTGATTTTTTTCATGTTTTGAGGGTTCATTGCTATTTTTGGAATCAAACAAAGTGAGAAAACCCTAGACACAACCCTAGAACCCTAATGCACTATAAAAGAATATGAAAAATACTGAAAAGGAGCAATAACCACTATATCAAAGAAGATTAAGACGAGACATCAAGAAGAGCTTAAGAGAAATTCTAAATTTTCAAATCAAAACTCCAACTAGTTTTCTTTTTTCCCTTTATTTCTTTCATTTTCTTGGATGTTTATTTGGATTTCTAAGATATTTAACATGATTATAGGTTTCTAGATCCCTATTATTTTGTGGACCTTATTTCTTGTTGAGTTGAATACATTAATGAATGTTTATGGTAATTTTTGTGCATATACTTGATAATAAATCAAGGGAGTGAGTTAAGTAATTAGTGTGAAGGTGCGCAATTAGAATTGACAATTTAATAGACCCACAATTATTTGATTAATGATCAATTGGAAAGTGATCTTAATTGTGAAATTAATTGTCAATATGGTTACTTAAGATCTAATTAAATAAGTTAGGAGTAGCTTTGTGAATCGAGATATTACAAATTTATAAATATCAAATTCAGTTAAGGTTACTTAATTAGATCTTGAGAGAGATTAATCAAAACTTTAGGATATCTTCGATCAAACATAAATTGAATCAATGAGATTAAGGGAAACAAGATAATGATATAATAGTTCTCAAGTCTTTAACTTTGGCCAAAATTAATTTCATTGGTAGCTCGCTTATCAATTCTTTAATTATTTTATTTTATTAGTTGTTTAAATTTTAGTTATTTATTTTAATTCAAATTAATTCTTAGTACCTTTGGACAAAGTTCTTTTCAAGTTGTTTAGGTATTTAATAATCCTAGTGGAAACAATACCTTTTAATACTACAAGATACGATTCGTATACTTACGTTATTGAGAGTTTTATTATATATAAAACTCACTTAACAACCTTCATATATATATAGTTACTAAGGTGCCTCTATATCCCACAATTAAAGTAGATCATACGTTGTTAACAATCTTATGTTTTTTTTTAGTTAATGCATATTGTCATTGTCTATAATACTCAGCAGCGTAATGCGAGGTAATGAGTTCATCCCTTTTTATATCTGATATACATCATGATCACTTTTATGTTGATTCATATTGCCTCTCTAAAAATATTTATAACTATATTTAGTGGCTTTAGATTTTCATGTTCCAAATTTAATAATTGTCGTAGTTATATTTTCACCTTTGTTAAACTTACGAACAATAGGAACAAAATTCTACAACATAGTAGATAAACATAAGGGTTAATTACAAAAAAATCTTAAACTTTGCCTAATTTTATAATTATAGCCCAAATTTTAAAAAGTGACATTTAAATACTTAAACCTTCAATTTTTTCAATTCTGGCCTCACAACAAGAAAATGGGTTTTTACCGACGGTAATTTCTGACGGAATAATGGAACTTTCCATCAGTACCAAACATTTGCGACGGAATAAGACCAATAGACTTAACCGTCGTTAAATAAGCTATCAATAAATTTTTCGACAATACTTATATTCCGTCGGTAAATATACCGATGGTAGAAAACATTTCTGTCGATATCTACACCGACGGAGTATCTCTTTTCGTCAATGAGTGTGGAAACGTAAACCAACGGAAGTGTCTCCGTCAAATTTGCTAACGTGACTTACCACATATTCTAGAAACCCTAAACGCTTGTATACATCAAACCTAATTAAACTAACTAAATAAGTTTAACTAAACTATGTTGTTTAATTAAACTAACAAATTAAACATATCTGGGCTACATCATTTTGGGGACTAAAATCTATATATCTAAGTCGCTTCCCTTCATTCTCACACAGAAACGTCTGTTGCAAGGCCACTCATTCTTGCATCACATAACTAGTTCTCACTTCATGCCAATCGTTCTCCCACAAAGGGAATCGACTTAGATTTAGGGATTTCAATCCCCAAAACAACGTATCCTAGATATGTTTAATCTATTAGTTTAATTAAATGACGTAATTAAATTGAACTTAATTAGTTAGTTTAATTAAGTCTAACATGTAGAAGTGTTTATGATTTTTGGAACATATGGCAAACTTAACGGAGATGATAATGATAGGCTAGAATTGAAAAAAATTTAAAGTTCAAATAAATAGTCGCCATTTTTAAAAGTTTGGGCTACAATTGCAAAATTAAGCAAAGCCTGGATTTCTTTTGTAATTAGCCCGATATTTAAAACACTAAATTTCTACATCATAAATCTATCAATTATCATTCATATAAAACTTGAATATCAGTTACAATAATTAAGTTTAATTTGCATACATCAAGTATGTAATAAATAATAAGATTAGAAAATAGCTAGTTTATTTATATATAACTATAAGGAACTTTATGTTAAATACAATTAACTAGTACACAAGATAGAGCAATTGAAGCACAATATTCAGTAACTCTAATTATCTCAATAGGAAAGCTTATAGGGTGTAAACTCCTCACAATACCAACTACGATCATATTTTAACAATACTTTTCATATATAGCAAACAGGTAAACCTTGGACGATTTATGCGTTGACGAAAGGGTAAAGCTCATATCTAAAGTTGCAACTTGGACCCACAACCCTCCCTCCTCGTTTCGCATTGCAG
>JAOSBP010000009.1:1810128-1823630 GCA_027563825.1 Erythroxylum mucronatum
ATATGCATTTAATCAAGCAAAAATCAATACCACAAAATTATCCTAATCCAATATCAATCTTAACCTTAACCGAAAAGGAAAAACATACTCACACATATTTATCAATGTAACATAAATCATGGTCGTAGCATATGTTTGCATCGATTAAATCCACATAATTTAAATAAATAAGGAATTAAAAATAAAAATTAAAAACAAAACACCCGATATATAATCTTCGAGAGAGATGACTGATGCTGTCCAAAAATTCTCTAATGTCGACCTCTTCTACCGCTGCCGTTGATTCCACCTTTTGTTCATGCAAAATCGTGACAGTGGGATAAAAGAAAACGTCTCACCCACTGAAGCTCTCTTTGCTACTGCAGCTATCTCCCTCTTTCCTATTTCACTGATGTGACAAATAAGTTGGTGGTCACCTTTCTTATTCACACTCAACACCGGTTTTCACTCTATGCTACCCTCTCCTTTAACGCGGATGCTCCACCAACGTACATGCTTTTTTTAAGGTGGATGCCTCCACCAGCTTCAATGTAAATGCCTTAACATGATGCTTCAACGTGGCCCTTTTCCACCAACTTCTTAAAGAATATTATTAGCCACCAGCTGCAACGTCGTGATTGTCCACAAATGGAGGGTTGCTCACGCCTCCAAAGTCTCCAACCAATAGCAACTACCTTAATTTCTTCACCCACTCAACGTGTCTTCTTGATCTCCACAAGCTCAACGTTGCTCAATGGTTGTAACGTGAGTGTGTTTGGTGGGGGCTGTATGTTCAGCTCACTTATGTTAAATGTTGAAAGTGTCTTTGATATCGTGAGTGGTCGAAGAGCTGTCACGCCCCTTGCAACAACATCAACCTTCTTTCATAGGTGGTCTGTAACGTGAGTGGAGAGTAGTTGTGAGTGGTGTGTGTGAGTCTCCACCAGTTGTTTCCTTTTGTCTTTTTGTCTTCATTTTCTCCTATCGTTTTTTTTAGTCCAACACCAACTGATTGCGTGATTTAATTTGCTGCTTGTTGCTGATTGCATTGCGCCGCCTCCTTAACACCAACGCAGCCCATGCCTCACACGCAACACATCAAAATTCAAGCAAATTATCTCCTTTTTACTATAGCGGATGTGTAACAATTTAATTTGTATTCCACTTTTCACGCATAGTCACGCCTAACTCATGTGTTTTTTCAATCTTTCGCAACCAGCCTCCTCTCTTCTTTTCTACTGTAGCTATCTTCTTGTTTTTATGTATTGAATGTCTTTTTGAAGGTTTTGGTCCACCCTATCTAAATAATCACCACTTTCATGCTGTTGTTCCATTAAACCTTTCGGTCCCACTCCTCTCATTCCTTTTAAACTTTCAGTCACGCTAGCTGTTGCTTTTCCTTTTTTTTTCATGCACATTTCTCAGTTTCTCTTAGCCAAAATGTTAACGTTTTTTTCTTTAAATATGTGCCTGAAATTACAACAAATAACTCTTAGTTAGTGCAATTAAACACTAAATGAACAAGAATTTAGCAAATTATATATCTAAAATCAATATAAAATGTCCATTAACAAGGAATAGACACTTATTTAAGAAAGTGGTACAATACAAGTATGAGCTCATTGCTAGTATAGTTAACTTGATTAGAGAGTTAATCATAGTGAATAGAAAGCAGGACATCATTAGACAGGAACTTAGAATGATCTGGTTTATTTAGATGGTTTAAGTGGTTTGGATGGAATCTTTGTAGTAGTATAGTTGTAGTTGTAGTATTTTTGTAATTATCCCGATTTTGTAATTATCCTTGTAATAGGATTGTATATTCTAGTTTTCAACTTTGGTAATGTATTACTTTTAATTAAAAAAAAGTAAAAACTAAACCGGTTTGTTCAAATCTTTGTCTATCATTTTTCCTTATTCTACTGAAATGTCAACCAGGAGCGTTACATGTCCAGCCGTGTTCCATAAAAAACCAAACCAGAAGGCAATAACTTGTGAAAAGTATGGCCAGAGAAAATCTCGGTACTGTAATCCAACAGCATCCATATGCCGAGAAATAGTGGCCACGAGTTCCCATTACAGGCTATGCCAAAGTAGTCTTTCACTTAACAAAGAAAGAAGAGGACTCCATTGAAAAGCTCTAAAAGGCTCGTGCATATCCTGTATCCAGATATAACTCTTGCAGCCAACAAGTGCTTTATCCATTTTCCATTGGAAAGAACAAACCGAAACAAATTCTCTCTTTTTCTTTTAAGCAGGAAAAGGGTACTCTACAGTTGCCTATAATCAGTAGTTCCTTACTTTATTCCGTGAATTGGGTAGATAATACCACTCGTAAGTGTTCTGTTACGATACGATATTGCCACCGTGACAAGAATGGTGTATCCAGCACAAGGATCTTTAGGTGACAAAATGAGGTTTCACCATAGGCCTCAGATATCAGAAATAACATCCACTAGTGGAGAGAGAGTCAAAGAAGGAAAGATGCAAACAAAGAAGTCAAGCCCCGTGCAAAGTCTCACCATTGATACTGGCAGTATTGCTAGGAAAGCACCTCGAGTCATGGTAACTGATGACATTTCGAACTCAGAGCTACAGGTGAGCGCTCCAGTCATAATTTAACCCCTTGACTTGTAATCCTCTGTAATTGCTATAGAGGTAGCTCTAACACCATTTTTGCAGTTAGGAAAGAAAATCATTTTAACCATAGTATCTGTGATCATGGCTCATAACAACTTAGCTTAGATTGGACAATCTAATTAGGAGTATTTGCTTCAATCAATATTATACTATCTTGCGTATCTGTGACAGCAATCGAGGTCATCAACAATGAACGGACCATGCTGATCCCAATTTCGATAATTTATCCCCATTTCTATCCAAAATGAAAAAGACAACAATGGCCATACTTTTACACACACCCTGCAATTGCATCAGAAATGGCGTTGTCGATTACATCCAACTAATGCATTCCACTTGGACAAGGCTCACATATGCACTCTTTTTCATGCAGAGATAAGGTTACTGCACCAATACAAGTGATATGTTCCAAATTTGTTTATTAATGCCTGGATTGAGCTTATATACTAGCAAGTAACGATTCTTCAAAAGGAAAAATAGAATAAGAAAAAGGTAACGAATACTTGCTTACCCTCTCACAGAAATCCTCAAATTTGAAATCTTCGCTCTGAATAATGCAGGGTCCTAAGGAGTATGATGAAAAAATGTTAGCCAACTACGTTCCTGTCTATGTAATGCTCCCAGTAAGTGGAAAAGAAACTTTATTGGTTAACATGTTCTTGACTGCAGGCCAAGTTTATTTTAGAGTAATGATTCTTGTCTGTAAAACTTCACCTCTATTACAGCTGGAAGTTATTTCGGTTGACAATGTTTTCGAAGACCAAGCTAAGCTTGAGAAGCAGCTCAAGGAACTAAGAGCAGCTGGTGTTGATGGGGTCATGGTCGACGTCTGGTGGGGGATCGTAGAATCCAAGGGACCTGAGCAATATGCATGGAATGCTTATAGGAGTTTGTTTCAACTTATCCAAAAATGTGACCTCAAGATACAAGCTATAATGTCGTTCCATCAATGTGGAGGCAATATAGGAGACGCTGTTAATATCCCACTTCCCAAATGGATACTTGATATTGGGGAAAGAAACCCTGATATCTTTTATACGAATAGGTCAGGTAATAGAGACAAGGAGTACCTAACATTAGGCGTAGATCATGAGCCACTCTTCAGAGGACGAACTGCCATTCAGGTAAGTTCAATCAGTAAGGCACTCTTTATGAAGTCAGTGGCATATTTTAGCAGATATCATCTACTTAAGAAATCTCTTTACTTTCTTGCCCAATTTACGCGATACGGGAAGTAAGTTTTGTGTCAACATACAGAGTGACATTATACAAGTATGACAAGCAAAGATGCAAAATGAGGTTTCACATTTTACTATCAGACTCACGCCTGGATATTGACATTGACTTTTAACATTTTTGATAGATATATAGTCATTACATGAAGAGCTTCAGAGAGAACATGTCAGATTTTCTTGAAGCTGGACAGATAATAGACATTGAAGTTGGGCTTGGTCCTGCAGGGGAACTAAGATATTCCTCTTATCAAACATCTCAGGGTTGGGTTTTTCCTGGCATCGGAGAATTTCAGGTCTGAGCTGTCTTGAATAATTGAACAAGGATATGGAACTATTTCCATTGAAAACTTAAATTGTTAGCTGACACGTCGTATGTCATTTACCTGTAGTGCTATGATAAATATCTGAAAGCCGAATTCAAAGAAGCTGCAACAATTGCAGGCCATCCTGAATGGGAGTTACCCGATGACGCAGGAGAATACAATGACAAGCCAGAATCAACAGAGTTCTTTAAGTCGAATGGAACATACATATCTGAAAAAGGAAAGTTCTTCCTGACTTGGTATTCCAACAAGTTATTGATTCATGGAGATGAGATTCTTGATGAAGCCAACCAAGCATTTCTTGGTTGTAGAGTCAAATTAGCAGCAAAAGTATTTTTCCAGAACGTCCATCCTTGTTAGACGTTGAAATCAATAAAACTGCTAATTTGCATCATATTCTGATGATCAAAATAGGTATCTGGAATTCACTGGTGGTATAAGACTGAGAATCATGCTGCGGAGCTTACTGCTGGATACTACAACTTGAATGACAGAGATGGTTATCGACCAATTGCAAGAATGCTGGCAAGGCATCACGCTATTCTGAATTTCACATGCCTGGAGATGAGGAACGACGAGCAGATTACCAATGCTAAAAGTGGACCTCAGGAACTTGTTCAACAGGTAACATATATATATATATATATATAGAATAGAAAATTAATGATAAGCGCATGTTGAGTGCATTATGAGGTGCTGTCTTGTACATGGAGGGGTGCAGGTTCTGTCTGCGGGGTGGAGGGAGAACATAGAGGTCGCAGGGGAGAATGCACTTCCAAGATATGATGCTGCGGCATACAATCAAATGATTTTAAATGCCAGACCCAATGGTGTCAATGGGGACGGCCATCCAAATTTGAGGATGTATGGACTGACGTATCTTCGTCTATCAGATGCTCTGATGAAGCAAAATAATTTGAAGCTATTCAAGAGCTTTGTGAGGAAAATGCATGCTGATCAAGTAAGCAGCCTGGAGACGAGTATAATAGAACAGTCGTAACTCAAAATGTTTAAAATAGTAATGCAGATTCCTTTTCCTTTTCAGGATTACTGCCCAGACTTCAGCAAATACAACCACGAAATAGTCCTACTGGAACGGTCCAAATCAAAAATTCCCACCGAAGCTATCCTGGATGCAACTAAACCAATGATGCCATTCCCATGGTCCAAAGAAACAGATATGCCTGTTGGTGGTGCTGGTCTACTTGCTGATTTGGTAAACTTGATCAAATCACTTTTCGAGAATAAGTAATGAATTACTTGCTTAAATGTCCAAACAAATGACACGCCCAACAAGGATACCTTTCTCAATAAGTGTATATGTATCCACCCAATAATTATCCTTTTGGTTTAAGTTGAACAAAACCTATATATCCTATATAATCTTTCAGGTATATGAACTTATAAGCAAGTTTTATCATAGGGTGGAAATCCCCAGAATACTAGAACATAACAAAGTTGTATACTTTTCTCCACAGAAAATAGCAAAATGTGGCATTGGGCCTATATGACTAAGTCTATAGAGTAACTATTCGTTTGATGAATAATATAGAGAGTGTTCTTAAGATCTGTTAGTCCATAGAAGTCACTCGTATAAATGACGACTCGGCAGAGAAATTATGCTAATTGGGAAAGGACTTTGCATATGCTTTTTTCGTTTCTTAATGAGTAATTGACATTCTGAATAAAGATTGTAGTAGGATTTACTAAAAAGCAATTGGCATTCCGGCGACCACTACAGGTTCAACTGCCAACATGTAATCTACAATTCTTATTTTACAGCAAAACTGAAGTAAATCACGCATTAGAATGCACTTTACGTTCAATATACAAAATGAACAAGAAGGGTGATTGAATTGTGTATCCTTTTTCGTGAACACAATCCCCTTTTATATTTCTTTGAAAACTTGCTTTTTCAAAGCTATTAAATAAAAATCACAATGTATTGCAATTAACTTCCATATGCTTGTATAAAATAGTAGAAATTAAAAGTCGAGAGTTAGAGAGTAGACACGACGATTTTATCCTGGTTCACCCCAAATCGTAGGCTACGTCTAGTCCTCAGAATCCTTTCTGAGATTTCACTATTATTCTCAAATGTATAAGTATTCTTTTTCACAGAGCCTCTTCAGGTCTCTTACACCAAGTATGATTTTTCTCACTTAGCGTCTTCAGGCTCTCAGCTTTTCTTCTCTTTTACAGAAAGATATTGCAAGCTTTGTCACAGTAATGATCTAGTGTTTCCCACAACAAAAACTTAAGATCACAATCTCAAATCACTAATTGAATTCATTAACTCAAATTACTAACTTTTTCAGTCTTCTACTCCAACTTGTATTTATAGCCTTCGTCTTCAACTACTTCTTGATAACTGCTTGTTTCTTCTTGTTTCTTGATTCTTGTAGAAACCATTATTCAGTTGAGTTCTGTAACTAACTCAAATTGATTAACCATCCGTCGTAGTATCGGGTCTTCGTCTTAGTTTTCTTCCATCATACTTTTGCTTCCGTCTTAGTTTCTTTTGTCTCACTTTTGCTTCCGCTTCCGTCTTAGTTTCTTCCGTCTCACTTTTGCTTCCGCTTCCATCTTAGTTTCTTTCGTCTTACTTTTGCTTCCGCTTCTGTCTTAGTTTTGCTTCTGCTTCCGTCTGCTCAAAACGGTTCATCACTTTTTAATATTATTATTATTTGATTTTCACCAAAATTATTAGATGTGAAGTCATTTTGACTTAACAAAAACTACTCTTTTTTAAGTTAGATTATTAAAGATGTGATTCTACGTGAATGAGAAGAAACCGCAACTCAAGTATGGATAATCCAAATCCTTACTGGTGATAAAATAAAGTACACAATTCATGTCTGCCAAGGGTAATTTTAGAGTGTCTTTGATTTCAAGCCTCCTATTTACTGCAAACCATAAGATGAAAGAGTTTAATGGATTTAGAGTAGGGTCTAGTGCCAGCCTAGTCCAGACATTTCGACTGCGGGGTCTGAACAAAAATTTCTTACAAGAAAAGGTTGTGAACTCCATCGGTATGTCCTTTGCCCAGTGGATTATATCATATCAGATGACCTTAGAGATTAGATTGATAAGTTATTTATAATGTCCTTGAATCTTCTTGTAGAGAGAGCGGGACAAGACCAGCTATTGTATATGTTGTGAAAAATTGACCGGATTAAAACAAGTTTGTAGCTAAATAGGATTGACAAATTAGTAATGAAGTAATTGACACAGATTTTATGTGAAAAACCCTCAAATAAATTAGAGCAAGAACTACGGGCAAGAAGAAGAAATTTCACTACAAAAAATTTATGAGTTATAACCTCTTTCTAATCTTACAAGGAAAAACACTAACTCTCTCAAGAAATAGGAGAAATACTCCCTAAATTTTTGGGGATTGAAAATGAAGAACAGAAAATGTTTTTGGAAATACCAAATCATTAACTTGGACTAAACCATAGTTTCTTGCAAAGAATTCGGATTTCTCCACCATCATGCTTTTCTACCTCTATTGGTAAAGAAGTTCCATATGGAATTTCCTTTTCACTTCTCAAAGTTATTACACTTACATTTTCTTTAGGATTCATCATTATTTGGGAAGGTAATTTTCTTGATACTTGAGCTTCCAATTTACTTACGGAGGTGGCTAATTGATTGATCA
Organism: Erythroxylum mucronatum; assembly: GCA_027563825.1. NCBI lineage: Eukaryota > Viridiplantae > Streptophyta > Magnoliopsida > Malpighiales > Erythroxylaceae > Erythroxylum > Erythroxylum mucronatum. The sequence goes on from JAOSBP010000009.1 coordinate 1,817,967, forward strand.
TATTTCCTAAGTTTTGAAGACTTGCCCTTGTTTCCAGTTGAAATAATTGAGTATTAGTAGTAAGTGCTTTAACAATTTCATCTAAAGACATACTTAAATTTAAAGATTGAGGTTAAGCATATATAGAGGCTTGAGGTTTTCTACTGAAATTGTGAGGTTGATATCTTTGTTGCCTTCCTTGATTTCCATAGATCAATTTTGGATAATCTCCCCATCTTAGATTATAGTGATTGGAATAAGGGTCATACTTTTTTTGAGGTTGATCAAGAAAGCCCCCTATCGCATTAACTTTATGCTGGGAGTCTTGTTGTAATGTAGGATATATCCGTAAGATGTCCAAGGAATTAGTATATTCTGCACACTCTTACCGATCGCAATTAACCTACAACCATTTGATGAACTAAAGTAGATAAATCTAAAATTTTATCCTCAAGGTGTGTGTTACTTACCTCAATCACACGCTTATAAGGAATGGAAAACCTTTCTCCTATTACATGATTCCAATTTTCATTTCATCCGAGAAAAGCCATCTTTTTCTCAATAATGGCTTTTTTCATTTGATCCAATAGTGTTCCGTTATATAGGAACATATTTGATAAATACTGATAACTCTCGGATAGAGTATTAGAATAGAAAAATACATTAAAAGTTCCATCCATCCTTGTCCCAAGCTGTTGAGAATTTTTGGCCATAATTGGTACCAATTGTCTAGTTACCTCAGATGTTTTGTTTACCAAAGCTCCTCCACTAGCTGCATCAAGCATACTTTGATCCATTACCAATAGTACTTCATAAAAGTATTGAATTAGAAGTTGGTCAGGAATCTAATGATATGAACAGCTGGCACATAACTCCTTAAACCTTTCCCAATATTCATATAATTTTCTCCAGTAATTTGTCTTATCCCATATATCTTCTTTCTAATATTTGATAAGTGTAAATTGCATCGTGTTTTAGGGCATAGTTTGATATGTGTTTAGTCGTTAATTTGATCATTTAGTATGTGTTTAGGTTATAATTGTGTTAGTTTGTTAATTATTTGTGTTTTAGATGTTTTATGGATGTATAAGCTTTTGGGCTTAAATATTATATTTTTGAGGTACCTTGATGCGTTTGCTAGTGTTTTAGGGTCAATATTGAAGAAAGGAGGAGTTTCGGAGAGAACCTGGGCTATAACAAAGGCCCATGATTGTAGCAGGCAGGCCATGATCATGATAGAAGCACCAGTATTAGCCTACGATCGTGGCCTACATGTCATGATCGTGACAGAGAGCTTACTCAAGGGCCACGATCACGTCATATAAGCCACGATCGTGACAGAGAGCTTACTCAAGGGCCATGATCGTGTTATATAGGCCATAATCGTGGCCAACGTTGGGACAAACACAGGAATACTTCCAAATTCAAGTTGTCGAGAGACTTTTTGGTCTTTTCGGACACTGAAAAAGACCTTAGATTACCCTAAATAGAAAACTTTATAAGAAGAACAGGTGGTGAGCAAAAAAAGGGAGTCTTCATTTAGCCACACTTGAAACCCTAAAGAGAGAATACCTAGAGGGAGAAAAAAAGCAGAAGGAAGAGGAAGAAGGAGGAAGAAGAAGCGGTCTTGATGTACTTCCCAGATAAAGAGGCTTTCCAACACTGCTACCTCCCCAGATTGTGCATTCTAGGGTGCTTGGTTCACAGAAGGTAATGGAAATGAGAATGAGAATGAATATAGGGAGGAATGAGAATGGACATAATCAATATAATTATGATGGTTAGTTAAGATGAAGGAATAATTACCATTACCTTTGATGGTGATTGGTTTGTTAAAAATCTTGAGAAATAAAAATTTGTTTTTATATCAAAATTTAAATATAATTTAATTAATTATATTTTATGCACCCTATTTATAATGACATATTTAAAATCAAGTATATTGTGGTATTTCATTTCCAATAGCTCTTGAAAAAATACTCCAGTATTTTCTTGCATCAACATATCATTAGTTACATAATATCCTCAAAATATAGTTTAATAATAAAAAATATTGTACAATTCATCACCATAACATAATATCCATCATGCCATTGCTATAGTAAATTCAAGTAATATAGTTTAATGCAATTTACATTCCTCTGATAATGCAAATGATGTAAAATCTGTCATATACATAATACCTTAATCAAAAGCCTTTAATTGATACAAAATAATCAGGTTAACACTACAAACATTGTTTGCATTACAACTAAAAAAGACCCAAGTAATACAAAATAACCTAGTTAGGTGACATCAATTGCATCATAAGTTTATAATACTTACAAAAATAGTAATATGCTTTCTTGAATGATTCATAGACTAGAAGATGGATGGAGGAATCCAAGTATAGAAGACTTTTTAAATGACTTGGCAAAGCGAATAAAACCTGAACTTTGGCAAGATCATTACAGAATAACACAACAGCTTTACCAACATCCATTTAAGATATGCCAATATTAAGAAGCTCACTGATGAGCTCTTGCATCTTCTCATCAGTTAGGGAATCAGATTTAGACTCTGCAATCAAAGCATTTGTAACAGCTGCATATTGTGAGGCCATATGTTCGCAAATAGATTCAAACTTAGCAGTGAAATTGTCTAACCTTGACTCAATAGTATTATGAAGTGTTGCTGGTCTTTTTTTCTTGTAAGAACTTTCCTTTCTTAATGACAGGTTTTTTTCGCCTTTTTATTCCATGGCTACTCGAAGGAATAGCTGAGGATCCTTGTGTATTAGATACCACAACAAGTTCATCTTCACTGTCTGATGAAGAACACACTCTCATATTCTTTGGGCTATTAGCCTTAGCAGTTACTTCAGCTATATCCTTAGCTTTGAGTTCCGTCACTCTATCTCTACCAGTATTTGACCAATATTTTGAATACTAGCCAGTACCATCTAAAACGGGCTGCTATAACCTACCCTTTGTTTCATACCGGTTTTGTCCCGGTATGAAACGATATCCACATTCCTAGGTTATTGTACCAATGATATTTGATTAGTCTGCATCTGATGTTCATATTGCATATATCCTGTGATTATTTTTAACCAGTTTATAAGAAAATTAATTCTATGAAAAACTTAAAAGTATGAGATACTGTAAATATAAGAATAATAATCATATACCTGTAAGTCCATTCACCCTCGATAAATGGTCCAATCCTAAGGCGTACATAAAGCACTTCTGCTTGAATTTCTTTGATGAAATTCGCCAAATTGTATCTTCCCTCAAAATCATACTATAAGAGCAAAAGAAATAGTTAGGTAGAACTCATGTGTTTAGGAAGGTACATACACCGCCTTTCTGGAAAAAACGAGTAACAGAAAAGGGAATATCTTCTGGTGGTCTGTGAGGGTTAGGGTCACCAAATCTTTTAAACCTGAAAAATTATTATATTCACTCTATTAACTAGGAGAAATGACATGTTTTCAGCTAGTGCATTTAATGGTTTGTTATATCTTGTGCAGACAACAAGAGCAGCAACTCAAACAACTATGCTTTAGAGATATTGGAAAGTCTAGAAACAAACACTTTTGTTAAATGAAGAAAAAATTATACTGAGCCATGCAATCTATTGCAGCACAACTAGAAGAAGATCCACACAGTATACTGCACTAAGTTAGGACCTTCAATAGAGATGCACCAGCCTAAATCAACTGAGATAAGCTTATAGTCAGTAGTGTTGCATTCATTGGGTCTACATCATCATGCCTACAGAAACTACTGCAATTTCTCTAAACACATCATCTTCCTGGAATAAAAAATCTAGGAAAGATTTATTCCACTAGTTGAATGAAATTAAAGTATCAACTAACAGCTAGTGGGATTAATCCCAATATGGCATATCACTTTGATAAAACACCGATGACCCGTATACACTTTATGGTGGGAGAATGATCTTATCCTTATCAAACATCCCCTTCACTGTTGATATTTTGGGCTGGTAATGACAGCGGCATATAAGGTGCAGATTATGAAGATCACAAACTCCAATCTGATTTCTCAAATATACAAGGGCACAGTATGGCTTAAGAGGTAAATTTGATTCATCAAAGTTATTTTTGATGTACCATAAATATGTTAAGTAAAGCTGCAATGAAAACCTACCATCTAGGCCAATTCTCAGTCCAAAATTTAGGATTGTCCGGATAAATTGGTTTGAAATCATCACAGTAAAAGGAATTACAGGCGTTGATCTGCATAGAAAAGGAATGCATAAATAAAAAGAGAAAAGTGCCAAACTTTTGATGGACTGATGGAATATTTTGTGAAAATTTTAATAATTATCCTCATGCACACACACAATTGTTATACTCAACTTCTTGTGTGAAACTAAGATTATGTTTTTTTTCATGAATTATGTAGGGAAGTGTTGAACATACAACAATAGGAGGAGCATCGTATTGCTGACACATTATCCAAGGAACACCTATATTTTGAGAAACAACCATTTAGGTTGCCCATATGGCATATCACTTTCCTCAGCTCTGCATGCTCAATCAATGATCACAAGTTCTGAATTTTCAAAAGTGCTATCAATACTGTAGGTGTTTAGCAGAGCAAGAACATAACTAAGATGATTTGTGAAAACTTCGTGTATTATTGAAAAACAGAACTCAGCCTTATAAAGGCTACTAAACATTACTAGCTAACAACTTAATAGAAAACTTAAAAAATAAATCAGCTAAAAAATCTCTACTAACAGTTCACTTGCTAACTAACCTATAATCTTCTCCATGATCTTTTCAGATAGGTTTAAAAACTTTGAATCAGTCTTCAACACTCTCCCTTGATTCAAAGCTAGTAATAAACAAACAGTCCCTTAATTCTTTAAATTTTGTCTGTGGTAAAGCTTTTGTAAACATGTCTGCTAGCTGATCAAATGACTTGCAGACTTCCACCTTGATTTTTTCTTGAACAACAAGCTCTCGAATAAAATGATGTTTAATCTTTATATGCTTTGTCCTACTATGCATCACTGGATTTCTGGTCATGGCCACAGCTGAAGTATTGTCATAGAAAATTTGAGTGGCCTGCAGTTGCTTTTGGTTCAAGTCTTTAAGAAGCCTCCTTAACCACAATGCTTGACAATCAGCTGTAGTAGTTGCAACGTACTCAGCCTCTGTTGAAGATAACGCCACAGTTTGTTGTTCTTAGATGCCCAAGTAATTGCTCATGTTCCTAGCACAAAACAATTTCCTGATGTGCTTTTCCTATCATCCAGCGATCCTGCCCAATCACTATCAAATATCCAACCAATACAAATTCACTTATCTTCAAATACCATATTCCAAGTTCTTTGGTCCCAGCTACATACCAAAGTATCCTTTTAGCTGCTCCAAAATGCTGCTTTGTTGGAATGTGCATAAACCTTGAGATCAATCCAACAGCGAATGTTAAGTCTGGACATGTGTGTGTGAGATAAATGAGTTTCCAAACCAGGCTTCTGTACTTTCTTGCATCCGCCATCCCTGTACATCATCTTCTTCAGATTGTTTGACTTCTAAGCCTAGGAAATAACTGAGTCTCCCCATATCTGTCATCTTAAAATTGCCCTTCATGACCTCTTTAAATTCTGTAATCAACTTCAAAGATGATCCTGTATATATCATGTCATCAACATATAAACTCACCATCATAA
>JAOSBP010000009.1:1835031-1849594 GCA_027563825.1 Erythroxylum mucronatum
TAATTTATTAAATATATAAATATAATGTTGAATTAAATTATTTATAATTTTAATTAAAAATTAAAAATTAAGTAATAAATATTTAAATAATAGTAAATAAGATTATGAGAAAAAAAACAGGAAACAAAAACCACTTTTTATTGTTTTCATAATTTTTGAAAACCGGAAGAAACTAAAATCAAAAACAAAAACAAAAAACTCAAACAAACAAGATTTTTTATCGAATTTAAAAACAAAAACAGAAAACCAAAAATAAAAACAGAAACAAACACCCCTTATTTTCATCTTCACTTATTTATACTTTTTTCATTAAAAACTTGGTGGAGTAATAAAAATCATTAAAAAGAAACTACTTCTAAATTAATTATATATCCAAATTAAGAAAAAAAAATCGTAATACAAATCAAATATTCATTTTTAAAATTAATGAAATAAATTAGAATTAACTAATGATCGATATTTGTGATTATTTTCTAGACAAAATTTTACAATAATAACCAAGCTTATTATTAAAAAACTATATTCAAAATTGATAAGCATAATAAGGCTGACTTATAATTAATTAATTATAATAGAAATTATAATTAACGAAATTATAATGTAAAAATGAAAATGGAAATTAACGAAATAATAGAATACACACTATTATTGTTTCTGCGTTCCATTCGGATTCCGTAAATGTCAACTTGTTCATCTTTTGAAAGATCGGAAAGGAAGAACATGTAGTTGATCAAGTGTTCGAGGTGGGATCTTTTTCTTTCTTGTCAAGAAACTTCATTGCAGATGTGTTTGATTTGTTGTAATAACATCAAGGTTTATAAGGATCGATGTACATGTATTCGATGAAACATGAGAAAGGTAATACGGGAACTGGGTGGAGGGAATGGAATTGAGAAGAATCTGTTGTCAAACGGTTTTCGTGATTGACCTTTTCGCATCGGCTAAAGGAAGTGGCGCGGAAGATAATAGATGGAGACTAGAAGTATGTTCAAGCAATTACATTTCTCATGTAGATAAAGAAGTGGTATGTGCATTATCTCTTTTCTTGAGTTGTACAATCCTCAATGGTCGACCATAGATAGTGATTCTATGACCTTTGAAAGAAGAACTATTGGAGTGTTGAAAACGTCTCAGTTTTCTTGCTAAAAGGGCTACTGTTATGCGTTCGCAATTGGAGGGTTTTGAATTGTTTTCCAGTCTAACAATTTCTCCCAAAAGATATCTTGTTAGTAATTCTAGCCCACATGGAACTTGGACTTAAGTTAAATCACCAAAGGTTCTTAAGTGATTCAACTCCTCTGCCTCCACTAGCTTGTAAACGTTCTTTTTCCAATTCAAGTTCCTCTGCAAAACATTCATCAGAACTTAAATAACAGAACTCTCATTTTTGTTATTGTAACTGCAGCGGCAACCTTTTGCTTCGTCTCATCAGTCTTATATTGTTGCTTCCTTCCTAGGGAAGGTAGTGATGAAGACAACCTAGGAAATGAAAGAAGGGATCATAGTCCTCTTATCAACTTAACTGACTTATTTGTTGTTAATTGGTTCCTAGATTTGGTTTGCATCAATTTGCTTTAAGTGCTAAGGTGATTTTAACTTTTCATGCAACTTCGAACTACTTAGGTTCTTCACAGAATTCTATCAGTTTATAAAATTCTAGTATCAAACGGCAAAATCTTGATGGCAGGAAGATTACTTCTTTAAGCGGTAATATATATCAGCAAAGGGTGGAATTAATGAGTGTTCATTAACAGAGGCCGCATCAACAGCAGGTGGTAAAGGTGAAGTACTTCTAAAACCTCCTCCTGGAAGACAAGCTCCTCCACCTCCTCCTCCACCACCACCACCACCATCACCTCCATCGTGTCCCCGTCCTCATATCCATCTCCACCCCGAAAAGATATTCGAGCTCCTCCTGCTCCTCCACTAAAAAAAACATAAGGCCTTCACCTCTTAGTCAAAATCAACAAAGACATAGCAGCTCTGGTGAAAGTTTTGATCTTGGCATTGGACCTCAGAATCAGAAGACCAAATTAAAGCCATTCTTTTGGGATAATGGCAAATCTAGATCATTCAATGGTCTGGCATGAGATCAATGCGGGATCATACCGGTAAAACATCAAATCTGAATGAAAATCAATTTTAACAGGAGTAATACTTTCAAGTCTCAAATTGTTCACCGACAATTTAAACTTTTCAGGTTCAATGAGGAGATGGAGTCATTATTTGGATATGATGCGGCAGATAACAACAAAAATAAGCACAAAAGAGATCCATCTGAACCTTCAAATCAATACATTCTTATCATTGATACTAGGAAAGCACAAAATTTGTCAATACTTTTACGAGCACTAAATATGATGACAGAAGTAGTGGACTCCTTGAAGGAAGGTGAGTATGCCTCAGCAGTCTCACTCTGTGAATATATTGTAGTTATTCATTTTAGAGCATGCATCATGGACATATTGTCAAATATTTTAAAACAAAATCTTTTGCTGACTTAATAGCTCTTTCAAGACAATTTCTTTGTATGTCCACGTTGTAGTTGTGACTCAATTTGGCTTCACCCTAGAATTTTTCCCATCACGGCGATGGTTGATTTGACGGACTGGAGAGAAGTAGGTATATTGCTACATCATCGCAATTTATGATTCAATTCTGGAATTCAAAATTGTTTACTATAAAGGTGGCATTCTTGTATGTAAAGGAATTAAGAACTAATGCTCGTGGACTTGTGAAATTCCGAATAAGCAATTATTTTCGTGTTACTAGTCTTTTTCTTCTTGTTTTAACTGGTAAGCTTTTCCTGGAAATTAGCATAAACTTGGTGTTATTCTGCTAATGTTATGTTCCCAAATTTATTTAAGGTTTAGAAACAGTATGAAATAGAATTTCTGGATATTAAATTGATTATGGATAGTTTGATCTCTCTTTATAAGTTGATCAATAGTAAGGTTTATATGCTTTCTTATACAGAACTGCATGATGATTCTTATAAAAACTTGATTTCTGGGCCATAAGGTACCAACTTCAAATTAGTTGTAACGAATCTAAATTTTAAATCAGGAAATGAATTTCCAGTTAAGCTCCGACAAACTTTGCTCAAGATGGCACTAGCACCAGACGAGGAATTGTAGCTTAGTTGTTCATAGGTGATGTTTTCCAGTTAGGTCCTGCAGAACATTTCCTGCAAGTCCTAGTTGAAATTCCATTTGCCTTTAAGCGTATAGAATCACTCATATTCGTGATTTCTCTTCAGAAGGAAGTTTCTACTCTTAAAAGAGTCTTTTGCCACACTAAAGACAAGTCAACTTTAGTATATTTTTCATGCATTGCGTTATACATGTCTTGTAATATGGTAGAAGTGATTCACTTGTATTAATCGTGTTAACTTTCAACTAGTCAAGAATTACTTCATTTCTTCCACCCTAGGTCCAGTGTCAATCTCATAGGCTTGTTCCTCCCTCAGTTTATGTAACAACCCTTCATTTTGAATGACCAGGTTGTTTCTGAAGTTATTAGAGGCAGTTCTCAAAATTGGTAACCGAATGAATGATGGTATATTCCGTGGTGGTGTATAGGCATATCAGCTGGATACTCTTTTCAAACTTTCTGATGTCAAGGGAACTGATGAAAAGACTACCTTCTTGCACTTTGTCGTTCTTAAGATCATCCGGTCTGAAGGTAGGCGCGCAGCCCAAACAACAAGAGCAAGTGGCAGTATACCAAGTGTGATATCAGATGATAACACTGAGGATTCTAACCAAACGTCTGCAAAAGACTACTGCAACCTTGATCTTCAGGTGATTTGAGGTTTAAGCCATGAGCTTGAAGATGTGAAGAAAGTAGCAATCTTGGATGCTGACATCCTAACATCCTCAGCATCCAAACTCATGCAATCATTGACAATAACCGAAGCCTTCATAGGATCCGATATGAAGAATTTGGAACAGAAAGGTGAATTTTACCATTCGCTATGCAGTTTTCTCAATTCTGCAGAATCTGATGTGTCATGGCTATCGGAGGAAGAAAACAAGATAATAGCTTTGGTGAAAGGCACAACAGATTACTTTCATGGGCATACAGGAAGAGATGAAGATTTGCGTTTATTCAGAATCGTTTGTGATTTCTTGATAAGTTTAGATAAGGTATGTGAGGAGGTCAGGGAGTATAGAGCAATGAAGCCGAAGCAAAAATTTATAGAATAGACTCCAACAAGTTCAACAGCTTCTACAGGGAGCAGTCAATCTGATGCCCATCAGCAACAATTTGCAGACACTACAGGAAAAATGATTGATTATACAAGTTCAGAAGAGGAGAGTCCATCTCCATAGCTACTTTTTGTAAATAGATAAGCAGAACTCCAAAGGGGAGCACAAGCTTTTAGCTGTCAAATATTGTTTGAGAGGTGAACAATCGTCGCATATTAGGTGGCCTAAATTACCGAATTCGATTTTCATTTCCTTACTATCACCTTTTTCATCTGTGTGACAGTCGGAGATGGAATCTATGAGGCATCAACACAAAATTATTTGTCGTCGAAGAGTACCGCAAACATCGTCCTGTACAGAGCCGTAAATGCATGACTTCAGTTTTATTGAGCCTCGTCTAACTCGAAAGTGTAAATTGATCAAACTGACATGGCGAAGGATATGGTTTTGACACTGCAAATAAGATCCTTACAAGAGGTGATGAAGTTGTGTAATCTGACAAAATTTGTTTTGAACAGAGCTGTAAATCCTTCTAATGCATCTGTTATCTTTTCATTATCGCATCTGTTAGTCTAACCAGGCGAAACAACAGAGGAATTGCAAATTGGTCCTAAATTTTTTCAAAATGAATATTGCCGGTACCGATGGAACAGAAACCATTCTGTTTTCTAGTTGATATGAAACGGTATTTGTTCCTCTGCATTCCATACCTCCAAAGGAAAGATAGAACTTAATCGTCATTAACGAGTTAATTGGAGTATTAATATGCTAAAACCCTAGAAGACTCCTCCCCTCCTCTTTATAAATTAAGGACCCAGTAACTGTATCTTTAGTCTCTTTCTTCCCCCACACTCAAAATGCAAAACCCTCAAATGGCTCGGAAGCGTCCTCTCAGAAACCCTCTACCCCCAACACCACAGCCGCCGTCACCATCGCCACCTTCTATTCGAAAAGAAGAATCAGAGAAAAGAAACGACATCTCGGAGGATGAAGATAATGAAGAACAAATGAGCACCAACAAGGAGGAAGATGACAAAGAAGAAGAAGAAGTACAAAAGGTAGAGAAGAAATCTCGTTTAGGAGAGTGCAAGGAAACTGCGCCAACTCCTTCAAAATCGGACTTTGGTTCAGATTCTGACAATCATTTCACTATAAAGCCCGTTGTATCCAAACTAGCAATACCAAAACCCACCGAAAAAACGACGGAAAAGGCTGTCACCGGCGGTAGTGGTGTTGAACTCGTTATGGGTTTGGCGTGTGAGGGGTGGAAAATAGGTGTGAAGAAGCCAAAACGAACATCCAATAGCAGATTGAAGGCTGCGGTGAAAACCAATGATTTGAAGACTGCGGTAAAAACCGATAATTTGAAGACTGAGGTGACAACTGAAGAGAAAGTAGATGAAGTGGAGGGGTCGTTGGAGAAGTATACAACTTTGGTTGGGTGGTTGGAAATGGGAAATGTGCCGGAGGGAGTGAAATGGGTTATGAGGAAGAGATTGAGAGATATTGAGAAGAGTAAGGTGAGGGGCTTGGAGGAAAGGTGGAGGAGTTTGAGAAAAGCCGAGTTGGAGTTGTTCGTGCAGACGATGGATTTTGTTAGTGAACAGCTTAAGTTGGGGCTTGAAGCTGCGTCCAATTCTACGAAATTTTAGAGGTGGGGGGATCTTGTGTTTTGGGCATTTTTGTGTTAACAGATGCAATTGATGATGCTAAAATTTTGATCACGCTGCAAATTTCATCTATCTGTGGATTACCCCTTTGTTTATTGTACTGGAATCATATTTTGATCTTTGTTACCCCGCTCTCTCTATTTTCTCAAATGCTCTGCGTCCACCTTTGGCAATTCAATATCTATTTACATCGTAATCTTTAAAGCATCCATAGGATTTCCAGGCCAGCCAAAAAAAGCCAAGAAAAATCACATAACAATTGATAGGAAATTGTTGTATGCTTTCAATATTGAATTCCTTGAAACTAAATCCTCATAGAGCTCTTACGTAGAGTCAAAAAAGAGCTATCTATTTCTTTTTCATGTTATATTAGTAGCTTATTCCAAACATTATGCACTTTTCTCTCATTCTTTCTCTGGTAAGTTCACCATTCTCATTGGCTTAAACATGCATCTGGAAGGCTTGAAAATCATGTTATGACACATATTAATAGGAGATTTGTCGTTAAATACTAATTCACGATACACTATGGAGGACGTATTGGATAGATATGACGCGAAAAAGGAGAAATCGCTCAACGATACCAAGAGATGCTACGACCCACACGCTTCTTCGTCTAGCCTGACTCACAGGGTGTATTGTTGAGACACATGTTCAAGGAGAACGCAAGGAAGGAGTTTGAAGAGGTGTGCTTCGAGAAGGATCTGGAAGTTGTAACACAGTTGCTAATCGGTGGCCGAGAAGCGATGCAATCGGTGATTGATAAGTTTGTCCAGAAACAGAGGCAGTAGGTTGGGAAGGAGCAGAGCTCCAGTGGTGATGGTGATCGTCGGTGAAGATTTACCACAATCATTACAGGTGGGTCTTCCTCTTTTAGATGATCTTTAGATTTTTGTAAAATCAAGGTTTTAAGATCGAAGACCTATTCTCCTTTTTTTTTTTTTCTAATCAAGTCAGTGCTGGGTAACAGCATTGGAATTTTGGATGATGACATGTTGGGGAATCTGGGACTTTTGGGTGAGATTGTGGTTGGAGATGTGACAGAGGATGGTGGTGGTATGGTGTTTGTATTCTAGTATTTTTCTGCGTTTCATAGATGCGACCTGTTCTTTGTAAAGGTTTTTAATTCTTTTGTTTTTTCTTTTTGTAGTTCATCATTAGATGGTGATGACTGTAGTGATTCACTGAAGGTCTTAACACTTGTAAATACTTGGATTATTTCCATTTACAATATCAATTACTTCCATGACTGTTGTTAAATGAATGTAAACTACAGTTTCATTTACATGGGAAAAAGCTTAGTCCTACTGCTGATTATTTGTTGTTGGAAAACATTTTCTAGTGATATGAACCTCCACTTTTGGCTTCCTACACACACCAACAGCAACGGATTTCTTTTACAGATGACTATTGTTGATGCTTGTGCTGGCGGAAGAAGTATTAATCCACCTAAAAAACAAGTCACAACTGTCTCCTTTGTTATCCTCTTTACTCATTGAACACATTGCACATAACACAAATGACACTGTTTTTATTCCGGAGGCAAGTTCATATAATTATTTCTGCTTCTTTTCGCTTATTTCTTTCCTTATCAATTTTTGAAGAGTTTGAAGTAATTAAGAGCATTAGATCGTGATAGACTAGTAATACTCTTTGGCAGGGTGGGGGTCTTCAGATCACTAATAGAAAAAGCTATTCTAGTATGGGCAGTTGAGGTTTTTTCATGATGTTTTAAGTTGCTAACTTCTTTAGGCTGCAATGCTTAAACTGTTGATATTCACCTTTCATTGTTTATAGCTGGGAATGAATTTTGACACTATACACTCTCAAACTACCATTATCCTTGTATTCCTATTCAACTCAGAAAAAAAGAGAGGCGGTGCTGTAGTGAATGTGATTATACTCACAAAATACAATTGTGATCTAATAGTAAACAATATCATATTATGATTAGGCATAATCATTCTTGCAATTAAAATATATAGAATCTGATATATAAGTTTATTATATTTGGGATTTGCCTAAATAATCTGTTGGGACTAGGTTTCAGTAGGTTCCAGAAGAAATATAGAAATAAGAGGGGGAATACGAAATAGGGTAATATAGGTATTATGGGAGGGATTGTGAGGAGTGAGTCACGTGAGAGTTAGTTAGGAGCAGGGAATGAAAGGGTGTAGAGGGGGGAGGCAGAGGCATTCAGGAATGATTTGGGTGATTATATTGTAGAGGTTGCTAGCCCTCGAAGTCTAACTAGGAATTAATAGTGACCGATATTCCTTTCATCTCCATTTCTTCTTCTTGTCTCTGTTCTATTGCTGCTGTGTGTGTGTTAGTTCTGTGGCTGTGTTTGTTGGTTCTGCTCTGGTTTTACTGCTGTTGAGTGTGTTGTTGTGTGATTGTGAGGTGCTGGTTTCGGTGTTAGGAGCTGAATCAGTGTTAGAGAAACTGTTCTCTAACATAATCATATGAAATTGATATAGTTGTGACCGGTATATAAGGCATTGCTTTTTCATATTTCCAATCACGATGTGTGCTTGACTCAGAGATTTATCTTGCAGCCTAACTCTCAGGAGCATTTACATTGGAAAGAGGCTGCTGAAATTATCCTAGCCTTGCATGAAAAATACATTGATACAAATGATAACATAAAACTTATGGATGAAGAAAAGGTTAGAATGTTTACCATTTATGATGGGAACTGTCAGAGGTTTCCTTTTATTGAAATTGGCCTTTGGTTGTAGTTGTCCTTTTTTAAGAAATCTATAGAAGATATGGCTTCTGAAAGTTTACGATACGTACCTATTGCATATAGGTCTTATGAATGCACAAAATCTAGTTAGTGATTTTTTTGATTGATCGATGTCCACTGTTCAATTTTGCAAATGGATTTTATGATGTTATTCAATTTGGCAAGGTTCCTATGTTGTTAGTTCCACAAACCCTACTCCAATCACTCTGAATTCAAGACTAGGGCATTGTTTCCTCTGTAATTTCAACCGCGGTTACACTATTGGTCAAAACCTGTTAACGTCCTAGCATCTGCCCCAACACCTCCTTCGTCGTCATCATCGCCTACCCCATCTAGATCATCAACGACGTACACAGTTGAACCATCCCTGCACTCTTAGCTGCTTTTTGCTAATATTTTTGTTACCCTTACACTCTAGCTGCTTTTTGCTAATATTATTGTTTTAGTAATACCAGTTTCATTTTGATTATTAAAGTATAGAAAAGTAATATTGTTAGTTTTCTTGCTATTTGAATAGGGATATTTGTTCCACATGGGCCATTAATGGGTGTGTTTATTTTATGTTCTTTCTCCCTGTTTATTTCTTTTATGAAAATGGAGAAATATGTATTGATTCATTTCATCCTCTCTAGAACTCTTTAAAATAAGCCAAAATTTGACATCATGGCAAAAATGTTAAGAGTTATTAAGTTGGGAAGCCCTCAGAGTAACAAATTTTATTTGTCTTCACTTAACTGAACATTTTAACTTACCAACCCAAAATTTGCACTTGCATAAAAACGTAGAGGCATGCAACAAATACGTACGACTCCGGTTTTGACATGCAACATGACTTAATAGGTGATAACATTAGATTATCTGACATAAATCTTTGCAATAATTGAGTGCAAATATCCAGTAGTCCCCTAAAAAAAACAAATTATTGATTAGAAAAATCTAGTATAAAAAGATTTGATCACAGGCTGATATAAATTTTCCCATATCAAATTGGTGGTTCATTTATAACCTCACATCCTTAAAACTTGAGTAAGCTCGGGAAAATAGCACATTCATTGTTAACATTAAATTATTTGACACAATTTATATGTGCTACTACATGAACAAACAAATAGCAGAATGCACGACATATCAAGTCCCCTTTTTTGGTTCCAAGCAATTAAATCATATTGTCAAGGAAGAAAATGAAAAATAAAAAACCACTTTAATATTATAGTCCACCCGCTAAACTATATTATTTCCCTGTGTTTTCAATTATTGCGCAAAGCAAAAGATTTCCAACTTATCTTTATGTCCCTTGATATTACTTCATTTCTTCGGAATGGGCAAGAAATAAACATGCAATCGACTCAATGAGAAAAATGAAGCTGTGCTGGAGCTTCTAAGAAAACCAATTCCTCTTTCGTTTAAGCAGGTAGGTAGGGGTCTTGTGTATTTTCACTGTTAATTTGCTTTCATAGGTCAAGATTAAAGTTTTCTATATTTCTCCATCGTAATTATGAATACTTCCTTTTTCAATTCGAATGTTTGACGTCAAGTTTTTTATTTGTAGTTCAATTTCAGATAAAGGCCTGTCATGTTTCTGTTGTCTCTATCTTCAAGATTATATTATTAATGGAAGGAACATGTTGCCATTAACGTTATGTTCTACCTAATCACGGGAGATATTCTGCAACGACGCTTATATTGGACGATTTTTGAGAGCTAAAGGTGATAACGTGAAGAACATTGCAAAGAGTTTAAGGGCTTGCCTTTCTTCGAGTTCGAGAGATAACATAATGATTGGTATTGTAACAACAACGTACCTCCATTATCATATGATTATTACCACCAGATTTTGTACATAAGTTTTTTCTTACCCTTTTTCTGCTACTTCTTAGTCTTTTGTTTTTCATAATCATTCATTTTCTTTTTTGTTCCATTAGCCATGAGTTCAAAATAAAGAACAAACGTTAGCTCAGAATCTATTAATCGCTCTATTTTTTGTTTTCTAATTCTTGTTTTTGCAATGCAGAAAACTTTATGGCAGATGAATTTTCTACTGAGCTCGCATAAGGAATCGGCTATGTAGCCAATCACAATGAAGAATCAAGACCTGTTTTCGTTACTTTCCAATCCACCATTTCCCTTTTATATCACTCTCTTCATTGTTTCTAACTGAAGGAAAAAAAGAAATAGTATTTTGCATTTGTTACGTATATACTTCTTCAAAGGCTTTCCCATCGGTTACAAATTTTTCATGTTAAACAAGATTATCAGAAGTTCCATTCACAAAAGTTGTTAGTGACTTTATCAACTTTAAGATCCTACCTCCATTTCCATTTCTTTTTCCTTCTTAATTCATTATATCAAAATTCTATCATTTGCTTTATTTTCTACAGATTCACACGCTTCCTCGCGTTTACTTTGGAGGTGGTCGTTTCAACCATACCAAGAAATGACAAACAATTTGTACTCCTCTTTGATGCAAGCATGTCCATATCTTCCAAATTTTCGTTAATAACCTATAAAAGTTTAGGGACATGTAACACCTTTTACTCCGGTAAAAGTGTATGAGCTTAAACTCAGAGCTCGGCTATATTCCCATGCAATGTCTGAACTGCCTCTTGTTGTGCGTGAAAGAAGGAACAAGATCCTTTATCCAATTTTTATGGTGTCTTATTGTGTCCAGTAAATCTCAATCATTCATTTATGCGGGTCCAGTATGGACCTCACATAAATAAACATGGGACCCGCATAAATAAATGGCTGAGATTCACTAGACACAATAAGACACCATAAAACTGGACAGAAGAATTGGACTCGTGAAAGAGTAAATGGACTTATTTACTGCTGGATTTTTGTGTTTTTTTTATAATATTTCTCTTACAAAATTTCATACTGTACCAATTTAACCATTGGATATTCTAAAACTGACCTTGCTTGGTTTACATATAAATTTTCTACTTGATGAATTGTTAGAACAATAGTTTGCATAGAAAATTTCACGTTTTTACCATGCTCAATTGGATCACAGTGACATAAAATCGTCTTTTTGTTTCTTAAAAAGTTGTATTCACGTCAGTAGCATATTGTACTCATATTATATATAGTCCATTCTTGACCTCTATCTTGAACTTTTCAAATCCTTACGTTCATAAAATATGTTGTGTCCGTAATATAATTAATATTATTTCCTAATTCTTGATTTCTTGAAAACCTTCTAATTGGATTTAAATTAATAACTGGGTCTGCGTGTAGCACTAGCATTTGTTTTCTTGTAGTTTGTTTATCTTACCTTCTTAGGCTTCTTTAGGCGTGCTTCAGCTTTATGAATCTTCTCCTACTAACCCTAAGAATTGTGGCAAAATACTACCCTTGCAGGCTTTACAAGGCTTTTGTAATCAACCCACCATCTTTATTCTCTTATCTATGGAAGGTAAGATTCAAATTTATCTCGCTAATTCTTCTGTCTTTTCATGTCCTGTCTCGTTCTCTACCATAAATAACTCAAACTCTTTCACTTGTAGGACCTACAAGAGGCTATTACTGTTGACCTACTCTAGCTCCTTTCTTTACCATTTTTTTGTTAATTTTCTATAGCAAGGTCTTCTACTAACTCATAAGTCAAATACTGCTTGCTTAATAATTGTGGAATGTGAATTATTGCAAGGTATCCAACCATTTGTTGAGCTATCGGCAGTCACAATGGTGGTATGGTATCTTTACTGGACTTTGAAGAATCATTAGAATTCTTTGATTTTTGCAGTAACTCACGAGTCTCTTCACTACGATTTAAAGGATGGCTTATGCTCATCTTCATGGAATGATAAATCTTTTTTATCATTCCTAAGATTCTACAGAAGGCCCTACCCTACGACGAAATCCTTTACAGGTCAAAAATGCATGCGTCCCCCATTTGGTGGTCTCATCTCTACGTACCACCTCAACTCAAACAACACCAAGTGAAGTGTCGATATCACAAAGTTTCTAAGCCAAGAGTTTAGACCGTTAGCAACCAAAAACTTCATTATGATTTGAGATTTAACTAAGAAGAAAAGCTTCTTTAATTTATGTTTTCCACTGATTTAGTAACTTGCAGGTCTTTTGATTAAGTGTGTTAGGAGGACTAAAACTCATCTATATGATAAGTCGCAAAAAGTGATTTAAAATTAAATTATGATTATACATAAAAATTAAGGTAATTAGATACTCTTCACTCGACATTAAGGCCTATAGTGCTAAGTTTAAATTAGCAGAAGATGATTTGCCTGCACAATCATTTGTATGCCAAAGAAATAGCCATTGAGAGAGGATTGAAAGGAAATGACAGAATGCCTCATTTTGTAATAAAATTCTAAATCGTTTCACATAGTTTTTAAGTTGGAATTCATTTCAAAATTTATTTAATCCAAAATTAATCTGTTAAACTTGAGTTTACGTACATAATGTTTATTAATTACGTAGACATAAATGAATCTTGTTGGAACATATATAGTACTTAAAACCATAGAGACTTGCTTGTTTGGACCAAAAAAAAAAGCTTCTTTATAAGGATGAGTCGTCCTTTTCTTTAAATATTCTGCGCAGGAGGATCTTCGACCTTATTTTACAAATCTTCTTATGTGAATTAAATCTGCTGAGCATGATCGTAATCTAATAAGGGAGAATTTTAGCAACATCATAGTAATGACTTTGTAGATAAAAAGAATATTTGATTCGCTTTTTAACATAAAATGCTGTTAAAATGATTATACATAAAAATTAAGGTAATTAGATACCCTTCACTCGATATTAAGGCCTATAGTGCTAAGTTTAAATTAGCAGACGATGATTTTCCTGCACAATCATTTGTATGCCAGAGAAATAACCATTGAGAGAGGATTGAAAGGAAATGACAGAATGCCTCATTTTGTAATAAAATTCTAAATCGTTTCAAATAATTTTTAAATTGGAATTCATTTTTGGTTGGGTCGGCTGTGCTAGGCCCAGGCCCATCTTAATACGTCTACGGCCCGATCGACCCATCAGGTGTTAGACTTCCATGCAAACGCAAAGATCTACATAAACCTAGCACCCACGCCGTATATAAGGTACTATTCTACCGTGATCTAGGTATGAGACTGTAACCCTAACAGTTCTTCCACATTCTCAGCTACCAAAACCTCTCAAAAATACTGACTTGAGCGTCGGAGGGGCTTCTCGGGAATCAACCCCCAGCCCGCCGTTATCTGTTTTGCAGGTATCTTACAGCCAGAATCGTATAGACCATGGACCAAAACAACGACGTTCAACCTCAGCAGAATCCGGCTGAACCATTTGGCGCTCACCGTGGGGCTCGGCGTCAGGGCACCACGTCCAGAACCACACAAATCAGTCAGGCGGCAGCAGCCAACCCTGATATTGCCACCGTCACGGCACTTGTACTGCAAAGGATGGCTTTGCCGTCACCTTCCGTTCTCCCACCAGCACATCCCGACTCTCGCACACAGTCCTCACATCTGAACGATTGCCTACAGTCTCAAAATCAAGATCAAGAAGAGCAAAGCATAGCCCTGGAGGATAACGCTGAAGCCAAATCCCATCTCCACTCTCAGCATCCCCTGGATACCGATCCTCCTGCACCACAGCAAACCCCGCTCATCCAAAGGCAGATAGAGGAAGCGGACGAGCTAGTGATCTGTCAGATTCTGCAGTCTAACCTGGGACAACAGCAAACCTCCACTCGGCAGCTGGGTGCGAAGGCCGATCGTCATCCTGCAGAAGCCCTAGGAAAAGTCGTCGACGACCGAGTCGATCTAGTTCGGAATCCCTACGCAGGCCAAGCGCCCGCACAATACAACTCCCCCCTCGTTCTGAAGATCCTAAATAGCCTTCCGGCGGTCGGTACCAAAATACCGACGCCTGAAAAGTATACTGGAAAGACCGATCCCCTAGATTATCTGCAGCATTTCCAG
>JAOSBP010000009.1:1849694-1861525 GCA_027563825.1 Erythroxylum mucronatum
GAGGGTAAATGCAATCACCAAATGACATATATGAGACTTCATATATTAAGCATAACAGTTCTACAAATAACTATATCCAAATCACAAAATATTGTTCAGCATATGATTAAACTCTAACCATGCTAATCTAGTTATGCCACCGTAAGCTCTAACTCAGGGTTTTTACAACAACATAACTAAATTTCATACAATATATGTGTACCTTTGAAGCCCACGGTTAACTCAAGCCATCGCTACATATTCAAGAGGATCGGGAACCCTAGCCAAGCAAAACTCCGACGATGTCCATCACTGCTGGAATTTCGACGTTAAACATGGCTCCATAGACTGACGGTGGAAGTGGTGGTGAGGTGTCCGTCGATGATGACGATGATCGGAGCTGAATGATGAAGGTGGTAAGGTGGAATCGTCTCTGGTGGCCACCAAATATGGCGTCTGTGTATGTTTATTCGGTGTTGGTATGTGTAGCCGACCTCCCTATGACCTAATTTGGAAAGCTTTTAAAGAAACGAGTCGGTCGGGTCGGAATAGGGAGGAAAATTTCTATTTGGAGTCCGGTTTCCGTCTGCACGTCGCGATGTGCGAACTAATTCTCATCGCGACGTGTGCTCTGGCTTGCTCGCCGCAACGTGTTGATTTGTTGACGTCGCAACGTGTAGTTGTCTGTTGACATGCCGCGACTTGGAAATTGGTCTACGTCGCGACGTGCTGGATTTGTTCTGTTGGATGCGTCGCGACGTGTGGAAAGCTCACGACCTGTTGACTTTTTGGCATGGTTGACTCTTTTGTGTTCCTACAATTAAATCACAATTTGCAGCATCAATTGTCCTTAGAAAAGGTATAATGCAATTAATATCAAGTTGTAACAATTTTACTAGCAATTTGCAATTCATATGAGCTAATCACAAGGAATCAATTTAAGCACAAAAATTAGCAATTAGGAGTCAAAAAGTACTTTAACAATTATAAAAATACAGCTAATTAATAATGTAAACTTGGGCTCAATCACCAAGGCAAGTGACAAGCCTTTCCATATGCATGCCATAAGGGTCTTATACCAATTGGAGTCTTCAAGGTGGTTTGATAAGCCCATAGAGCACCATCAAGCTTCAATACCTAATCTTTCCTTAAACTATTGACCATCTTCTCCAATATTCTCTTAAGCTCACAATTAATAATCTTCACTTGCCCACTCGTTTGTGGATGGTACAATGTGGCCACATAATGGTAGACTTCCTATCTCTTAATAAGAGCATTGAAAATTTTATTACAAAAATGTGCTCCTCTATCATTAATTATGGCTCTTGGCACTCCAAATATGTTGAATAACCTCTTTATGAAATTTTGCACTAACCTACCATCATTAGTTGAAGTCAACATTAATATAGCCCATCGTGATACATAATCCACTCCAACTAAAATATAAGTGTTCCTGGTGGAGGATGGTAATGGTCCCATGAAATCTAGTCCCCACACATTGAGAACTTCAACCACCATGATGTTAGATAGTGGCAATTCATCTCTTTTGGAAATATTTCCCACTCTTTGGCATCTATCACTTTTTGGTACAAATTCCCAAGCATCTTTGAACAAGTTCGGCCAATAACACCTACATTCCAATACTCAAGTCGTCATCTTGTTTGCTCCATAATGCCTTGTATAAGTAGAATTATGACAAAGTGTTAGTAGGTCTAACATCTCTTCCTTTGGAGCACATTTTCTAATCAAACCATTAGCACACTTTCTATAAAGGTTTGGTTAATCCATAAGTAATGAGTACATTTATATAATAACCTCTTCCATTGTTGGTAAGACAAGGGAAAGGGTGTCACATACGATGTAATTTACTATGTCAGCATACCATGGTACCAATAGGTAGTTTAGCAACATCAAGGTTTCATCAGGGAATTGTTCATTAAAATCATCACATTATTGTGATCCCCCTCCTTCAAGAAGTGATAAGTGATCAACTACCATGTTTTTTGCCCCTTTCTTGTCTCTAATCTCAATGTTGAATTCTTGTAGGAGAAGCACCAGTTGGATAAGTCTTAGTTTTGCATCTTTCTTGGCAAAAAGATATCTCAATGATGCATAATCAGTAAAAATGGTCACTTTAGATCCCAAAAGGTAAGATCAAAACTTGTCACATGCGAACACAACTGCTAGCAACTACTTTTCATTAGTAGTGTAATTTATTTAAGCTCCTATTAATGTCATACATAATAAATAACATACATTTTTTTGTGCTTCTATTGGCCTAACACATAACCCACAGGTTGGCTGCTAGCATCGCATATGACTTTAAATGGCAATGACTAATCTAATGACATTAATATCAATGTTGAAGTAAGTGCCTCCTTTAATCTGTTAAAATTAAATAAAAAATTATTATCAAATATAAAAGGCACATCTTTAATGTAACGCCCCAAATTAGGGGTTAGCATATTAAGCAAATTTAGTCCGATTTATGTTCTGTCTCTTTGATATTTTGGCATGCATTCATGGCATTTCTGGGTAAAGTGGTTAGTCCTTATTGAATCATATGATAAAATCATGTATGTCCAAAAAATGGCTGAATGCCTTTGACATTAATCAATGGCGGAAGCTTCTTAATGAGCTCCGTTTTAGCTCTATCCACTTCTATGCCTTGGCACAATATATTATATCTCAAAACTATACCCTCAAACACTATAAAGTGGCATTTCTCACAGTTTAGAACCAAATGTGACTCTTCACATCTTTGAAGGACTTTATCCGAATTTGTCTTAAGCAGTGCTATTTGTTTTTCCAAAGACTAAAAATCATTCATAAAGATTTTCATTATGTCCTCAAACATATCTACAAAAATAGACATCATACACCTTTAAAAAGTTACTAAACTGTTATATAACCCAAAAGGCATCCATCTATAGACAAATGTTCTATAAAGGCGGGTTAAAGTGGTCTTCTCTTGATCATTTAGATAGATAAAATTTTGATTGTATCATGAGTATATATTAAGAAAATAATAGAACGTATAGCTAACCACCTTTTGATCATTTGATATATAAAAAGAAGAGGAAAGTGATCCCTTTTAGTCACCTTTTTGAGCTTCCTATAATTAATACACACTCTTCATCCAGTGACTGTGTGAGTAGAGATCATCTCACCACTATCACTCTCTATCACTATCATACCTACTTTCTTAGGTGCACATTGTACTGGGCTGACCTATTCCCCATCCGCAGTTAGGCAAATGATAGTTGCATCTAATAGCTTCACTACCTCCTTCTTTACCACTTCATTTATGTGAGGGTTTAATCTTTGTTATCTTCCCCTCACCTCCTTACTTTCTTCCTTGAGATTAATCCTATGCATCACCATATTAGGATTTATTCCTCTTATATTAGATATTTGCCAACCCATGGCCTCCATCCTCTTCCTAATTGTCTCTACTAGTCTTGTTTTCTATCCAACCAATTTGAAATGATGATGGATAAACTTTGACCCTGGCCTAGAAAGGTATACCTAAGATATATAGGTAAGGGGTTTAACTTAAGAGTTAATGGTTGTACAATGGAGGGTGGCATGGGTGCTTTCATTCTCACTAAGATCAATTAATTGGACTAAACAACTAACTCCTCCTTTTCTCTTTCTCCTTTAGTGTCAATTTCCTCAAAAGTCACTTCTTCATTGCATCTCTCCTTTTTCTCTTTTATCCACTCATCCACAATGTCTATCTCCAAACAAGAGCTGCCTTCCATCAGATTCTTCAATACTTAATTCATATTAAATTCTACTTAATCATCACCAATTAGAAGGATGACTTTCCCTTTATGGGCATCAATTTATGCTCTTCCTATATTAATAAATGACATGTTAAGACTAGTGGGTAATTCCTCTCCTCTTGAAAGTCTAACACTACAAAGTCCACCATAATAATGAATTTGTCCACTTTAATGATGACATCCACCATCATATTGAATGGTTTCTTTATCAAATAATGCACTAACTAAATAAGCATAGAAGTTGGCATTACTTCGCCTAGTCCTAATTTCCTCAAAATTGATAAAGGCATAAGATCAATACTAGCACCTAAGTCATATAACCATTTAGCAAATTCTAAACCACCAACAACGCAAGGTATAGTAAAACTCTTTAGGTCCTTAAATTTTTAAGGCACATGGCTACTGATGATAGAGCTATAGCTTTCAGTCAAAGAAATCATTTGGTTGTCCTCCCAAGTTTGCTTTTTTAACATTATATCCTTAAGGAACTTGCGTGCTTAGGCATGTGTTCCATCGCCTCCATAAAAGACAAGTCAATTTGCAATCTCTTTAGCTTTTCTACTTGAGAATTGTGCATCTAATTTGTTCTTCTACAACTTTGTCGGAATGGAACCAAAAACTTGTTGATATGTTTACATTAAAAAAAATATTTCGTACTACAAGTATACAAATCGTAAATTATAGTATAAAATATATCATTCCCATAAGGATTAGATTTGCCACCTAACAACTATAAAGGCATCAAACTACTTAATCACACTATGAAGTTGTGGGAGAAGGTAATTGAGAAAAGAGTGAAAAAGGATGCTCCTATCTTGGAGAACCAGTTTGGCTTCCTACTAGGAAGGTCCAAAAAAAAGCTTTACATCTCTTTAGATGATTAATGGAATATTATAAGAAAAATGGAGTGATCTACTAATAGTTTTTATTGATTTAGAGAAGGCATATGATAGGGTACCTAGGGAAATCATATGGAGTTGTTTATAGGTTAAGGAAGTTCTTATGACTTATATATAGGTGATTAGGGATATGTATGAAGTGATAAAGACTAAAAGGAGATATAAATAATTTTTCTATTGATATTGTGCTATACCAAGGCTCCTCATTAAACCCTTTTTTATTTGCAGTAGTGATGGCTGGGCTCATCAAGAATATTCAAAGGGATGTACTTTGGTGTATGTTGATTGTTGACGATATTATCTTAGTGGATGAGAAAAAAGAGGGTGCCAATGTCAAGCTAGAACATTGGAGGGATAAATTAGAGTCAAATGGCTTTAAATTAAGCAAGACTAAGACTAAATACTTAGAGTATAACTTTTTAGGCCATAAGGTGGCTTTTGATATAGAGGTAACGATTGGTTCAGATGTTATATAACAAAAGGAGTCTTTAAGGTACTTAAGGTCTATCATCCAAAGTAATGAAGAGATCAATGAAGGTATCGCCCACCATATCAGATCATGGTGACTTAAATGGAGAAGTGCATCAAAAGTTTTATTTAACAAGAGGATACCATTCAAGCTTAAAGATATATTCTATTGTTTAGTAATTAGGTTGGCCATGCTATATGGGGTAGAGTGTTGGCCTATCAAGCAAGTGCATATTCATAAGCTAACAGTGGCAAAGATGAGAAAGCTTCATTAAATGTGTAACCTTACTAAAAGAGATAATTACAAGAATATATTAGTAAGAGACGAATTAAAAGTGGCTTGTATTAATAAAAAATAAGATATATGAGGCTTATATGGTTAGAACATGTTAAAAGGAGACACCCTGACCTTCTAGTGAGAAGATGCGAGAAAATAGTACTCAGAGACTATAAGAGGAAAATAAGGAATGCCTAAGATGAACTGGGGAAGTGATATAAAATGATATGACTTTATTGGGACTTACCAAAGACATGACTCGCAGTAGAAAACTTTGATGTAGTAAGATATAGAAAAAGGATCTCTCATAGAGAATTTATTATCATTCTCTTAGGTTTTTTAAACATTTTCCTTTGAGCTTTTCATTTTAAAGTTAACCTTAATATTTTGATTATGTAGTACTTACCTTCTAGTTATTTATCCTATTTATCCTAAATAGATTCTTACTTAGCCTAATTACTTTTTTGTAATGGATGGTCTGATTTATTCTTATACTTGTTCTTTTTATGGTTTGTCTATTTATTTACTTATTTTATCTTGTATTGTTAATGTTTACCATGTTATGTACTATATTATGTATTGCATTACATATTTTATATTTTTATTTATATGTATTTATATATATTTTGTAGTATCATTATTTTGTATTACATGTGGATCTATCGATACACAATCTCTCTATCAAATAAGGATAAGGCTACGTGTTATTGAACCTCCTCTGACCTCGCGTTTCAGTGACACTCTCACTAAGTCTTGACGTTGTATATAGGAGTATTTTATTTTTCTTTATATGGGAACAAGCAAGCATTCAAATTTTAGAGTATCAAATCGCATAGTCTATAGAATAGTCTAATTCAAGGCTTCATCTTTATCTTTAACTTGGTGGAAAAGTATTTGATTTGATTTCACAGGTATACTTAATCTTGTTAATGTGAGACTCATAATTCAATGACTTAATCTCAGATCATCAATAACTTACCAACTGAAGAGTTTTCAAACACTTGAGTTTTAATGTTGGCACGACAGTATAATTGTAACAACGTTTTAATACTTTTATTCCTCTTCTTTTAAGTGATGAGCATCCTTATATAAATATTTATGCCTTTTTCATTAATTTAGGTGGCAATTAGTGTTGTGTGGTTGGGTATAAAATTACATTCACTTTTAACAGAAATTTTATTTAACTAGATATGGTCTGGTGCATGTTCTCTGATTCCTAGTGGCATATGCGAGGCTATTCACTTTGTTATAATCCCTGAATATGTTGGCGACGATGCCCTGATATGGAGTCAAGCCACTATCGAAAACCAGTTGACCAGTTCGGCATTCAAGAAGCAGATTAGGATTTAGAAGCTACAATGTACATTACGCTTCCTGAAAATGTGGCTTTGATGTTGGAGATGACTAGCTACTATCTAACAGTGGCCGCTAATTATGCTTCTACATAATTTCAAATTCTCGATTGGAGAAAGTGGGGACGAAACAAATTCAAATGAACAGGGGTAGGGTCATATAAAACTTCATAAGCACGATGATTTCCTTATTTTTCTTCAGTATCCGCATTGGCAGAAACATAGTATGCAACACAAAATAGCGCGTGAACAAAGCAAGCAATGCCTCCTATAGAAAGAAAATGATGATGTGAGAAACCGCACGATGCCCTTGACTTGTTATTTGACATGGTTCCAATCACCAGCATGGACAGTCCAACAGCCATTACGACCCTGGTCATCAATGAAAAACAACATACCTGTATATCTGAGTTTAACCCTTTTGCCAAAGAGATGTAATTTTCTTGATTTTGAATCAGTGAGAAACAATGGTGTTGATAAGAGTTGTGTATAAATACCAGGATAAAATGAGACAAGCCATGGAAAGTTGCTTGTTGGAGGAAGCATGTTGGAAGTCTTCTTGAGAGCAAATGCAATTGCAGCCACCAAGCAAGTTAACAATAACATGAGATAGAGCCAGAAGCGCTGCTGCAGCTAACCCTTGTCTGAAGGCATCTTGGCTTGGGTCTCTACACTCAAATATCCATAGCCTTAAGTGCTTAACCTTTCAAGCAAAACCCAGAATTGTCAACCTTAGTACAGTTATATACCCATATATAATTATAAGCTATATAAGAAAGGGAGGGAAAAAAAGATCAGGATAAAGAAAAAAAAATATAGACCTTGTTTTGTGCTGCTTCGGCTTGGATGCCCAGAATTCCTGCTGCTACATCCATTGCAACAATCAGCAGACAAACAAGAACAGCTACTAATTTTGCCATATTTTCAAGAATATACTGAAATTCTGGAAACAAGAGAGGGAGCAGATAAATTTGTTGGAGTCTTATAGTATGTATTTCACTCTAATGAAATTATGAAGGAGGAAAGTGAACAAAGAGTTCAAGAGAGGACATAAAGAGAACTAGCTACGGGATAGTTGTGAAAAGGCGATATTCGGAGAGGAGAGTAGCTGGCATAAGTAAAAGCATCTTTTGCACAGTGCAATGGAAACTTTATATTTTTGCTTTTTGTTGTCTACACTCTACAGTTTAGTTTCTAAGTCTCTCTCTTGAGATTCGTTCCTTTGATGGGAGAGGAAGGAAAGAAGGGCATAAAGCTGCTCACAGTCATCATAGAGGAACGTGCATGGGCATTTAGCAAGCATTATTAATACGAGACTACACTTGACCTTAGCCAAAAAGACAATGTAAAAGAGAGAGTGAACAAAGAGGAGGGGGATGAATTTTCAAACATGTCAACTTTATGTGTGACTTTTGTCCGCTGCAGGGAACCCCAGTTCTCTTGGCTCAAAGTCACCTATGTCGCGAAAGATCCTTTCTTCACCGACTCTCAGACAATGACCCCCTTCTTTCGGTTTATTGGGTATGAGTTGTCAGGCAATAGTTATTGAATTTTTAACATAAGTAGAGTGTAGAGTTTACTATTAAAAATTGAGCTTTGGTCAATTATTGTTCAAATAACTAGAACTAGTTATTTAGATAGTTGACCCTTATCACTTATAAACCCTTTAATATTTTCATATCTAGGCAATATCGGATATTCTAACACTCTCCCTCAAGTGTAACTGGGGCTGGACATCTAGTTGTTACTTGAAAATATATGCAGTGGTAACTGGACCAAGCCACTGGGACTAGACATCCAGACGGACAACCGGGAAATTAATAATCCGAATCAAACTTGCTCTGATACCATATTGAATTTTTAATATGGGCAGAGTGTAGAGTCCACTATCAAGAATTAAACTTGGGTCAACTATTATCCAAATAACCACTTATAAATTTTTTAACATTTTCATGGCTAGACAATATGGGACACTCTAACAATAGTAGCTGGGAAATTGAACAACTGTACTTAATTTAGTCTAAGAAAACACAATAATTAATTTGCATCGAATTTTTCGCATTTAATTTTAATTTACTAATAAAATAGGTAATTAAAATATTTGATTAAACTTACACCTTCCTTGCTCTCGTTGTTCATGTTATGACTACATGAATTAGTCTTGTTGATACTACAACTACTAAATGGAAATACAGTTCAACTCAATCCAAATGTTACCCTTGCTATTTTCTTAAATTTTGATTAATAAGTATTTCCCCTATTGAGAACGGCGAGAGCTAGAAGGTCAAAAATGGATTTTAGGGTTAAGAGTAAAAATATTGTAGGAGTCATGAACAAGTTGGTACGTTCCTCACTTTCTGAAGAAGCAGTAAAGAAGCTGAAGAGAAACAGAGAGAAAAGCATGCAGACCTATGATGACGTCGCTATGATGCTCAACTTGGTAAAGGTTTAAGGAATAGAAGAGTTTTTGCTTTTCATTCTCATCTTATCGTTATCGTTAATGAAAGTAAAACTTCGTTGTTATCCTTAGAAAAAAGGGATAATGTACATTGCCTTATCAAATCCCAAAACTTGTTCAAAAAAACATATCAATCTTAACTTGAAAATGATATCTCTTGGGTTTTGCAAAATGGAAGTTGTTAGAGACACATTCTTGAAGAAGACATGCACTGTCTTAGAGGAATAAGAACATGCCTATTTTGTTATATTGATAGAATTATCTTATTTATACTTTTGGTTTTTTTTTATCCAATAGGAGCAAGTTAGCATACACTAACCTGATACGTAATTGGGTGATTCTTAAATGTATAGGAAAGGTCTTAGCCATTAAGATGGGATAATCATGATTCTTTAGGCTGTAAAACTTTGAAGGGAATCACCGTGCAGACAAGCTAGCGCATCTGGTGGCCTTTTTACAACCCTGACTCCTTATCCTCTAGGATCCTCCTCAGAGACTCCAGGAGCAGCTCCATCATGACGCTCGCCAAGTTTTGTATTCTAGAGCGTTGAGTTAATTTTTGTTTCTTTCCCCTTTGTACGCAAAAAAACAAAAAACCAAAAAAATTTTGAGAGCTTTTATGGATCATTTCTCTTTTCTTTTGTAAGACGTTATTTGTGGTTCATTCTTTAGACATGTCATCTTGATATTGATCTTCTTCTTTTTTGGTGATAAAGGAAAACATAAGGAAACTAGCGCCGAATGACGGCCACAGAAGAAGCATCAAGAGCCAAGAGGTGTCGGATGCCAGGAGGAGGGGTGTCCCACCGCGCCCACCGGTGGCGATGAGAGACGCCCAACCGAGCTAGGTAGTCGGCACATTGATTACTCTCTCGGAAAGCATGGACAAGAGAACAGACCCACTCGCGCTGCACCAGAGATCGGATGACCTCGAGGACATGTAAATGAGGATGACACCGATCGCCAGAGCCCACAATCAAATCAACGGCGTCGCGTGAATCCGATTCCAGCACGACTGTCCGATACCTACATTGCCACGCAAGGTCCAACCCATGCTGAATCGCGAGCAGCTCAGCAAGTAAAATGTTGGTGTATCCGATTAATCCAGAGAAACCAGCAAGCCAGGTCCCCTCTGCGTCACGTATAAGACCACCAAACTCGGCATTTCCAGGATTACCAGCCGAGCTACCATCCACATTTATCTTAACAAAACCAATCGGTGGGGCCTGCCACGAGACCCACCTGGGTAAACGAGGGGGGTGGGACGACATGAAAGCGCTTCGGCACTCATCGAGCAGGCGTGTGACCCACTGAACTTGTCCCATGAGCGGGATGGGCTCCCGTTGGATGACCGCTTTATTTCTGGGACACCAGATGATCCAAGCAATAATAGTGAACTGGAGGTTATGAGGGTGGGGGCGGGAAGAGTTGAGGACATGCGAGAACAGCCATTCATCAATCGGAAGGCTGAAAAAAGAGTCATCAAGCTGTCGGAAGGCTTTAAGCCATAAAGCCTTAGCCCAGACGCAATCCTTTAGAATATGGGAGTGTGTTTCCCACCAGCTATTGCAGCGTTGGCACATGGGGGAGGGAGACATACCCCTATGGTATCGCAATTTGTTCGTAGGAAGACGATGCCACCGAATCTGCCAGATGAAGAATCTGAACTTCTGAGGGAGCTGGAGCTGCCATATGCTCGACCAGTGCATGTGCTGATTAGGAGGACAAGGCAGTCGAGTAATATATTCATAACCTGAGCGCACTGTGTACTGACCAGTCGTCGACTCCCCCCAGATGAGAGTATCTGTGGCCTCGCAGGAATGAGGAAGAGGAATGGCGAGGATAGAACGTTGCACCTCAGACCGAAGGGGTGTATGCAGTCGGGATAGGTCCCATTGACGCTGGTCGGACAAAATGTCCCGCACCAAAAGGTGTTGATCGTGACTGGCTACCTGTGTAACCTGATTGCGAAAGGCATACTCTCCAACCCAGCGGTCATTCCAAAGTGAGACGATGGCCCCATTCCCAATCCGCCAGGTGAAACCATCCCGTAAGTATGGAGCAATGCGGCAGATAGCTTTCCAACCCTGCGAGGAAGAAGGAGGGGCCGTGCAGGTGAACATCGAATCTGTCTGAAGATACTTACTACGCACCACAGCCGTCCAAAGTTTTTGGGAGCAATGGGAAAGGTCCCAAAGAAGCTTGCCTAGCATCGCAATGTTGTTGTCACGGGCCATACGTAGGCCCAGACCGCCCACAGCCTTAGGACTACAGACTGCTTCCCAATTCAGCAGGTGAAGACCCTTACCTGCCGGAGAATGCCATATAAAATCACGACAACATCTATCCAGCGTATCACAGACGCCTGCGGGGAACCAACACGTTTGCATAGTGTACAACGGGATAGTGGTCAAGGCAGATTGGGCCAACGTTACTCGACCAGCTTTGTTCAGGAGTTTGGCCTTCCATCCCTGTAGACGTTGGCTAACCTTATCGATAATCGCCATGTAATTGCCCTTGCGGTTATTCCCCGTGAGAGGGACCCCTAGGTATCTGCCCAGATCGCCGGTGAGTTTGAGATTAAAGAGGGATCGCAGACGATCCTTGTGC
>JAOSBP010000009.1:1875851-1892228 GCA_027563825.1 Erythroxylum mucronatum
AATTCTTTGCTGTCCAAAATTAAAGAACTTCAATTTTGTCATACATGCCAATTTTTTTGGTCTTACTAGAAAACCTGTTGCTATACTAAAATTAATTCAAATTTAATTTCTATAATTTTCCAAAATTTTCAGAAAATCAAATCATCATTCCAAGCATCTCTAGGTCATTTCATGATGATCAAAATAATTTACGAATCACCCAAAAATTATCATGATCACCGAAACACCAATAAGATACCAAAAACAACAAATATGACTTCTAAATTTTTCTAGAAATCAAATTTTCAGAAAAATTATTTAGGCATGCATCAAACATCAAATTAACACATTTTTATCACATAAAAATATTTTAAGGTTCTGGAAACGAAATATAAACATACAAAAAGTCAAATAAAATCGATCCTACAATTTTTGGAAAATTGTCCAGGTATGTAAAATTGTTTGATAAAATTATTAAAACATTTTTAATAATTATAAAAAAATTAAAGAGGTGTAAAAACATCCTAAATATTTTCACATGATTTTTCCAGAATCAAATTCCACGAAAATCATGTGTAACCTCATCAGTTTAGCCAATAGACATCACATGCCCAGCAGAAAGATAGATTTCATGCATGTTCTTGTAAAGTCAAAATTAAATATTTTAATCATATTAAAAATATTTTCAATCACACTAAATCATTTATATGCATCTTATGAACATATTGGTGAAAGCAAATCGTGAAAACCAATTTTCTATAATTAATTTCGAACAAAACATTATAGACCCTAGGTTGTCACAACCATGAAAACAGTTTTCACATGTCATGTATTCTACGTCTAACGAGGCACAAGAATCTCTAATACCACTATTAGGTTCCGATCATGCTTTTCATACATCATATATATCAAATATACGTAGCAGAAATAAAACGAAACCTCAAAAACTAGATCTATTCATGCATATAGATATATAGAAAAAACAAAAACATGAAATGTAAGATGTTTACATACCTTTATGATGATCTCCTTTGTTCTTTAATCTTCTCCGCGTTGGGTTGTCGTAAATCATAACGATCAACGTAGACCGTTTCTAATGAAAGTGCACATGAAGATAAAAGGATGAAACCTCACTAGGAGATGGCTAGAATTCTTTCTTTGTGCTAGAAAAGTCAAGAACTCTTGAGAGAGTTATAGAGAAAAAGTGTGTGTAAGAAAAAGAACCTTTCTTTTTCTTTTCTTGAATCTTTCACAAGATGAACGAAAATCATCTTCATTTTTTGCACCATTTGGCCTTCCATAACCCCCATCACTAATGGAAAATTATGGTAAGTTAATGGTCATGAATAACATGTATTAATGGAAGTTATGGGAAGTTAATGACCATGAATAACATGCATTAATGGAAATTATGGGAAGTTAATGACCATGAATAACATGCATTAATGGAAGTCAACAACACTTGTTTCTAATCCATGCTATGCAATGTTTTCTACCATTATCACATCACGATACAATCCCAAAACACACTCTCATATCTTGAATCACCATTCAAACCATTTTACTCATCTTTCAGATCTCCTATGTGTGTGACCGATTAGATTCCCGATTATGGTGGCCACTTGAATTAACACTTAATTCAAGTAAGCCAAGAGCGGTATCTAGCAACACATGATAAACCCCAATTGATCGAAAAGTCAGTGGTTTGACTACGAACCATTCCATACGCAATGTTGTCATGCAATTCGTCCTTTCACCATCTATACCCTACTTGGTTCAGAGTATAGTTAAAGGATCAACTCCCACTAGACTGACTACGTCACATCTAGTCCAAGTGTTATTAGATCTTGTCCTGAGGATCTCATTACTCTATGTATCATTGAAGACTCTCTTCGTGACATTATCTGCTCTAGCCAGAGACTCCCAAATAATGACCCCAACAAGAGGCCGTGGTATCATCTCCTTCTATCAAACTTTATTGGCTACTCAATTATCTTCGAATACCTCAAGCTGTACCCAATCACCACCCTATCAGTAACCCCTAAAAGGCACCAATGAATAAAGTCAAAGCACAGGATCAATATACGAGATATCCTTGAGCACCTTAAGTCAAAGGATATTTGCACCATTTCTATAATGAGACTATCATTGACACTGGAATATAATATCCATATATCATTGACACTGGAATATAATATCCATATGATTGTCTCAT
The DNA here is from genome assembly GCA_027563825.1 of Erythroxylum mucronatum. Classification (NCBI taxonomy): domain Eukaryota; kingdom Viridiplantae; phylum Streptophyta; class Magnoliopsida; order Malpighiales; family Erythroxylaceae; genus Erythroxylum; species Erythroxylum mucronatum. The sequence continues at coordinate 1,878,046 of JAOSBP010000009.1, forward strand.
AGTAGGTTAATCCAATGTATTTACTACCCTTAGTATGCATCCATATGTTAAATATAAACAACTCATGTCTATAATTTATAAGATCTACTACTTGATCTAATTAAGGAGTATAACATGTGCTAGTCTATCCAGATTAATGATATCCCATCTCATTAATCCAATAACTAGGGAAAGTTTAAATACTAACATAGTTACGCATGATAAGAATCTCATTATCATGATCTTATCATGATTTCCTCCATGCTATGTTTTGTATCAAGGACTTCATTAAATCAATTTAAGATCAACATCAAATCCATAAACGTATGAACATCAAAATAATGAAAAATGCCTTTATTATTCATAAAATGTTTTATACAATAAGTACTAAAGGTGATTGCCTTTAGAGCACTTATTTAACAGTTATCAAATGCTCTCTACTATAGAAGGGAAGCTCCATGCTTGTGGAATCAAAAGCTATAATCGTGGAGTAGTTTAGTGGGGGTTTCATTGTAAAATAGAGTATTTCAACTCCTAATAGCATTTAGTTCTTTGAATTTTTCTACTAGAGTTTACTTCACTTGTGGAGTTTTGGCTAACAAATCCCTCCTCCCTGTTTATTGAGGTCTTAGGTTTCCAAGCTCTCTACCTGCTATAATCTCACCCAAAATTTGTAAAACTACTTATCACTCAATTCCTATAAATTGAGCGGTCTCACTGCACCTTACAGATCATCTAATTCTCATCATAGCTTTGATTTTAGTAACGGTTGCCTATTGAAATGTACTAAAGAATTGAATATAAAATGTATTACCAATGCGATATAACTTTTCAAACTATTATTCAACAAAATACTTCTCAAATTGCTCTTTTTATATTTGGATACTGTTAGAGAAAAGAAACATGATAGGTCTTGGTCACTACAGCTTCTAGTCCTGAGATTAGCTCTACTACATTAATAACAATTATTGTACCTAATAAGATGAGGATGATGACAATGAAGATGAACAAATTATAATAAACCCACCAAAGGTACCACCACATCTGATCGTCTCTTTCATGTTAGAGGCATTATAAAATTTCGGCTTGCTTTCCTTTTGCAATTATTTTCTCAAGACTGTAATCTCCAAACCCAATTGAAATTCTCTCAAATAACTCACCAGAAGAGCTTTTGCTTCTACACACAACAGATTTGGATCTTGATATCTTTCTCTCAATAGGCGAAGCAAAAGTATTTGATTGACTATTAGGAAAATCATCATCTTCAACCACAACAATGTTTGCTCTCATACACTTTCTCTTTTGGCTTAACAATGGAACCTCTACTATTTTATTTGTTAAACATACTACATTAGCACGTTAATTACAAGGTTAACATTAAGCTATTTTTACAAAATTATAAGTTCAAGCATTTTATTGTTATATTTTGCAACATACCACTCTCATAAGGTATATACCCGACATTCTAGAGCACACACCCCACGAGAATGGCATGTTAGAGCATTGACATTGTCTCATTCAAGGCATTATCATACATGACACAAATGTTCAAAAGATATCTCTTCCCATTTAATTCATAGGCATAAACATTCAATGTGTTATTACACTCATAATTCATACATACTCAACACATAAAATGTGAAGGTTCACAACCCTATACAATATGTACAACATAAAACTGGATGCTGGACCAAAGCATTCTAACTAAACTCTTGAAAAATCAGCTGACCAGACCTTTGAGCCATTCTTGATTCCTAAGATTGACAACTCTAGACTGCTACCAGTTTGCCTTAAGAGCTAGGTCTCCTCAATACCTAAAAATCAACATTGCAATTTTGATGAGATTGCGAACTCAGTAATTGACCCATCATTGATGTGCTCACCCATGTTAGAACACAAATATTACAAGCAATAACCAAATTCACTGGTTTATCACGTTATTCATAATCAATTCTCATTTAACACATCTTCCAATTTTGTATACCAACTCATAATATATATATATATATATATATATATATCGATAAACATATTATGAATACAAACATTTCATATAATTATTTCAAAATAATCTAATCATTCATCTCATCAACATGTATACAAACATTGCACATCATTGTGTCATCACAATTCAATAACTTTTCACAGCTATTCACGTGATACATGTAAAGATATATATGCATCGATGCATATAAGAGTCCACTTTCATTTTTTAATTTATTATGACCGAGTGCCTATTAACTGTCTCATATCTCTTGTAGATGTCGGGCTTATTTTAGGTACTGACCCATATCCCTTGTGGATACCAGCTCATTTACAACTGAGCCTATGGCTCTTTGTGCATATTCTGAGCTTTAAGCCTTTTTCAGGCTGGTCACTTCGGTCACAACTCCTTTATCTGATTATGCACATCAATTTCATGAAATGCATCATCTTACATAATGTACTATCAATCATTTTCATTCAGAGCGCACAGTCATTTATGACAATCATCAGATTAGAGCCCGGCATTCAACATTTAGTTGAGTACACATTTTTCCCACATTCACATACAATTAGTACGCACTTCTTATATAGTCTTCAATAATGATCTCCTCAGACAATTGATGATCGGAATTATCACAATTAAACAAGTAGCAATTCAATATCTAAAAATTAATCAAAAACAATTCAAGCATAGTGAGAAACATCTAGGTCAACTCACGGTATGCTCTAAATGAGCTATTGCCTTGATGATCTAGCAATGTCTGGATGCTGTTGATTAACTTGTGCTTCTATATCATACAATACACACATAATCCACATATTACTAAGTTGAGCAATCATATAATTGTTCAACCATGCACACGTATATGTATCATGTTCAATGTATGCTCAATTGACTTTCCCGGGTATGCATCAGTAGACAAAGGTCTTGATCATTCAAACATGATAGTTGTACATAACTTGTTTGCAATTACGTTATGTCTTAGGAAAGTTTGATTACTCTCAATTCTTCAATTATACAATCACCAATCCTTTCCTAATATTATACATTCACACAATTTTCCCAAATCTCATTCATTCATATCTAATTCGCTTTGTTCACATCCCTTGGATCCCATCTATAGTCATAAAAAAATCTTTATATTCTTAACAACTCATACTTTCCAAATTCCTACACATTGATATTAAACAACCCAATCCTTAAGTTGTAACATCATTTAAGAACCTAAACTTATCAATCCTTTAACCAATCAATCCCACATCAATCTAAGTTCATTTCAAGTTCCAATCAAGTCCAAATACATCAACGTATAGTGTCTTATCCTTATATGGTTCAACAAGAACACAAAATACATATTTCTCTCTTTGCCAAGCATTTCCACAATTGTGGAAAGGAACCATACAATTCCCACGATCCTGGGATAGGTGAACCGAAAGTTCACCTTCACTTTCCTTCAGCTTTTCTTCCAAATTTATCACCTTCATGATAGTTCATCAATTATACCTCAATTATATCTTTCTTCAAGATACTTTAATTCCCATAAATTCATCTCTAATTCCAATTCAAAATAAATCAAATGGTAGTTCATACACAATTGATCCTTTAAGCATCAAAACAAGGTAGAAACATCCATTCACTATTATACATGTAACCCTAATTCTTTTCCCACTTCAAGAACACTACACAAGTACTTTCCTTTAGCCTAAACTCACCTTCAACACACCTCAAACATCAATATAATTCATTCATAAAACAACCTATAACCTAGGGTTTCCATGTATTAAAAATAGAACTAATTCATTCATCAAATTTCAAGTTCACTTCGTCATCAACCCAACATGCAGTTCATCCCCAATCAATCATCATGTATGTTATGCTCACATATAACATAATAGGGCAATCAATCACTTACTTGTTCAACCCAAAGTCTCCTCAGTTACTAAACTAATCAAGCCTCTCAAGCATTCAAATATACTCCAAGAATACGATGGAATACAAAGTGTTTCCAATCACAAGATCTAGGCTACTAAATTTGACAAAACTCAAGGTTTTGGGAGGTTATGTGAGGATGTCATTAGTGAGGGAATGAAGGAGAAAACATAATACTAAAAACATGAAGAAAGATTTGAAGTGTAAAATTTGTGGGGTACAAGCGTGCGGTGGAGAGGTGGGACACATGGTGTAACATTTGTCAAATGGAGAGTTATGCCATGTGTCTTCTTATCACGCTTCCAATTGTCACCTAAAGTTTGGTCCACTTGTCATTTGGTTTCTTAGGCCTCTTGTCACTCACGTACTCATGCCATTTTTCATCCAATTAGGTAAGCCACGTGTCACTCATTCCCAATGCCACATGTCACCATTTCATAGGCCTAATATACCCAAATGTCCATATATCATTTTTGTCTTACTCTTTAACATTTTTCCTAAATTTAGGTGCACACACCACTTTATCAATTACTTAATTATATCAATAAATTCCCAATTCAGTGAGTATAATCCGTCAAACAAGATTCAAGACATAACCAACATACAATTTTGTCATAATCATTTAAAATCTTTCATACCCCAAGATATGTCAATTGAGTGCATATACTATCTTTACAATGTCTCTAAATCATGATTCATGTGTGTATGCAAATATAATGCATGCAAATGGAATGCTCTTCATATATTCTCACATGATATGACTCAATCTAACAATTAATCTTTAAGTATAGTAACGAGTGATTACATATTTAATAGTTTTGACTAATGTTAACAAAATTAATAAATTTAGAAATTTATTTATAAATTACTCAAAAAATATGAGTTTGAATGTTGTCAAAGAACGAAAACAAAAATCAAACACAATACATACATTACCATCAATAACAGAAAAAAAGGAGTAGACATTTAGTTCTTAAGTCGTGACTTTGGGCATATGTGGTGAGCCTACTTCTATTGATTGTGTACCTACTAATGGTGCTAATGTTAGTGTTGATGAGGATGCAAACATTAATGGTGGGGAAGGTAGTGTGAATATTTATACTACTAAAAATGGGTTTGGTGAGATTGAACTATTATTTAACATGGAATATAAAAGTGGAAAATATGTCTCAAATGTTAGATCAAACTAAAAGGAGAGGAAGTATAAGAAAAGAAATGAAGATGAAGTAGCTAGTAATGAAGGTGGAGATGAGACAGTAACTGATAATGTTGAATAGTATAAAAGTGAACAAGGACATAAAGATGCATACAAAGGGTTTGACTTTGATAAAGAGAGTGGTTATGTTGAGAGTGATTATGTTGAGAGTGATGACCTGAGTTAATACTACATAAGTTGTTATGAGAATGTTGATAGTATAGTGAGAAGTAAATGTAAAAATCCTTATTATGATCTAAACTGTCATATTCTACCTTAGATTGTAGGTTTACGAGTTTTAAAATACTAGAAAATTCAAGTGAGCAATTAATATGTACTTTATATCAAATAGTTTGGGGCTAAAGTATAAAATAATAATAAGTCTTAGTTGAGAGTTAGATTTAGATCCTAATTGATTAGTTATTGGAAGTATCAAGAGAAATGAAAATTTTATCATTGAAAGATATGAACCTACACACACTCGTACAACTACTAACTTTAACAATCTCATTACATCTAAATGGATAACACCCTACTATAAGGAGAAGCTTAAGTCATAACCAAACAATAAGATTGCCAACTTAAAAGGCCATATTGAGAAAGGGTTAAAGTTAGATATTAGTTTTAATAGTTTCAGAAGAGTAGAAGAAACTATCATCAATATGATGCATAAGTATTACGTGGCTAAATTTACCAAACTATTGGGTTATAATAAGGAAGTGAAGAACAAGATACAATATGGAAGGTAAAAAATTGTTTACAAAATGATATACATATTTCAGTGCTTGTTAAAAGGTTAGATTTAAGGTTTAAATACTAATAATAAGACTAGATAGTTGTTTATTTAATAGAATATACAAGGACAATTATTAGATGTCATTGGAAGGGATGAAAATAATCAAATGTTTCCTATAATCTTAGGGTATGGTTGATATTTGGAAGATAAATAATGATTTTTATTAGGAAAGTTTAAAGAACCGCTAAGTTTATAACTCAAAAGATTTAAAAGAATTGAATAAAGTGAGATTTGAACAACACTTAGTACAAATAAGTTTCACTTTATGAAATATAGTAGGAAAATGCTAAAGTTGCCATATATTTGTACTTTCAAGGCTGATGATTCTTGTAAGGTCTCTATTAATTACAATAGCTCTATTTTTTTGCAACAGTTTTTAAATAGCAATTTCAATAGTTTTCTCTTCATTTTCAAACATCCTCAGGTTTCTTTCATTCCATATACAATAAATCAATGTCACAAATTCTAATATAAACATCCTTTGGTCTTCTTTTTTTTTGATTTGAACTTTAGATGCCCAACATATTATACTGGTTCAGTTGAAGAAGTTGCAATGAAGGGGAAAAAGTTCGAGTGTATGACTCCACAGAATATAGGAGAACCTGTAATTAAAATATAAGTGGTCTAGGTCTTCATCAGCAATCTAGCATACAACACATTTCGTGTCTACTAAAGGGAACTTCAGTACATCCTTAATGCCAAGTTTCTCTTAACAACAAGCCACAATATAAAAGAGTTAGATGGGATAAGGCTACAACCCTATACCAGTTTACACTAATAGTTTTTGATATACTAATAAGAGTTTCTTATATGAAGAATTTGTGAACTTCATTGTTTTTTCTTGCATTCAATGGATCAAATCATGCATGAGGAGATAAGGAATATTAAGGGAACTTTTTCATCATTTCCTTGAAACCTCTAGGATAGTGAGCTTTGCACCTTAGTACTTGTAGGGATTATTGCCCTAAGTGTTTAGAAGTCTTATAACTTGTATAAGGTTCTTAAGTTATAACATTTATCAAACCAAAAGAGTGTATCTCTACCATCTCCTATTTTATGCTTGATAGATGGATGCACTGAATCCCTTGTGAGGAGCACCTATCTTAAGGGGAGGTGTTGGAATTTTGCTTAACCGACCTAATACTGTCCTATTTTAAGAAATAAAGATAAATCCACTTCACACCGCTTATTTATCATTACATACCTTATATAACCATTTTGCTAAAAAGTTTAATTGAACTAATTCCTAAGCCATCACCTTTGTTAGGTAAACAAACATCTAACCACTTCACTTTAGGTAATTTGGTCTTAATTTCTAATCCATTCTAAAGAAAGTCTCTGAGCATTTTGTTAATGGTTTTCATAATTTCTTTAAGAAGCGCCAAATCTAAGTACTGGTATTTATGAGGATTACTTAATAGAGATTATGAGTTGGGTTCTTTCACCATATGAGAGAGCCCTATTACACCAGTTACTCAGCCTTCCCTAAATGGCGTTGATAAAAGGAGAGCAATCTAAATATGAAAGCTTCTTTGTGGAAATAGAGACCGTTATATATTAGAAAGGAAGTTGTTGATGTTTGATACCTTTATAGCTTGTTAGAAGACTTGCATCAACATTGGAAATAGCAGATAAAAAGAAATAGCTCTTATTTAGGTTGAAAGACAAATATGATAAAGAATTAAAGAGCTCTAAAAAGTTGATCAAAAATTTAATTGATATAAAAGTAGCCCTTCAAAAGAGTACAATTCATCTGGAAATGAGAGGTTGAAGGTTTAGCTTATTACACTTATAGTGAAATTTGAACCATGGTTCCTTATAAATGTTTAGCTTTGTTAATTTAGAGAAAATATCCATACTAAAGGCAAATAGTTAAGGTGATAAAGGATCATCCTGCCTTAATTAGTCCTCTATCTTCTTTTAAAAAAATTTGTTGGTTCTCCATTCACTAATCTTTTGATACCTTTATAGATTGTTAGAAGACGTGCATCAACATTGGAACTAACAGATAAAAAGAAATAGCTCTTATCTGGGTTGAAAGATAAACATGATAAATATTTAAAGAGCTCTAAAAAGTTGATCAAAATTTTAATTGATAAAAAAGTAGCCCTTCAAAAGAGTACAATTCATTTGGAAATGAGAGGTTGAAGGTCTAGCTTATTACATTTATAGTGAGATTTGAACCTTGGTTCCTTATAAATGTTTAGCTTTGTTAATTTAGAGAAAATATCCATACTAAAAGCAAATAGGTAAGATGATAAAGGATCACCCTGTCTTAGTCGTCTATCTTCTTTAAAAAAATTTGTTGGTTCTCCATTCACTAAAATTGATAAAGGAGACAAAAGAGATGCACTTTCCTATCTAATTGATTAATTTAATGACAAAGCCAATAACATGCATTGGGCTGAATAAGAAATTCTAGTATAAGAAGCAGTAGCGAAGCCAGGAATTTATTTCAGGGGGGGCAATGTATATATATATAGTTTTTTTTAATCCAATCCACCATAGGCAACGATATTCTTTTAGGGTGGACAACCCCTATATGCATATATATCTTCTTTTAAAAAAAAATTTGAGGGTGGACAAAGTGGCTTCGCCACTGATAAGAAGTCAAAACCTTGGTGAAAGAGTAGAAGGTAATCATATTCGACTTTAAACTCAAGTCGAACTTGATTTACATTCTATTGTTACTTTGCAAATTATGGATATCATAAATGAAAACTTCTTGGCATCTCTTAGGTGTAAACTCGTGTAAGAAAGAACACTTTGTTGTATGACTAACCTTTATTAAAAGTTAATTTGTTACTTTTGAAACTTTGGATATTATAAATGAAAGTTGCTTAGCATGTTTCTTATGTGTAAACTATTGGAATAAAAAGTACCTTGTTCTATGTCTAACCTCAATTAAAACTTTTTGTAGCCTTTCTCAGATGATTCAAACAATAAGTTGATAATATAATCGATATTCTAAGTTACCATCATAAACCTTTCGATGATGCAAATGTTTTAGTCTCAATATTCAATTGATTTATAATAAATTTTGATATTTCAACAAAGATAAGCCGAGAGAGGAAGACATGTAACAACCAAATAACTTTTTTTCTAAACAAATAAATAGATAATATCCGAATGTGAAAACACTGATTCTATGCTGAGACTTGCATGTAAAACTCTGTCCTTCTCGATACGCCAATAACACAACATAAACAAATACGGGGGTACATATATAGTGCTTAGTAGTAATCTAATCGAATCTAAGAAATGGATAATGGTTACTTAGGAGCTGGGGTTTCAGCCGAAGCAGATGACATGCGGGGCTGTAGGACCCTCAACTTGTTAAATAGAATCAGCTGCTCAACAGAGAAGACACATAGCTCGTGAGAGTAAAGCATGGTTTGAGCTGCGGGAGAGTTCAGCAAAACCTGTAAAAACTGCTGCCTGTTCAACATCCCCAAAATCCCAAACTCAGAGTTGGGGCTGTAGTCAGAGGAGACAGTGAAAGTGGAGTGAAGAGGCATGGAGTGGAGGGCCAGAATCTGGGATTGCAGGAACCTGACGTACTTGTAGGCTTGATGGAAGAGAGTAGCAGTATCCATGTTGGAGTCCCAGGGCATAAGCTTTAGTAACGAGCGAGTCTTGTCGCTGATTCTCTGGCGAGTTCTCTTGCTGCTGGAGCGGTGGTTGAAGTTGAAGTTGGTATTGGGCAAAACAAGAGGCGAGCGTTTGTGAGAAGATGAATAAGAAGAAGACTGGAGGGAAGCAAGAACGCTGTTGTAGTTGGAGGAAGAGGAGAATGAAGAAGAATGAGTTGAAAGATTGGGGTTGTTGTAGTTCTGATTGCGATTCTCCAAACATGGAGGAAGAGGACTAGTAGTAACAGGAGAAGAAGTAGTGAAGGAGGAGGAAGAAGATGAAAATGTAGGAGAAATAAGAGTGTAGAGAGAGCCATCAGAATCCATTTCTTGGGAGGCAGAGGCAGAGGTGAAGGGAGTGAAGCAGTGAGGTTTCCTTCTTTATTAAATAAAAGGAGAAGAGAGGAAAGGACACGTGTTGATTGTATATAAGACAACACACATTCTGCCAGCTGTGTCCGTACTAAGGCGGCGCTGTACTACCACAAAGGGGATGGATGAACGATGATCATCCGTATCGTGTGTGCTGTGACATTCCCACTGTCAGGCGTGCGCTGTACTACTACAAAGGGAATGGATGAACGATGATCATCCGTATTGTGTGTGCTGTGACATTCCCACTGTCGGGCGTGGATTTACACGTGCCGTCTTTCTCTTCGCGGTTATTTACTCTTACCCTTCCGTCTTCTTGTTACTCTTTTTATTTTACCTAAGGCACGTGTGGGTTTTGTGTGAGAGAGAGAGTGAGGACTTGCCCATGAACTCTTTATCAAATTTGCCACCAGCACTTGGTAGCTTCACTTAAAACCTAGAACATGTAACAAGAACCTTAGCTAATAATATGGATCGAATGTGAAAGGAAAATAACGAAAGATATGAAAATACCTTATTTTGATTCTATAACGATCCAATGAACTTTTCGAGACCGTAATGATTGGGAATCCTCCAATACTTTCATGAAATCTACTCACTAAGGCATAATCAACGTCTTTTTGTAGTTTTCTTAAAACATGAGCCTTTAAATGAGTCAGAATAACTTTACATTAATGAATTACTCGAGCAATCATAGCCAGGGACGGAGCCAGACATGTAAAGTAGGAGGGCCCAATGTTTAATTTTTTAAATTTTAGGGAGCCCAACTCCCAAATAACTTCATTTTTATATATATATCTATATATAATATTTATTTTTTTTAAAATTTTGGGAGCTACGTCCCTGATCATAGGAGACCTTACCTTTAAAATATATAACTTCTATATTGGACTTCTCCATTACAGACCAGATATGAGTCCGAACTACATTAATCGAGGTCCATTTTTCTCCTAAACTTCGACCCATTAATTTAGATCATTTATCGGACCCTTTATTATCTTTATCCGGATCAAATTTGCGTAATTTAACCAATAAGTTATTAAAAATCGATAAAATACAATTAATTATTGGCCATCTTTATAGAAAAATATACAATTAATTATTGGCCATCTTTATAGAAAAATATATAACATTCTCCCCCTTGGGCAGTAAGGAATTGCAGTATTGATTCAAGTTTAAAACCAGTTTAAAAATATGGTTAAACCACATTACTATATTGGTCGACCAAGTTTAAAAAACCAGTTGATCCAAAGATAATAAAAGTCTATCATTTTGTCTCAGAAGGCTTTCGATACCAGACAATATCAAATACATATGTCATGTGTAACACAGATCCAATACAATCATGCATATTTAATACCTCACTAGCATGAATCAGAAAATGGAGCGTGGCAAATTAGGATGATACTTGCATGATCTGATATCTATCATCTTTCTATTTGTAGTTCTCGATTTATCTAAACTTTATGCTAAAATGCATATGTGAAACTGCACCAGAGAAATCTTATTTTTTTCACTAAATACTAAACTGCATTAGAGAAAACTTTTATGCTCTCTCACTAAATGCTAAACTGTATTAGCGTTATGGAATTAAACACTAATATCTCTTATGTCATGTTAAAATCCATAAATATACTTATTAGTATGTCCCCTAATGATATAGGCTCAAAGTCAATTTGTATATATGCCCGGTGACCTTTAAAATCCATACTATCATAATACATCAAAATGTATAAACATATAAGGAGTAAACATATTGATTTCTAACTAACAGTGTCTAGGACTTCAATACACCCATACTATATACGTATCTTTTAAACACAAATGGGCAAAGTCCTTTAGTTAAAGGTTCAACTAACATCTCCTTAGTCCTTAAATGCTCCACCTCAATGTCACTTTTCTATATCAACTCCTTTATGGTCAATTATTTGACCTCCAAATGCTTAGACCCTGTGATATTCTTATTATTATTACTAAACAACACATTAGCAAGATTATCAAAATACAACCAAATGGGTCTAGCCATTGAATCAACCACAAACAACTCAGAAATCAAGTTTCTGACCCAAACTGCCTGTGACGTAGCCCTATAGCATGCTACAAACTTTACATGCATTGTTGAGGAAGTTATTAGTGTCTACTTGACACTCTTCCACGATACTGCCCCATTTACTAACATGAAAATGTAACCTAAAGTGGGCTTTCTAACATTCGGACACATAACAAAATCAAAATCTGTGTACCCTACGAGGTTTAGATTATTGACCCTTTTGTATGTCAAAATATAATCCTTAGTTCCCTTTAAGTATCTCAACACTTGTTAACTACATTCTAGTGCTCTATCCTTAGGTTAGCCAGATATCTACCCAATAGTCCAACAGTAAATGTAATGTTTGACCTAGTGCACACATGGGTATACATTAGGCTACTAACCGCACTAGAATAAGGAACATTCCTCATAGCCTCTCTCTCTCTATTTCATTCTTTGGAAATTGTGCCAAAGATAATCTCTCACCGTAAGAGATTGGTCTTACAATGTGTTTATAGTCAAGCATATTAAACCTTTATAACACACGCTCAATGTATGTACTCTAAGAAAAGCTTAAAGAATGTTGAGAACTGTCCTGGTGAATCTGAATACCTAGGACAAAAGATGCTTCACCAAGATCCTTCATGTCAAAATGCTTGGATAAAAGTTGCTTGACCTCATGCAACATGATCAAGTCATTTGATGCAAGCAATATATCATCCATATAGAATAATAGGAAGATAACTTTTCTCCCCCTAACCTTGTATTACAAGCATCTTTCAACTTTGTTCTCTACAAAGACAAAAGAGGTCAAAACCTCATCAAATTTTAGGTACCACTGTTTAGAAGCTAATTTCAAACCGTATATCAATTTTATCAATTTACAAACCTTGGCTATCCCTTCTTGATCATGAAATCCTTGAGGTTGATCCATATAGACCTCTTCGTAAAGATCACCATTCAAAAAACGATTTTAACATAAATATGATGTAGTTCTATATTATAATGAGCTACTATTGTCATAATCACTCTAAATGCATCCTTAAAGGATATGGGAGAGAAGATACTTTTCTCTGAGTGAACCTTCTGGCAACCAATCGAGCCTTAAACTGCTCAACTTTATTCTGAGTGCTCTTCTTGGTCTTAAACAGCCATTTACAACTGACAGGTTTACAATGTTGGAAATCAACTAGCTCTCATACCTTGTTATACTTAATAGATTGCATCTCGTCCTTCATTGCATCCTACCACAAATCTGCATATGGTCTAGAAACATCTTCTGTAATAGTAATTGGATCCATAATATGTCCAATACCATAGTCTTGTTTACCCAAATATATTATATAATCAGATGGGATAACAGGTTGTCTCACTCTAGTGGATCTTCACAACTACATTGGTTTTTGTACCCCAAAAACCTTTGTTTGTACAGGTATGGGGTTCCTATTACTGTACAGGTACAATACTAAGATCTTAATCCACTAAACCCAACTATATGATTGGCGGATACGAAATAATTGTAGTATTCCTCTTGCTATCAACTAAAGGATGACAGGGTCCACCTTTATCAAAGACATCATATTCCAAAGTCTTAGCTCTTTGTTATTCAACTATTCTAGCCCCCTTCTCTATAGTAAAATTTGTAGCCTTTAGAGTGGTCAGGGTATCCAACTAAGTAGCAATGAGTAGAACGAGCAAGTAATTTGTTTTCATAAGAATTATACAAGCATACCTCAACAACGTAGCCCTATACACGAATGCATGAAAGGTTAGGCTTCCACCCTTTCTAAATCGCAAAAGGCATCTTCGGCACTAACTTACTTAGAACTCTGTTTAGTCTACAATGTCGTCTTGATGGCTTCACCACAAAGGTAATCAAGTAGGTTAACCTGCTTTACATTGACCTCATCATGTCCTTTAGAATGTGGTTACACCTTTCGGCCAAATCATTTTGCTCAGGACTACCCGACATAGTGAATTGAGTCACTATTCTAACTGATTCTGCATATCTGGCAAACAGACCTTTTTGTTGTCCTAAAATACTATGTTTACCAATGTTATGAATACTGTACCGGGCTTGGTACCGGATTGAGCTCTGGAACGGAACTGTACCGATATCAGTCGGTACTGGGTACCATTTCGGGATATTTTTTAAATTTACAAAATAGTCCCTAAACTTTTTAAAATTTGCAAAATAGTCCATATTGATATATTATACAACTGTACTGTATACTTTACTAGTTTACTGTTTACATCAACCATGC
>JAOSBP010000009.1:1894770-1907343 GCA_027563825.1 Erythroxylum mucronatum
GAAAATATTTTACAATATTGATTTTCAATAGTTTGAGAAAAGAACAAGTTTTAAAGAAATTGCTGAAAAGGGGATCAAAAAAAGGATACACAATTCAACCCCCCTTCTTGTGCATTTGTATATTGATTATTAAATATATATTAACGTGTGATTCACTTCAAGTGTGTCATCTTGGGGAGCTCCAATTTTGTTTGTGAAGAAGAAGGATGAGACTTTGAGATTATACATTGATTATAGGCAATTGAATCGGGTGATAGTGAAGAATAAATATCCCTTACTGAGAATAGATGATCTATTTGATCAGTTACAGGGAGCTTAGGTGTTTTCTAAACTGGATTTGAGGTCGAGGTATTATCAATTGAAAATAGCAGAAGCTGATGTACGAAAGGGTGCATTTAAAACTAGATATGGCCACTTTGAGTTTTTAGTGATGCCTTTTGGGTTAACAAATGCTCCAACAGCTTTTATGGAATTGATGAATAAAGTGTTCTAACCTTACTTAGATCATTTTGTGATTGTATTCATAGATGATGTCTTGGTGTACTTGAAGAGTAGAGAGGAACATTCTGAGCATTTGAGGTTAGTCTTACAGATAATGAGAGAGAAGCAATTGTATCCCAAGTTCAATAAGTGTGAATTTTAGTTTGATCAAGTGGTGTTCTTAGGTCATATAGTATCTAGACAAGGCATACAGGTAGACCCAAAGAAAGTTGAGGCAGTAATGAAGTGGGAGGCACCTAGAAATGTGTCTGAGATTTGGATTTTCCTTAGACTAACAGGTTATTACAGGAGATTTTTTAGGGGTTTTCATTGATCTCAACCCCTTTGACAAAGCTTCTAAAGAAGAATGTACCTTTCAAATGGACTTATGAATGCCAAAGGAGTTTTGAGGAATTAAAACATTGATTAACTATTGCACCGGTATTAGCTATTCCATCAGGATCTGGAGGATATGTCGTGTATAGCGGTGCTTCACATCAGGGATTAGGATGTGTTTTGATGTAATATGGTAGAGTGATTGCATATGCATCAAGATAGTTAAGGTCTCATAAGTTCAAATATCTGGTTCATGATTTAGAACTTGCTGCAGTGGTGTTTGCTTTGAAGACTTGGAAACATTATCTGTATGATGAAACATTTCATATATTTACAGATCATAGAAATTTAAGATAACTGTTGAGTCAGAAGGAGTTAAATATGAGACAACAGCGATGGATTAAATTGTTTAAAGATTATGATTGCACAATTGAGTATCACCCAGGTAAAGCTAATGTTGTAATTGATGCATTAAATAGGAAATCCAAAAGTAGTATGGCTCAAGTTCAAACATCGAGGTTACCAAACCTAGTTCAACTGAGAGCATTGAATGTTGGGCTGAATTTGGGGCAGAATGAAGCATTGTTAGCTACGTTGAAGCTTAGACCGGTGTTGCAAGAAAGGATCAGAAAAGCTCAAAACAAGGATCCATAATTTGTGAAAACTATTAAGAAGTTGAAACAAAATCCGAATTCTAAGTTTGAGTTGAGTGACAATGCATTGTGGTTGAAGCAAAGATTGTGTGTACCTGATGTTAATGATCTAAGAAAAGATATTTTGGTGGAAGCACATATAGTAGCTTGTACTATACATCCTGGTACTACTAAGATGTACAATATACTGAAACAACATTTTTAGTGGCCAAGGATGAAGAAGCAAGTGGCTGAGTATGTTGCCAAATGTTTGACATGCCAATATATTAAGGCAAAGCATCAGGCTCCAGTTGAGAAGTTACAGTCACTACCTATTCTGAAGTAGAAATGGGAGAGGATTACTATAGATTTCGATATGGGTTTGTCGAGGACTTCGAGATAACATGATGTCATATAGGTCATTATTGATAGATTGACAAAATCGGCTCATTTCTTACGTGTGCGAGAGAATAACACACTGGATCAGTTAGCTCGTAGATATGTAAATGAGATAGTAAGGTTACATAGAGTTCCAGTATCTATTATATTAGACCGAGATCCCAGATTTACTTTAAGATTTTGGGGTAGTTTACAGACAGCATTGGGTACAAAGTTGAACTTTAGTACCGTATTTCATCCTCAGGCAGATGGACAGAGTGAGAGGATTATTCAGGCTGTTAAGAATATGCTTAGAGCTTGTATTTTGGAGTTTCAAGGGGCAAGGCATCAATATATAGCTCTTACTGAATTTGCATACAATAATCATTATCACAGTAGTATTGATATGGCTTTATATGAGGTGTTATATGGTAAAAAGTGTCGATCACCCTTGTACTAGGATGAAGAGGGCCTAAGGATTGTTGAAAGCCCAGAGTTGATACAAGATACTGTTGATAAGGTAAAATTGATCCGTTGTAGGATTAAAATGGCTCAAGACAGGGAAAAGAGTTATGCAGATTAACACCGGAAGGATATAGACTATCAAGTAGGAGACAGGGAGTTTTTTAGAGTGTCGCCCTGGCGAGGAGTGCTAAGGTTCGGTAAAAAGGGAAAGTTAAGCCTTAGATACATTGGTCCTTATAAGATTACTGAAAGAATTGGACCATTGGCTTACAAGTTAGCTTTACCAATATAGATAGCTCAAATTCATAATGTGTTCTATGTTAGAATGCTAGGAGATATCGGTCAGATCTAACACATGTATTACTGGCACAGGAAGTTAAGATTGCAACTAATTTGAGTTATGTTGAGAAACCGGTCAAAATAGTTGGTTATCAAACTAAGTAGTTGAGGAACCAAGTGATCCCATTGGTTATAGTCCTTTGGAGGAATCATTCGAGAGAAGAAGCCATATGAGAGACTGAGGAGAACATGAGAAAACAGTAACCCCACCCATTTGATCAATTAGATAAGAATTTTAAGGATGAAATTTATTAAGGGAGAGAATTATAATAGCCCCTTTCCATACTGAGGGTTAGAGCCTTAGACTATTGCACGTGAGTCATATCATTTGAGAATTCATAAAATGCATTTCATTCACATGCATACTATAAGCATATGCACATGAATCATAATTTAGAAAACATGACAAAGATTGTATATGCACTTAATTGACATATTCTGGGGTATGAAAGGTTTTTAATGCTTATGATATGATTGTGTATTGTTTATGTCTTAAATTTTGGTTTGATGGATTACAAATAGTAAACTTGGAATTAATTGTTACAATTGAAAAATTGATGAATTAAAATGTACATTTAGTCTAGGAAAAATGTTAAGTGGTAAGATAAGTTGACACATGGAAATTTAGGATGACTACGACTATATGGCATATAAATTGAGTAATATTTGGCATCAAAAATTAAGTGACAAATGGCATAGGAAATTAAGTGACAAATGGCAATAGTGATTGAGTGACAAATGGCCTAGCATAATTGTGACAAATGGCAGCTTATGGAGAGAATAAGTAACTTATGTGCATAGGTGACAAATGTCATTGTATAGTAGTGACACCTAGCACCTAATGAGTTAAGCTACTGCAGGGATAGTTTCTATTGTGTTCATTCTTCTTCTTTCCTTTACTCTCACCACCGAAACACTCACACACCCCCACAACTTCTAAATTTTGCTTCAATTTTGTTCATAGTCACTTTAAGATCTATAAAAAAATCTGCTCAAAGATAGTTATAATATGTTGTCATTAATGATCGCTAAGGTGGATCTTGACCTAAATAAGTAAGTGCAATTATGATCTTTGTGGCATGTTGAAATAGAAATTTGATAATGACTGGATTGGGATAGAATGCATGTGGCGTTGATTATGATGTTGTGCTGGAATGTGATGGATGAATTGGTTACTTTTCTATTTTGTTATTGATGCATGAAAACTGTAGGTTATAGACAGTTAAATAGATGGTTTAGGTTGAGATTTGAAGTATAATGAAGGTGGATTAATGGTAAAGATAGGTGTTATTAAAATGTTCTTAAATCTGGAAAATTATAGTTGTAGGTGTGTTTGTAAAAAGTGACTATTAATGACATAAGTGAGCATAATTTTGTAGGCCTTAGTATAACCAATATGGAAGTTAAATTAACCTAAAATGAAATAGCCTTAAAGGACATGAAATCTAGAAAATTTCAAGTCTTAGTGATGTCTCTAAGCTTGTAAAATTTGTGAAGTATCGAAGGTAGTAAAGTTACACACATTAGTGATGTTGATGACAAATTCTGGAATTTTAATTTTAGCTTTGTGTACATGTCTTAATAGCTAAGAAAAATCACTATAAATTGGTATATTTACACTTGATTAAGGCTAGGACTGAGCCTAGATTGTTGTTTGATTAATTGGTTAAGAGCTTGATAAGTTTATGTAGTTAATTGATGTCATAACCTAAAGAATGGACTGATTTGATGTAGTTATGTTCAAAGATGAAAATTATGATTTGTTAAAGGAATAAATGAGTTCTTTTAATGCAAATATGATCTTACGGACACGAGTAATGTCTATAAAGTATGAATGAATGAGCATTGAAGAACATGGGGTAATTATAAATGAGAATTGTGTAAATACATGAATATATATATTGCTGGAAAATGTTCTGTGAATGTATAGATCTAGCTTGCTAAAATTCCATATTTAAAGTAACAATTATGTGTGTGTTATAACATGTGCATGAATGTATATTCATATGATTAAACAAATTAGTGATTTGTGAATTATGTGTGTAGCAGATGATAGACGCGCAATGTTATCGTCAATATCCAGACATTACAGGAACATCGAGGCAATATGTTTTCTAACGAGTATTGTGAGTCAACTTAGAAGTGTAAACTCATTTATATATGCTCCTGTGTGAATTGTACGTTTAATATGGAATGTGTGTACAATTGATTGATAAATGTCAGACTTAGATAGGAGTTTGATATATATGGCATAAGTACACAGAGATCAAAGGAAATGAAAACATAGCATATGAAATGATGCATCTCATCACATTGAAATGCATGATTAGATAAAGGAGTTGTGACCAAAGTAACCGATGTGTGAAAAAGAGCTTTGAGCTCAGGATTATGAAAAAGAACCTTAGGCTTAGATAACATAGACTCAGTATCCACAATGGATATGGGCCAGAAATGATCTCGGTATCCACAATAGATACGGGTAGTAAATTAGGTTGATAGGCATTTGGTCACCACAAAACAAAATAAGAATGGAAACACATATGCATTTGCATATACACCCCTACATGTATCAAATGATTGAATTAAAATAAATTATTGAATTGCTTTGAAATAGTGAATTACAATTGAAGTTAATGGAGGATGTGTTGTGATATGCAATGCTAACTTATATGATGTGCTTGTGGAAGTATGATAAACTTTGATATACTTATTTTTGTGATCTGACTTGAGTGAATCATCGATGATGGTTCACTCATTGAGTTCACAAACTCATCAAAATTACAACATTGCTTTTCAAGTTCAAGGGAGTTCTAGCTACTGAGGTGATATAGTAGAAGTCTAGTATTTGCATTTTAGGGGTGAGAATGGCTCAAACGTCTGATCAGTTGAATATGAGGAGTCTAGTTAGAGTTTTCTGTATTAATATCCCATTTTATGTTTTATATTTGGTACTAATATTGAACTAAAAAAATTGTTGTGTAATGTATATGTGGATTTTGAATTGTAATGACACATAGGACTTTTATGTTGGTGAATGAAAACGAAAAAAGATGAACATTTAGAATGCTTATGCTATGTTTGATGCACATGATTTGTTTGATGCTCTTAATGAGTTAGTTTGATTGTTCTAATGTACCAATTTCGTAGAGTATACTCTCGAATATCCTCTAGTATGTTCGGGCTTATGCTTTATGGGAGTGGTATGTTACAGTTTTGGTATCAGTGACATCCTTAGGGATATATATGAGCATTTCAACATGGCAGATAAAAAAAGACCCATATGGTGATCATTATTATTATTTGTTATAGGTCATCTGTTATACGAGACCGTGTTATAGAATCAACTGATTTTGAGTCAATAGGAACTAATAGAGGGTCCCCTATATCCCAGTTTGAACAAATGCCTCAGAGAGTTCCTTATGATATACTTAGGAAGTAGGGGGCTGTAGACTTCTATGGAACTACAAACCCTGCTGAGGCAGAGGGTTGTCTGGAGAGAACTGAGAGAGTATTTGATCAAATGGACTATGAACATGATGAGAGGTTCGACTATGCAGTCTCTTTACTTCAAGGTCCAGCCTATTAGTGGTGGAAGACAGTTTCGAGTAGTTTTGCCCAACCTTGGGCTTTCTGAAGGTCTTTACGGATAATTGCATGCCAAAGATCTGTATGGACAGAAAGATAAAGGAATTACTCGATTTGAAATAGGTAAATCTCATAGTAGCTAGGTATGAGGTACGATTCAATAAACTATTGGGGTATACTATTACTCTGAACCTGACTGAGGAAGATAAATGTAGGCTGTTTAAGGATGGATTGAATATGGAGATTAAGACAAGTTTGGCTATTATAAATCTGAATAGTTTTACTAAGCTGCAAGCTACTTTGATTTAGATTAAGTAGTTATTAAAGGATGAATAAGTAGAGTATAGAAAGGAGTTTAGGATTAAGAGGCAAGGTGAGTTTCAAGATGACTCTAGCAGGAAATTTAGTAAACACTAGAATAGATCATCACGATCACGGTCGAGATCAAGGCAGTCAGGGTTTAGACCTAGAGACAGTTCTGTTCATTTTGATGGTGGTAGAGGTTAGGCTTCTGGTGGACAGACTTATGGTAGATAACACAACAGATTCCCAGCTATGAATACTGTGGAAAAAGACATGGTGAAGTATATTGGAAAGTATCAGGAGCTTATTTGCGTTGTGGCTCCTTAGAGCATCAGATTAGAGACTGCCCAGCAACTTTAAGAGAACAGTCTGTAGTGAGAGGAGGATCAGTGATGGAGATGACTGTCCAATAGAGCAGAGCTAGTGGAGCAGAACAGAGAGGCAGAGGTAGGGTAAAGCTAATTCAGCAAGTTCTAGTGTTAGGACTGAGATACGGAGTAACCAACCACAGTTCCACGCCAGGATCTTTGCTATTACGAGATAGGAGGCACATAATTCTCCAGATATTGTTACAGATATGTTACATGTCTTTAATTTTAAGGCATTTGCATTGTTAGATCCTGGATCTATACATTCATTTATTATCCCACATTTGGCATCTAAATTGCATTATGAGAGAGAGATGTTAAAATTTGGCTTAAAGGTGAGAGCTTTAGTAGATAGTAATACAAAGATTAGAGAAGTATGTAAAGGTTATATTATTCTAGTTAACCAGGCTGAGTTGAAAGCCAATTTGATAGTACTACAGTTACAAGAGATGAACCTTATTTTAGGTATGGACTGACTTACTATTCATAGGGCTGTGATGAATTGTTACATTAAGGAAGTTATTCTTGAATCTCCTACTTAACCAAGGGTGATATTTCGAGGTATTAGTCAAGCAGTGCCAGCCAAATTAATTTCATCAATGAGCGCTTTTAGACTAAATTGAAGTGGATGTGAGGCCTATTTAGCTTATATGACTGATACCTGAGTTAAGCAGACATTACAGGATATTCTTATTGTTAGGAATTTTCTAGATGTTTTTCCCACTAAATTACTAGGATTACTACCAAATAGGGAAACGAAGTTCACCATTGACTACTGCTCCTATATTGGTTCCTCATTATAGGATGGCATCTGTGGAACTTAATGAACCTAAAACTCAGTTGCAGAAGTTGTTAGATGAAGGTTTTATTAGACCCAGTGTGTCACCTTAGGTAGCTTCAGTTTTGTTTGTGAAGAAGAAGGACAAGACTTTGAGATTGTGCATTGATTATAGGCAACTAAATCGGGTGATAGTGAAAAAAAGTATCCCTACTAAGAATAAATGATTTACTCGATCAATTATAGGGAGCTCAGGTGTTTACAAAACTAGATTTGAGGTTAGGGTATTATCAATTGAAAATAGTAGAAGTCAATGTACCAAAGAGTGCGTTCAGAACCAAATATGGACACTTAGAGTTTTTGGTGATGCCTTTTGGATTGACGAATGCTCTGACGACCTTTATGGCCTTGATGAATAAAGTATTCCAACCTTACTTAGATCACTTTGTTATTGTATTCATAGAAGATATCTTGGAGTAATCGAGGAGTAGAGAGGAACATTTTAAGCATTTGAGGTTAATTTTATAGATGATGAGAGAGAAGAAATTGTATGTCAAGTTCAATAAGTGTGAATTTTGGCTTGATCAAATGGTGTTCTTGGGTCAGATAGTATCTGGACAAGGTATACAGGTAGACTCAAAGAAAGTTGAGGCTGTGATGAAATGGGAAGCACTTAGAAATGTTGGGCCCTGTTTCCGGAGCCCAACATCCGGAGTCATAAATCATGAGCGTATCACCCTGTAAGGTTATTTCAATGAACCCTCATTATTCATCATCAATTCATCTTCAGTCTCATAACATCTCAAAAATCCCTATGTTCATGTCCAACGCATGCTCTTCCAACCGTTGCCATCACTTTCTTTCCATCAATCTTTTCAAATCAACACTAAAGGTTACCAATTTTTATGGAGAGATAGGAATATGTGTTAGGAATCTATTGGTTCAAGAATCACTTCTTTTGGAGGTCGGATGATGAAGTTATGGCCAAAAGAATCCAACATAATTATGTCCGTGATCATATTGTACCTGTCTTGGGACAATTGGCATAACTTTAAATAAAGAAGTTGGATTAAGGTTGTCTTAGGACTATTTTGAATAGGACTTCTAGATCTACAACTTTCGTGAAGATCCCGAAGAGAGATTTTGCTATTTAAAGGTCAAAAATGTGAATTTCTAAAAGTGTACAGTGTATGTCCGTTAAACGGACATACACCTCCACCTAGCAGACATACACGGGGTTGTAGCCCTGTGAAGTTCCGTTTAACGGACTTAATGTCTATTTAATGGACATGGGTGAGGATGGGGGTCCTTACAGACCTGAGAAGGTCCGTTTAACGGACCTAATGTCCATTTAACTAACATAGGTGATACCTAAGCCCCTCCAAAGCCTTTCCAATGGTTCCTACATCCATTCTAACATCCCTTTCACTCATATTCTTTTCAAATTCAACTCTTCTAGTGCAATATCACTTCTTAACAATTCAAACACCAAATTGATCTTTTAAAAACTCTCAAATCTCAACTCATTTCATTCATCACATTCCACTACATCTCATCATTTACTATAGTTGTCCTGATATACATCCTATGCAGCATTACCAACTTATAAAGGTCATATCTCTAACTTCGATTTCCAAAAATTTCATACTTTATATCGTTGGAAAGCTAGAAAGACAAGATACAACTTCTAAGAAGACAACTTTGTCTAATTCAGCCTAGATTAATACAGTTTTTTCCCTGAAGTCAGAACACAATTCCTACCCCTTTAAAAAGCTGAAAAATGCAATGTAAAGGCTTAGAAAGTCGTGGAAAAAACACCAACATATTTCATTGATATCAAAAGATAAGAGTTTTACAAGGCTTAATGGAAATTTCAAGCCACAATACATTATAATCAAAAATACAAAATGCGACTAAAGCCTTGTTTTACAAAACTAGCTTAAAATACAAAAACAATGCAAAAGTGGAGTGATGCCTCGACTCTTGGTTACTCGATCTCATGCTCTTCAGCTGAAGATGGGATGAAAATGGAGGTGTCAGCTTAAAGCTCGTGGATAACAATTTTATAACCGGTAATAAGAAAAACCATTGAAATATTCATTTTCATTGTAAAAATTCACATTGAATCATAAAGCACATAAGCACATCAAAATGGTTTGGGTGGATCCAAAAACATAATGTACTGCACAATCCCACATAATGGTCCTGTATAGCCATAAACAGAACGTACTATTGCAATCCCACTTAATGGTCTTGCATAGCCGTGAACTTAGGGGAATCCATAAAGGAGCTCCAAGCCACTAGCGGGCAGGCGGGAGAAGCCTTTTGTCAAAGTGCATTTGATTTAACTTAGGGGACCACCACAAACTCACATAATCATGCATTTCACATCTTGTAAACATATTGCCCAAAATGGCACGTTTCCGAAACTTGATTTCATTACCATAATATCATTTCAAAAACCAATATTCTTTCAAAATCATTTCCATCATTCATTTCATAAACCAATAATACAATTCATATACAAACATGTAGCACGTTCTTAAAGCATTTAAAAAGCAATAAATGCACATGAATAAAGTAGTTGAAAATCAATTATTTCAATTTATGGAAGGAAACATTAATGGCTTATTACTTAATTATAAAAGTGTAACCCACCTTAATTTCCTTTCTTGGAAACTTACTCAAGGATGCCTCTCCTCTTGCTCCTCTTGCTTCTCTTGCCTCCCTTCAACATTTGCCAAAAATCCCTTTTCAATAGGAATTCAAATTGGAAAACCCAAAGAACCATATGCATAAAATTGATCCTAGAATACTTAAACCCATGTATTTCCTAATCTCTTTGAACCAAAACCCTTCCAAAAATCCAAAAGATTAAACATAAACTTACCTTGAATCTTCACTAAACAATGAGTTTCTTGGCTCTAATGGAAGCTCTTATCTTCCTCTCTATTTTTCCCTTCTTGAACAACTCCAAAATCCCTCTAGAAAGTTAAGAAAAATGAAACCCTAGTCCAAAACTCCATTCTTTTCTCTACTTCACTGAAACCTCTCTTCCTTTCTTCTTCTCTTCTTATTGTTTTCTTTCTTCTTCTCCTTCACTCACGATTTTGCTCTTCTTTAGGAAGACAACATTTTCCTCCTCCCATTCTACCCTTAATGCACGAGAAAAGTCCACCTTGCCCTTCCTTTAATGCCTTATGGTTTTTAAACTTAAGTGAACTACCAAAAATACCCTTTATTCATTCTTACCACTTTAACACTTTAATTCAATTAACCTATGTCATAAAATCTTACTAACATTAACATAATAATTAACTCCCAAAATTCACTTATCAAAACCTTATAATTATTTAAATCATGCTTGGCTAAAGAAATTTTTTTTTGGGGGCTAACGAGAAATGTGTCAGAGATTCAGAGTTTTCTTAGGCTAGCAGGTTATTACAGGAGGATTGTTGAGGGGTTCTCATTAATCTCCCCTTTGACAAAGGTTCTGAGGAATAATGTCCCTTTTCAATAGACTGATGAATGTCAAAGGAGCTTTGATGAGTTAAAACATCGATTAACTATGACACCGGTGTTGGCTATTCCATTTGGATCTAGAGGATATGTTATATATAGTGATGCTTCACACCAGGGGTTAGGGTGTGTTTTAATGCATTATGGTAGAGTGATTGCTTATGCTTCGAGATAGTTAAGGTCTCATGAGTTCAATTATCCAGTTCATGAATTAGAGCTTACTGTAGTAGTGTTTACTTTGAAAATTTAGAGACATTATTTATATGACAAAACATTTCAAATTTTTATGGATCATCGAAGTTTGAGATATCTGTTGAGTCAAAAGGAACTTAATATGAGACAAAGAAGGTGGATTGAGTTGCTTAAGGATTATGATTGCACAATAAAGTATCATCTAGGTAGGCTAATGTTGTAGCTAATGCATTAAGCATGAAATCTAATAGCAGTGTAGCATAAATTCAAGCATCGAGGTTACCAAATCTAGTTCAACTGAGAGCACTAAATGTTGAGCTAAGTTTGGGATAGAAAGAAGCATTATTAGCTACATTAAAGATTAGATCGGTATTACATGAAAGGATTAGAATAGCTCAAAGCAAACACCCAGAAGTAGAGAAGATTGTAGAGAAGTGAAATCAGAATCCAAATTATGAGTTTAAGTTGAGAAATAATACAAAGTGGTTGAGTAAGAGATTATGTGTACCAGATGGTGATGGTTTGAGAAAGGAAATTTTGAAGGAAGCACACATAGTAGCCTATGCTATGCATCCTAGTACTACCAAGATGTACAATACTCTAAAACAACATTTTTGGTGGCTAGGGATGAATAAGAAAGTGGCTGAGTATATTGCCAGGTGTTTGACATGTCAAAAAGTTAAGGAAGAGCATCAGGCACTAGTTGGGAAATTGCAGTCATTACCTATTCCAGAGTGAAAATGTGAGAGGATTATAATGGATTTTATTATGGGTTTATCGAGAACTCCAAGGCAGCAAGATGTCATATGGGTCATTGTTGACAAATTAACAAATTCAGCTCATTTCTTACCTAATAGAGTACTAGAGCAGTTAACTCGAAGATATGTAAATGAGAAAGTGAGTTTACATAAGGTCTCAATGTTTATTGTATCAGATCGAGGTCCCATATTTACTTATAGATTTTGTGTTGGGACCCGTTTCCGGAACCCAACTCATAACAAACGAATCATAGCTTAAATAATGTCGCGTCATTTTTTTTTCATTTACACAACATTCAAAGCAACTTCAATTTCCAATTTGAAATTCGTCAATTTCTCAATCCATTTAGTTCTTCACATTCGATCATATCGCATTCGTATTCGAAAACATTTTATCATTCACTATAATCATATCTCTTTTATCCAAAATTCGCTTATTA
>JAOSBP010000009.1:1944459-1955901 GCA_027563825.1 Erythroxylum mucronatum
CTCAACCCACACCACAAATTTCTTACCTTCAACACCTACCGCAACCGCAACCTCATTCACTACCTGATATGGCGTTCAGAGGAGTTGGAAATGTCATCGTCGAGGCCCCCCCACTATCGGTTCTTACGCCGGCGATTTACAAGGGGAAGGAGGGGCTATTTTCGTCCGACGCCTTTCCTGCCTTGCCGTCGTCCCTTGTGCCGCCACCGGTAGCTGCGCCATCGCCTGATCCACTGGCGTTTCCTGCTTTGGCCGTTGCTGGTCTGGCCGGCGTGGAGCTGCTCCAAAGAATTTTTTAGGGTTAAATTTTGAATTTTTGCAAAATGGTCCCTCGTTTTTTTATTTTTTTACGGAATGGTCCCAGAAATTCTGGAATTGGTGGTACCGGCCGGTACCGACCAAAATTTATGGCCGGTACCCTTATGGCCATTTCGATACCAGTTTTCGACCGAAACGGTACCTTCCGGCCAGTACTAGCCGGAACGGTACGAAATCCATATCATTGATGTTTACCATAATACCCTCCTCCACGGTTAAATCTAACAATCTTGATGGATTTTTCCAATTGGTTCTCGACCTTAGTCTTAAAGATCTTGAATTTATCAAGAGCTTCAGACTTTTCCTTAAGCAAGAACACATAACTGTAACTAGAATAATCATCAATAAATGTTAGAAAATATTTAGAATTGCATAATATAGCTATAAAAGATCCACCAATATCTGTATGTATGAGGTCCAATAAGCCATATGCTCAAGTTAACCCCTTTTTCTTTATTTTGATACACTTACCTCTGCAACAGTCAACACATATTTCTAGATCATCAAAATTTAGTGTTGCAAGAACGTTTTCCTTTATCAATATCTCAATTCTATCTCTGGAAATGTGACTTAAGCGTTTATGACACAATATGTATGACATTTCCTTTGTTAGAGGTCTCTTTCGAGTGATAGGTTTAGCAATATATAAAGAAGCATACATTTTATGAGGGGTAAGACATATTCGATATAATCCATATGACAAGAAGGTAGTTCCAATATGTTTTGCATTGACAGATAAATGTACAACTGACTTATCAAGGACAAAATGAACCCTTTTTGTCTAACACTGATACAAAGATCAGATTTTGTCTAAAAGACAATATATAAAATGTGTCAAGTAATACAAGTACAAACCCCATGTCGAGGCTTAAACTTACATCCCCTATATACAAAACACTAATTTCTTCATTATTGCCAAACTTCAATTTCTTGTCCCCTTTAGTTGGCTTTCCTTTGGATATGACACCCTGCTTTCTTTTGGATCTGAAACCCTGCATTGTGTAAGCAACATGCTTAGATGCTCTACTATCTAGCCACCAAAAACTGGATGTGGCTATAGCAGTATTGGATTTATGAATGATATAAGTTAAGGAATTACCTGATAGTTCCTGTTCGAATTTCCAGACTTTATATTTCTAGTAGTCGAATTTTATAAGCCCCTTCTTCTTATAGAAGAAGCACCTCATATTCTTAAAATCTTGCGGCCTTTGTAATAATAGACTAACTAGTCTGTAAATGCAGAGAGGGTTTAGGATTTCTTACCTTTGAACTTTTCGGGCTTGGCTTTTTCCTTTCCTTTAGTTGCAAACAAAGTTATGTGAGGAGTGTTCTTCAGTTTCTCCTCCTCTGCAACACATCAAGAAATCAAAGCATTGATATCCCAAGCCTCATTCTATGAAATATAATAAGTGGCCAGCGTATCAAACTCTAACGGGAGCGTGTTTAGAGCTTGGTGCACTATTACTGCATCATGAATTCTAATCTCCAGTGCCTTCATCTTGCTCTAGAGGTGGACCATACTGATGATATAGTCCCACACTCCCCCTTCTCTAGTATACCTTATGAAGAATAATTCTTTTGCAAGGTACTTATCTCGGCATTGGATGAGACCTGTCCCTTTGGGAAACATTATCCAAAAACTCCTTCACTATGTTAGTGTCTGGAAGTCCACTCAGTACATATCCAATACAATCACGCATACCTATTACCTTACGAACCACAGAAGTGTTGTCTTATCGCTCGGTCCCTCTACTGTAGAATCCTCTTCGAGCACTGTTGATCACTGGCACTAGTTCCTCCTCGGTGGCACCGATAATGCTCTTAAATCCTCCACTAATTCCTATGCTACCATCTAACGCTGAAGATATTAAACATTTATTATCTCATATTATTGACAAATCCTCCGTTGATGCTTCTTCCTCTAATTTTGAGGATTCTATAGCTATGCCTAACAAGCCACCGCCACCACCAGTTGTTTCTGATCAGAATGTTGTTGCTATACCTAATGAGCCACCGCCACCACCAGTTGTTTCTGATCAGAATGTTGTTCCTTCTTCATCTAAAGGCTGAGTGAGATAATTAGCTTCGAAGTCAGCTTAGATGACTCACTATTCACTATGTTTCAGTTCTAGAGACACTTCAGATTCAAATTCTAGCTAGAAATCAACATCCTAATTTCCATCCTGCTTAGCCCTTACTGATTCTAATTAGCATTGTACTCGCTTCCCAGTGGAGCAAGCTTTGTCCCCTAAATTTTACTCCTCGATACCCTAATAGTGATGGGATACTCTTGCTTCAACTGGTTTTGTTCTCGATCATCCCATTAATTTAGTTTAGTATAAACAATTTCATTTAGATGCCTTATTGAGTGAGAGGAATTTTTTATATGCTACTTTATTGCCATATCACTTTGATGCTAAGATGGTGTGAGATTTTTATTAAAAATTGGATAAACGAGTGTTGAATGATAATGCTTTATGCTTTCATATGATTTATGGGAGGAGGAGATTGATTCAATCTGATCCTAATTTGTTGAATGCCTTTTTGGAGTTTGTGAATTTAATTGAGGATTGTTCTTATGAGGATGGATTTAAAGTGAATAATGATATGCTAGAAGCCGTATTGACTGATGGTAAATTGTCATCTTAGCCTTCAGCTGCTGCACTACGTGCTACTAATCTTACACATAAATATTTTGTTCTTCATGGGCTTTTGCTAGCTAATTGAAAGCCCAGCACACATACTGTGACAATTTATCCTACTTAAGCTAAGATTGTGTATGTGATAGGCACGGGGTTAAAACAAAATCTAGGGCGATTGATTATTAAGGCTATGATTGTGGTTGTTGGTAAAGAGAAAATTTATTGGGTTTTCCATGTTTAATTACTCAATTTTCATATGCTCAAGGTGTATCTTATGTTGATTTTGAGGTCCTTGAGCATGTGTCTATCCTGCATATATATCCTTAGATTGTTAATGTTAATAACCAAACTCGGGTAGTGATTTGTTGTACTCCTCATCTGATTCCTCTGCATAGCTTATTGCACCTAATGGTAATACCTATGCCTCCTTATTTACTGAGATTAATCGCATTGAAGGCATTTCTCATACGGGTATGATTGCTCTTCAATAGCTCAAACAACAAGTTCTTTGTTTCACTTCATCCTGTGATTCTTATCTTCTTTTGACATTAATTTGTCATAAAGGGTAGATTAAGTTGCATGTAAACCAAGAGATAGGTTAACATAAATCTTCTATATTAGGGTCAAACCTAATAGTAAAATTTATAAATTGATTAATACAATTCTAGGGGTTTTAACTAGAAAATGAATTCAATTAATCAACCTAGAATTAGATTGAGAAATTTTCACAATCCAATGAACTTTAATTTAAATTGATTAGTAAAATCATGATTGCATGAGAAGTCTTAGGGGATTCTAATTCTAGGTACCATTTTTTTCTTAATTGATTTGTTATTCTTTTACTATTATAGTTTATTTAATTGTGTTGACTTGCCCTTAATTTAATTTCTTTTATTGTAGATATAATTTATCAATATCTCCTCGATTGTTGGTTAGATAATAGGAAAAGAGTTATCACTAGTACTCATAGTCCTGGTAGGATTGACCTGTATATGCTAGTGTTAACTACAACTATACCGTGTCGGTGTTTTTTTAGATTATATACTTTAACATTTTAATATCAATTTAGTAGACTTTTGGATGATTGAATATTTTAGAAGTTTCTAAAAAGAGGGAAAGAAAGTACTGTTAGATTTAGGGGGAATCATTAATTACAATGCTATATTATTAATCTTTGTACAAAAGTTGATTTATGTTTAAAATATATTAATTTATAAATTTTTTATTATTACATGAATTTAGGGGGAGCTAACTATTTATAGTTCCTTGGAATAACAAACCGTTTGCATTTGATTTGACCATTATTTATCTAATATCAAAAAATATTTTGTCATCATCAAAAAGGATGAAATTGTTGAACCAAGGGACGTTAAAATCTATATTTTGATGATAAAAATATAATTATTACTAATGAGCTTGTTTCTGATGAAAGCAATATTAAAGCAATAACAATCATGCATAATATATCTTATGAAGACATTAGAGAAAAGTTGGAGCTTACTCATTTAAGTGAAGAATAAAATCAAGGATAAGGAATAATAAGGCATAAAAAGTTCTAAATGAATATGTAGTATTTATTGTACTTCCTACTAGATATTTTAGAGGCTCATCTTACATAAACATATTATCATTTTAACTCATTACATGAGTTTTTTCAATCATCAAGAGGAACTAAAGTTTAGATTTCAAAGAAAATCCTCTTGATTCTTAAAACATACTTTATAGAATATTTAGAGAAGTGTTTAAATTACTTTTGCATTAAGAAAATTAATTTTGAGCATTTGAAGATGTTAGAATCATGATATAATTAGGTGTATTGATTGATCTATATAGGTTGCTAGTCAACTAATGTTGGTTAAAATTGTTAAAGCTTGTATATCAAGAGTTTATTGCAATATTGGTTGATACATTGGTAACCAATATGATACATTGGTCATCTAATGTGTAACAATGGTCTATCTATATTCCAATAGCTAGTACATTGGGCCACCAATATGTAATAATGGTCAATCAATGCATAAAAATTAGCAGTTAACAATGGTTAGTTCATGTTTCTAATACCTAGTTTAACCACTAAACCATATAAATACATGGATTTTCATTAGTTTAGACGTAAAAAAAATTTGGGTGTTGGATATATAAATTCCTAAGAGTTTCTCAAAGAAATTTGAGTATTCATTGATACATTTTAAAAAAAGTGACTCTTTAAAATTATCAAAGTGATCAAACAAGGTCTTTTAAGATGTGAATTCCTTTGTGAGTGAGGTTAACTTTAACATTGGAGAAAGATTATAAGAAGAGTCACTCTTTAATCATAAAAATAAGATTATTGTAATAATTCTTCTACTTTTATTGAATGAAGAGAATTAGTGAAAATTCCAAGAAGTGTCTCAGAGAGTAGATATAGACTAGAGTTGTTTGTCGAACTACTATAGTTTGGTTTGTCTTTCTTCTTCCTTATACTCCTTAAATTATTGTTTTATTGAGTTGTTGATTTATATTTATATATTTTTCATTATATAATGATTCTTATTCAATTGCATTCATTAGATAAGAACTAGTTATTTTAATTTATCGATACCTAATTCACTTCCCTCTTCGTTCGATTAGGGATTAACAACATCATAATAACTTATCATTTTAAGCCAAAAAAATATGTCACTTCATACCGAGCCGAGTTCAACCTAATTTTTTAAAGTTTCGACATGTTCTTGACTTAAAATCCAATTAATTTGATCTTTAGGTGAAATGTTCATTCTTGCTTTTAAGGGATGCAACTATTTTAGAAGAGCAATCAACTACTATAAAATCATGATGCAATTGATTTGAAACAATGATGTAACCAACTCTTTTAAAAGATGCAACCGGCCTAGAAGAGCAATGCATAAAAATGATATAACAATGTTATAGTGATGCAATTAATTCTTCTAATTGATGTAATTACATTAGAATAGTGATTCAATTATTCCAACACGATACAACTGATTTGGAATAGTGATGGATTTGCTGGTAAGTGATACATGAAAAAGAGAGGGAGCGATGGTGAAAAATAGATAAAGAAAAAAATTTAGAGCACAAAAGAAAGATATACATAAATAAAGGGAAAAATAGAAAAATAGAAAAAGAGGGAGAAAGAAAGAAAGAAATAGAGAGAGGAAAAGATAGGTATAAAAAGAAAGTAAAAAAAGAGAATTCAACTGTATTAATAGAACTAGGCACACAGCCGTATTAATAGAACTAGGAACCAAGTAAATTTCATATTTGTATTAATTATTTAGAAATAAGATAAAGATTGATGAGCAAACTGACAAAAAAACATAAAAGAAAAAAGCAATCACACACAATGTTAGATCCTTAAATTTCGGAGCACTTTTCAGCGACCTTCACGATGTGCTTTAGGAGCAAGGTTAGCTAGACTACACACATGAGGGAGGCATGCGAAAGCACTAAGGCAACATGGGTGAGTGTGATCAAACTTGGTGCAAATTTTGGTAGAGTCTCGGACCTTATGAAGATTGACTCGACCCAGGCTAAGGACTTGATGGACTAAGGACTTGGCTCATGCTCGGATGAATGGACCACAACTAGCGGACTTATTGTGGGAAGCATTGGATCAGGCTAGTGTGCTATGTGAGCTTCGGCAAAATCACACTACTTCATCAGCGGACAGAGATCATGGGGAGATCTTGAATGATGTAGTGACAACTAAGAGTTAGAGTTACAATGGGACTCAACATCTGAAGATAGTAGAGATCTTGGAGGATAAGGATGCTAGTTTCCTATTTAAGTGTAAACTCTATCTCTCTGTTATCTTGTAGATTCTATCTTATCAGTTAGAGTCCTATTTAGATGGGGGTATCATCCAATTGGTCAACGTGATGTAATCTGATAGAGATAAATGTGATCTTAGCACGATCTTAGGCAGTTTAGTCTAACGGGATTCTGAATGTAACTTGGCTTCCAAGCTAGAGTGCATATATATAGCTCATTCGAGTTTTGCTCCCCTCATTCAGTCAAAGAGAGTATTCCTTGTATTCTTTTAAGGGAAAATAATATAAAGGCTGGTTTTACCATATCTCTCTTATTTTCTTATTGCCTTTACTTTTTTATTGCTTCTGTAGCATTATTTCTTCAAGTGTGTGAGGTAAACACTTCGAGGGTCGTTAAAGGTTGAAGTCTTGCTTAAGGGGACCTAAGTGAGACTACCGTGTAAAGGATGTTTACGATCAACTTCGGTGAAATTTCGAGTCCCAAGGTGACCTCTGTATCAACTGGTAATAAAGCCTAATTTCAGTATGACAGTAGGTAACTTGACAAAACGAGTGACTAGGATGGAGACACTCATTGGACCGATTCTTACGGGAGAGGAGGAGGCCTCATCTTATCAATCGCGATTCGAGGTGATGGAGGATCAGATTCGGCAGTTGTAACAACAGATGACGAATTTGTTGAAGGTACACGAGGAGGCCTAATTCGAGATCACAGTGTTGAGGCGTGCCATTGTAACAGATATTAGTCGTGCGGAAAGCTCATCACCAAAACCTTCAGCAGTGAAGGTATGTGTAAGGTGTTCGAAGGTGTGTAAGACACTAACGTGCTTGAGAATTTCTTGTAGGATAGGGAGTAGTACTTTGTGGCTGCTAGGGTGCCCGATACTGAGAAGGTCAATGTGATGGCCATTTATTTGGATAGGGATGCCAAGCTCTGGTAGAGGACGAGAACCTCTGCAGAGATCAGTGCAGGTAGAACTCCCGTGGATACGTGGGAGCTCACGAAGAAGGAGTTGAAGGATCAATTTCTTCCATTCAATACTTCATGGCATGCGAGGGATGCCTTAAAGAAACTGAAACGAGAAGGTTTAGTAAGAGACTATGTTAAGTCTTTTAGTTATCTATTACTTGATATTAAAAGCATGTCAAATGAGGACAAGCTCTTTAACTTTTTGCCCGGGTTACAATCGTGGGCGCAAATGGAGTTGTGGAGGCAAAATTTGAAGGACGTGGTTGGTGCAATCGTTGCCGCTGATGCCTTGGTGGACTTTCGAGCGATGAAGGAAACTAAGGCAAGCTCCTATAATTCTGCGAAAGGAAAAGACCATACTTAACAGGAGAATGCCGAGGGGAAGAAGAAGAAGGATTCTAAGAAAGGAGACTTCAAGGGGAAAATAAAGCAAAATGGTGGCTTTGAGAGTGGGGAGACGTCCTTTAAAAAGGGCAAGATTGCTTGTTATCTGTACAGTGGATTACATTATGAAAGAGAATGTCCAAGAAAAGAGAAGCTAAATGCCTTGATAGTCGAAAAAGAGGGAGAATCTTGGGATGATGCAGCGTTAAATCTGATTGTGTTGTTAAATGTGATATGGGTATGTCACATTCCTTCATGGTGGAATGGATGGTGCGTAAGTTGGGGCTTAGAGTGTCTAAGACCCCGACAAAGTTAAAAATCTCTATGGGTAAGGCGCTGTTTACAACGTCCCAGTAAGCATAGGAAGTTGGCGTGCCAAGATGATTGCATGGTCGTACCACTTGAGGGTTTCGAAATGATATTAGGGATCAACTTTCTTAAGGCAGCAAAGACGGTGTTATACCTAAGTTTGGGAGGTATGATCATTATGTATGATGAAAAATACTTCTTTGTTAATTGTTGTAGATTCGTTGGTAGGACAAAGGAGACTACTCTACAACATTGGTAGCACAAGTGTCGGCTATGATCATTGAAAAGGAGCCAAACTATACTCGAGAAAGCCCGAAACAGAAGGCGGATAAGGAGCATATCATTACTAAGATCGCGGAGGATCAAGGCGACAGGGAAAGCTCAATGGATGAAGCTCTTATCAATATGTCTTTGGTGGGCGTGGTGAGCCTTGAGAAGATGAGTCCAAGTGGAAGCAAAGACAACCTCGATGGATTAGGACAATGGTACGTGAGTGAAGTGCCAATCGATATGAAGACTTGCTACCATCTTCAAGAGCTGATTAAGGAGTCTTCGAAGGAACAACTTGTGAAGGAGTGCCAATAGACTAATTCGACGAGGGCGTCAAATTCATCTGGTGGGGATGATTTGTTAGACTCTTAAACTTCGGAGGACTTCTCAACGACCTTCACGATGCTCCTTAGAAGGAATGTTAGTTGGATTACATACATGAGGGAGGCATGCGAAAACACTAAAGCAAACATGGAAGAGTGAGATCAAACTTGGTGCAAATTTTGGTAGAGTCTCAGATCTTGTGGAGATTGACTCGACCCAGGCTAAGGACTTGATGAATGGACCACGACTAGCGGACTTGCTTAGATGAATAGACCACGACTAACGTACTTGTTGTGAGAAGCATTGGATTAGGCTAGTGTGCTATATGGGCTTCGGCAAGATCACACTGCGTTATCAGCGGATAGAGATCGTGGGGAGATCTTGGATGATATGGCGACAACTAGGAGTTTAAATTGTAGTGAGACTCAACATCTGAAGATAGAGGAGATCTTCGAAGATAAAGATGCTAGTTTCCTATTTGAATGTAAGCTCTATCTTTCTGTTATCTTGTAAAATCTTTCTTATTAGTTAAAGTCTTATTTGGATGAGGGTGTCATCCAATTGGTATACGTGATGTAATCTGATAGAGACAGACGTGATCTTAACACAATCTTAGTTTAGTTCAAGTTAGAGTGCCTATATATAGCTCATTCGAGTTTTACTCTCCTCATTTAGTCAGAGAGAGTATTCCTTGTATTCTTTTAAGGAAAAGTAATATAAAGGTTGGTTTTACCGTATCTCTCTTGCTTCCTTGTTGTGTTTATTTTCTTATTGCTTCTGTAGCATTGTTTCTTCGAATGTGCGAGGTAAATACTTCGATGGTTATTGAAAGCTGAAGTCTTGGTTAAGCTGACCTAAGTGAGATTGTCGTGCAAAAGATGTTGACAATCAACTTCAATGAAAGTTGGAGTCCTAAGGTGACCTCTATATCACACAGGATTAGGGATGGTAATGGGTAGGGTTCGGTTAGGGTATTACTTTACCCATATCTATATCCATTTTTTATGACTCAATCCATTATCCATTTAAAATCTATCGGTTTTTACGATTTACTACTTATATTCAAATCTATTGGATTGTTCGGGTTTTTGGATATCCATCGGGATGTATAACACATAAAAATATAACTTCTAAATAGAAAATATAAATAGCAGATTTTTGTGAACGCTCCAAATCAAAATTACTTTAATAATAATAACTCAATAATTTGATTTATATGTCTTTAAAAAACCATAAAATTGGAATACTAAAAATCATAATGTCTAGTGATAAAATATATTTTTCACAATCAATAACTGGAACAAAGGCATAAATATTCAAAGCTTCAAATTATCTTTGCGTGAATTCTGCAACATTCAAAACTCCATTTCTATATCATTTGCATTATTATTATCCTATAAGAAAAATAAAATATGATGAAAAAGTTGAGGGCTGAGGAGTAAAGTGGAGGTTTTAAAGCTATTTCTTCTAAGAAAATATTAATATTTTATTATATTAAACCATAAATATTTAAGAAAAATAGAAAAATAAAGTTAATAAAAAACGGGTAGAGTATGAGTATCTATCGGTTTGAGTTATCACTAGACCTATATCCAAATTTATATCCACATCCATGCTTCAGCATCCATTTAAAATATACTCCATCTGATTCATAATAAGTGTCGTTTTAGATACATTTTAATTATTTAAAATAAATATCATTCTTGACTTTGTATGCATGTTTATAATTTTACTTCCAAAATTAACCTTTAATTTCTCTCTCATCTTAATGATATAGATCACAATTTCAAGACAATTTAATATGCAATTTTTCTCACAATTTCTTATTAATATGTAATTTCTTTTTCATATTAATTACACAGATCACAATTTCAAAACAATTCATGGGGCATTAATAAGGGTATATCTATAATTTCATTAAATTTTTTAATAAGCGTGTATTTTTTTAAAACGACAATTATTATAAATCGGAAGGAGTGAGAACTTTACAAACCTTTCATAGCATAATTGGACCACGTAAGTAGTAATGAATTCAGTCAAAATTTAACGTGGAATGGTCTGCGTAGAAAAGGACATCTGCTCACCAAATCTGACCAAAGACTCACAAGTGGCGTTGGTCTAGGGATAAATGTCAAAGTATTTCACTGCAGACTGACAGTACGGGAGTGATTTTTTAAATGTTTATTTATTGACTGGCGCCCAGTGTCATCAAACTCACAACAGCAGTGAAACTCCTCTCTCGTTCTCTCCATCTCATGGATTGCTTTTCTACACCACAGATGTTACAAATTTTTGGAGCTCTGCTATTTGTTCTCTTCTGTAAGCTATGGTTGTCGAACAAGTACAATCATGGGAAGACAGAAACGCGCAAATTTGTACCAGAAGCACCAGGTGGCTTACCTATTATAGGTCATCTTCATCAATTTGCTGGAACCAAAAACCTAGCTAAAACCTT
>JAOSBP010000009.1:2029834-2040139 GCA_027563825.1 Erythroxylum mucronatum
ATGCTATGGCCATTAGATCAATCATGTATGTGATGTTATGTACTAGACCAGATGTCTCTTATGCTTTGAGCATAACGAGCGAGTTTTAAGTCAATCCAGGTGAGTTTCACTGGACTAATGAGAAAAACACCTTAAAGTACTTGAGAAGAACTAAAGATGTTTTCTTGATCTAAGGAGGAGGTAAACTGAGAGTTCAAGGATATTCAAATGCTAGTTTCTAGTTAGATCTCGATGATAGTATATCACAATCAGGATACATG
Organism: Erythroxylum mucronatum; assembly: GCA_027563825.1. Taxonomy (NCBI): domain Eukaryota; kingdom Viridiplantae; phylum Streptophyta; class Magnoliopsida; order Malpighiales; family Erythroxylaceae; genus Erythroxylum; species Erythroxylum mucronatum. Next base: position 2,030,095 of record JAOSBP010000009.1, read on the forward strand.
TTCACAATAAATGGTGGTACAATAAGATAGAAGTGTTCCAAACAACCAACCACTACAGATTCAACGATCGAGGTAGAGTCAGTGTCAGAGGTGGCAAAGGAAGCGGTTTGGATTAACAAGTTCATTACTGACTTGAAGTGGGTCCTAGCATTGTTTAGCCTATAGTATTGTATTGTGAAAAAAACGGTGCTATTGCATAGGTAAAGGAACCAAGGTCTCATAAACGGTCCAAACATATACTTAGAAAGTTTCACTTAATTACGAAGATAGTGGAGCGGAAAGTTATAGCATTAAAGTGAGTTCTCGCCGAAGAGAATCTTGCAGATCCTCTCACAAAGTCATTGTCTCAGAAGAGACAAGATCGACATATAGACGGATATGATATTAGATGCATAAGCAATTGACTTTAGTGCAAGTGGGAGATTGTTAGTTTATACCCTTACAGCCAATTGGTTGGTTCCAATTTGATGCATGAAATTATTATTTAATTAATAAAAAGGCATTCTTTATCTTTATGTATTAAGTTAATTATATTTGATGTTTTAATACTAAAGGTAAAACTCCTAGAATAATTACCGTGTAACTAAAATTATGATGAGATCATAATTATGAGTTTCAATTTACATTATGTATTGTTCCTAAATGTTCCTAGTTATAGTTTCATCAAGACAACATATTGTTGAAACAGTAAAACTAACACACATTATGTTTCTTTTTTATGAAGAAAGTAATTGATCTCATAAATTAAAATATGGAGATACTTAAACTAATGTGGGAGTGCTTATTATAGAATATGTCACTGAATTGACTCAACTATGAGAATCCCAAGGTATCTCGCACATAAATTTTGTGTTTTGATGCTATTTATGAACAATCTAAGTATAATTCAATCGATAGTATTCGGATGCAGTATGAATCATATAGATTCACTCTAAAGTAATTAGAGATAATGTTCTACTGTTTTTAGTTAGTAGTGATTTATAAAATTCTCTGGTCAAACTGAATTGACATTTAAAAAGACATTTTCAAATATCAATTACTAATCAATTACTAATTTGCAAGAATGAATATGATTGGATATAAAAGAGTAAACACTATTACTAATCAATTGGAACATTGGACGATAAAAAGATTAAATTATACATTATAACTATGCATAGATAGGCTAAGTCAAAGCACTTTAACATTCCTAATATTTGAGTGGTCATGACATATTGCTAGACGTCAATCTTGATTTATGATTATAAATTGTTTAATTAGATAATTAAAGATAAATTAAAAGGAATTAATTAGAATTATAATTTATAATCATTGCCAATATATTATAAACCCAATAAGTCATACATTAAAAAGTAGTTTATCAAAGAAAAATCAAATTTAATTAAGTTGAACTTAATTATAAAGTTTGAAAAACTTTAGAGATCAAATATGAGATATTTGATTTTATAAAAATTAAATTAATTATAATTAAAGTTTGACTTTGATTATAACTAAGGTATTTAATTTTAGTAGAAGTTTAAAAAACGCTAACACTTTTTCTATAAAAAATAATAAGCATAAGAGAGTTAGTACTTCTAGTTAATTCCTTTCAAAAGTTAAGAAGCTGATCTATGGATACCATTAAAAATTAGATAAGTAAATAGTTTGTAATTGACACATCAAAAAGATTTCAAAGGATTTTAATAGGAAAAACGAATCAGATACGATTTTTTATTTTGTAATTCATGTTCTATCATTCATGTTAATCAATTATTGAATTCAATCGGAAGCCGTAAATTTTTATTTTTTCGTTGCATCAATAATTTGATCGCGGTTGATTTTCAACAAGTCTGACCAATTTTATCAAATATTTCCCAGAATACTTTGATGCGTGGAAGAAGACAGGCATTAAGTTTGAAATTTGAAATAAAAGGGACGTGATCAACTCGACACAATAAACCCATTTCGTTGTCACAACTTCTTTTGCAGTCCTTCTCTAACTAAATAATTAACCTTTGTTTTCAATTTTCTTTCTTTCGCGAAAGGGCACATCATACATGATTTTTTGTTTTTTTTAATGCAATCGTATCTTCATGTGGGTGGAGAGGCTAACTTTAGGTTGTAGGAAAAAAAATTAATATCTGCCAAAAAGAAAATGACAAAACAGTGGAATTGATCCCACCAGACAATTATAAGAAAAATGAAATAAACGTCGAGATTGAAACGACGTTGTCGTGGGATGAACGCCGTTTGATTGGTTAATGATTTCCTTTAAAGGGATCAGCCTTCTGACACATCACGATCTTAGAAAGATCAATCAAGTAGGTTTAAGCTAAAATTAAACGCCCTTCATATCTCCATAAAATACCAGAAATACCATCGACTCCTAAGGGTTGACCGCAGAACTACCCGAAATACCCTTGATGGAATCTTCAGTCAAGGGCAAATGTCATTTGATGTGTGTTATCCCGTGCCCTCCAGTACTTATCTTCTATTTAATTGAGCTTGTACTAGTAGAATTTATGTTAGTAAAAAAAAATTTTGTGAAGCTTTTCTAAAAAGAATTTTTTTAAAAAATTAGTTGACTGTTTAACTGTTATTTAAAATAAAAATTTTGAAAAAATCTTCATATAATAAATTGTTTGGTAATATAACAATTAAAAAAAATTAACTATATTTTATTTTATAATAAAAATTATTTATGTATATAAATAATAGTTAAAGCATATTAAATAATATGTAAAGCACAATATATTAATTATTATATAATTTTAAACTATATAAAACGTAAATAAAAATATATTTAACCGAATCTTTTTTATAGATTATAACATAAGTAAATTAATATGGAAAATAAATATTAAAATATATAAAAAGTCAAATAATATTATATAAATTTCAAAATAAATATCCAAGTTAAGTAAATAGTTAAATACATAATAAACGGAAAGATGAGCTTGTGAATATTGTGAAAATTATATGTAAAATATAAGGAGAAAAAAGACTAAAAATAGGCTTATTATTTTATCTGAAAAATATACCTAAAAAATGCATTTTTTAGAAGCTTCAAATTTGGGCTTTTTAAAAAGATGCATTTTAGCTGTTAAAAAAAGTCATATCTATTGAAAAAATATTTTTTATTTTACAATTAAACACTTATTTTTCTTAAAAAAGGCTTTTGTAATGGAGAAATGTACTTATTGATCTCCTAAAAGTCCATCCAAACACGTATTGCCAAAAAAATCATATCTATTGAAAAAATATTTTTTAATTTTACAGTTAAACAATCATTTGTCTTATGAAATATTTTTGTAGTGAAAAAATGTATTTATTAACTTCCTAAAAATCCGTCCAAACATGTACTTAATATGGTTTATTGTTAACCATTTTTATATTAGGTTCCGTTTTATCTCAAACATCAAATTGGATGCTAATTTATGAGGGTTAACGACGGGCAAATTCTAGTCTTATTTTTTTTTAACCTTAGATTAGGGTATTTATTGGTAAATTTAATGACTAATCTCTTTGTTGGTTTGTTTAAAACAATCATTCTAATAATTTAAGATTGTTCCATACTCAAAGCCAACGATCGAATCCTTAACTTTTGAGTACGGATGGATGAGTCCCCTAATCTTATTAACCAATGGTGTGATGTGATCAAGTTCAACGAATAGAAGGTAGGAAGACCAATGTACGGTCCGCCAAGATGGTCCATTTCCCTAGTGGAAAGAACCGGATTGCTTTTTGTTAGTAGGTCCCATTTGGAGGGACCAATGTTGAAGAGTGGGCCCCATCTCCATCCATTTTTGCGTGCTGCATCAAGATAGACCACGAATCAAATAAGGATCCTAAGAAATGGGAAGAATCTAAATAAGGATCCTAAGAAATGGGAAGAATAGTACAAGTATAAGCCATTGCACAAGCTTCAGTTTTGAAGATTAGGGTCCTGCGAAGTCACCATTTTCACGGATACGATAACCTCTTCTTCTTCTTTAGTGACTATGATTATTATAATGGTTTGGTTGGCTTGTTTGAAACAATTGAGAGGTGGTTTACTAAAGGGCTTTTTTTTTTTTTGGGGTTAGTGGGAAAATATTGTTTTACAGGAATGTCAGATGGAGGCTACTGGTTGTGGTCACACTCTCACACATAATCTACTGTTTTTCTTCTCTCTCTTCTCTTTATAGTTTGACATACTGTTTCTGTCTCTGAGAAAAGCTCTCTTTCTCTGGGTCCTTCCACTATATAATTTTCTCATCTGTCTTTAAGCACCTGATCTGGTTGCTCCTTGCACTATTTTTGGCTTATGTATATTCATCGTAGTTGAGAACCGCAGTGCGTGTTTAGCGTGTAAGTGACATTGCTTGCTCACAACTCACAACTCACACCCTTTCTGCAAAACCAAAGCAAGTCACCTGCTTCTTTTCTATTTGTCTTCTTTCACATCGCAGAATATGCCCTTGTGTGGCTCTCTTTTGGATTCTTAAAGTTTTTCTTTTCTGAAACTATTTATATACCCCAGAAACAAACCTTTTTTTTTTCTGAAGTCAAAAGGAACTTGAAGGAAGACACTTCATTTGAGGTGGGTTTTAACGTCACTCATCTGGGTCATGGCAGTTAGCTGTGATCTTGAAGTGGATGTCAATGGCGGAGAGACTTTCATGGTGCACAAGGTAAACTCAACCCTTTTCCTTTCCAGACTTATGGGCACTGATGTTTTCATTTAAGTTTTCCCCTGCTAATTCGGTGAACTCTTACTATCTATCAGCCAGTATTGTACAATTTATTCACAATTAGCTCTTCTTTTTTTTCTTTGGGTACTCGATGATGCTAGTGTCCGAGTTATTAATGCAGTAGCAGAAGCGGATAGATTGTCCTTAAGCGTGTAAAATATGGAATTTGAGTAGTTCTGTGACCCCCACATTCCCTTTTACTTTTTCCTCATTACCTCCCATATCAATAACCTCATGATATCTACTTTCACTCTCCATTAAATTTGCACCTACATTACAGCTTTGTGGGAGCACTACCCATAGCGTCCTTTTCTTCTATTTTGGCTACTTGCGATTCCCATCTTCTGTCTCTTTTCTCTCATTTATTGCTGTTTTTATAAGGGACTTCATTGTTGAAACCTTTATTTGTCTGAGGACTAGTAGTTGCTTTCCCGGCATTTACTACTGTTTATGACCCTTCTTTGCTATGTTGGGTTGTTCAGTAGCAGATATCTCCTCTTCTGATTGTCCATGCACAATTTATTGCTCATAACGACCTGTCACCTTTCTTTTGCAGGTTTAGATCCCCTTTTTAATCTCACTTTTCTTTCCTTTTTGCTTATTTCAATGTGTTACATTCTTTTGGGCATTTTTACCCCAAAGATTCCATTATGAAAATGATTGAGCGTTAACTCTATTATGTTTTTGTTAGCTTGAACCCTAGCTACTTGGTTTGACAAGGTGTCGTTTCTCAGAAGGAAAATAGTATTTTGTTTCTCCTCTTTTTCTTTTCTTCATATTTTTCGAATACTGGTTTATAGTTGTTTCTTGAAGTAATTGGTTCTGTCCTGTGTCAGTAATAGTGGCATGAATTTGTACGTCCCTAATTTGACCAAATGGTGCTGATATCCTAATTTCAGTAATTTTTGCATCCTCAGATACTTTTTGGTTCCTAACTCTCTTTTGTGATGAGTTTTTGCAGAAGATTATAACTTCATATTCAGGCAGATTAAGCAAATTATTTAGTAAATTCACAGGAGATACAAGAAATTGCAAGGTGGTATTTAATGATTTTCCTGGAGGGCCACGAAATTTTGAGCTTGTGTCAAGGTTCTGTTACAACAATGGTGAAATTGACATAACTCCGTACAATATTTTTCTTCTACACTCTGCTGCACAGTTCATGGAAATGGACCATTCTGTCTCTGGAACTCCTAACTTACAGGAGAAGACTGAGAAAGCACTTCAAGAGATGAATTATTGGACATGGTCGGAATTGTTGGTTGCCACGAGACAGTGCCAGGATTTACTTCCTTTAGCCGTTTGTTCACCTGTTCTTGACAAATTTATGAATTCTCTTACCGAACGGATGGTTTTGCCCAGTGAATCTAGTCCTTGCCCATCAGCTTCATCCCCAGATAGTTCTGGATTCCGGTTCTCATCTGACACTAGAAGCACGGAGAGTCTGAAGAATGGCACGTCTAAGGCAAACTGGTGGTTTGATGATCTTCTAATCTTGAGTACTGAATTGGTCGAAATGGTTATAAAGGCAATGGTTTCACAAAAGGTTGATCATGCCATCATTAGCAGATTTCTTCTTTATTATCAAAAATCGAAGTTCTATACTGCCACATCTGATCAAAAGTGCAAAATTCTTGAAACTGTGATTGATTTGTTGTATACAATTGATTCAAATTGGGTTACATGCAAGAGTTTATTTGGAATTCTTCGAGTTGCTTTAAGTTTGGACATAAGTAAGAGCAGCAGGAAAAAATTGGAGAGTATGATAGGTTCTCAAATGGATCAAGCAACATTAGACAATCTTCTTATTCCATCTCCATATGGGACAGATTATTTATATGATGTGAAACTTGTTTTGAGGCTTTTGAAATCATTTCTTCGTAAAAGAACTCATCAAGTTTCTCCAATGCGACTACAGAAAGTTGCTAGCTTGGTTGACTTGTATATAGCAGAAGTGGCCCCTGATCCTTGTTTGAAACCTTCAAAGTTCATGTCCTTAGCTATGGCTCTGCCAGATTCTGCTAGAGATTGCCATGATGAAATCTACCGGGCTGTTGACATGTATCTACAGGTAATATTGTCTTGCCCCTATTCTCTGTGAGCTTAAACTTCTCCACCTCTTTACAACTTTTAGGAAATATCCCTTAAATGATTGTGTCATATGTGACTTCAAAATCAGGCAGTTGAAGTTCCCTACCTTATTTCATTTTATCATATAACCTTAGTGATGATCATTTGTGACCACAAAAACTTTCGTATTGAAATTTCGTTAGTCTAAAATACTCAAAAACATTTTCTATTCCCCGAATCAGATCATTTGAAGTGTCTAACTTTGTATGTTTGTTTATTCTCAAATAATTGTGCAGGTACATGCTGGATTGTCCAAAGAAGAAAAGATGAAGATTTGTTGTGCAATAAATTATGAGAAACTTTCAGCTGAAGTTTGTGTACATCTCTCCAAAAACAAAAGGTTCCCATCAAAGGGTTCTGTTCAAGCTCTCATATGTGAACAATTCAAGCTTAAAAGTTCTTTCCAGAGCAATGATGATAGAAAGATCTATGGTGATTCACCTAGTTATCTTTGTAAAATTGGACATAAGGGAAAGATAACTGAAGCTAGTGAGCAAATTGTACTCTATGCCGAGAATGTTGACCTTTCTACTGATAACGTGAACCTCAGGGAAGATTTGCAAGGTATGCAGTGGAGGGTGATGGAATTGGAGAAAGTTTGCAAGAAGATGCAAGCCCAGATGACTAAAGTTATGAAGTCAAGGGTATCAAGCCCCAGCAGTGCAAGATCTTTACCCAGGCTTTGCTCATGATAGGAAATTTACTTCATATTTATGTACCTAGTATGTGTTATATCTGTACAGGATAAGCATGGTAAACAGTTTTCTTTGATTTTATGCAATCTAATGTTGATCGAGGGTATTTTGTTCAGCAGGCATCAGTATAACAAGTAAGTTAACGGGAAAGGAAAGAAAAGGTTTGTCAGAGTCATTTGAGGTGTGTTATCAGTTTATGAGTATATGCGAGGTAAGAGTCCCTTTCCAAATCACTCTCACCTTGCCCGAAACTGTGGTGTAAATCATGAGCATAAAGTTCTTTGAACCGTTAAAAGAGCTTGTGATTGAGTAAACTGTAAAAAAGCTTATACCGAACGACGGTGAACAACTTCCTCAACTGACCTGGGAGAATCGGAGCTCTTTTGGATGACGAAAACTGCTTCGAAAGTCGGAATAGGCCTGAAAACAGGTATTTCGCAATTTCTTCGTTTTTACCCTTTTGTGTATGATCCTGGATATGTAATAGGGTCTGTCTGTGCTACGTGTTACTGTGAGAGCATGTTTTACAAGGAAAAAAAAAAAAAAAAAGCCCTATGGTTCACATGGGTAACATGTACGCCAGAATACTTAGCGTAACGGCAATGCAGTTGACTCTCTCTGTGCCCAATTTCGTCAGTATAATATGATGAATTAGCCAAGCTGTTCCGTCTGAGAATTGTTCTTAGAGTAGCGTTAACGTTGCCTGTATTCCTGGTTAACTTGAGAAACTTCCCATCACAAGATGATTTCTCCTCGTAGATCATATCCCCCCCTTTCTGATGACAGATCATTTTGCACCAACTAGAGGAATGTAGTAAGGGCAATTGGAATATGGGTCCAGGGGAAGGATTCTGCTAACGTCTGCAATTACTACGTAACGAATTCAGTTGATTGTAGCTTAAGCATACTGTCAAACATTATCGATTTGATGTCGGATAAGGTCAGCATGATCTGAAACTCTGGGAAGAGACAAGAACTCAGAATGAATGTGTCGTAACGAACAAGGAAGAGAGCGGGACGCACATCAAGTATTTAACCTTGGGGCAATTGCATCCGGTTCGCCTGTTTGGCATTAAGTTTGCACAAATTCAATATTTTTTTTTTTTGGTTTTTCACAAGGTGTTCTAGGCAGGTCCTAATTATGGAAAGACACTTTTAAGCTAGCCATATTTAGATTAATCCCCGCTCGAGCCGGGTAGGTCCCTTGCGGGAGGCGAAGCTCTGGTCCCAAGTTTTAAACGGCTGCATACATGAGGGGGTTCGAACCCACGACCTCATTTAAGTTAGGAGAGCCCCAACACCAACTCACCTGCGCCTTGGAGTTACCGAAACCTTGTTCATGGAATTTTTATTGAAGTTTAAACAAGTTGAAAGTTCGACGGCAATGTACTAAGCTAGGCTCGGGTGGCCCCGGCTTGTGGCCCGACTTAACTAAGGACTGATCGATCTATGGCTAGTATGATTTTTGTATAAATTGATTCACCCTAATTTAAAAAATGAGATATACTTATGTGAATCTTAATATTTGATTTAGTTATACTTAACAGCTAGTATGATCTGAATTTACTTGTTCGCACTTTGGGAGAGCCTGCACCATGATTTGTGTAAATATGGGCTCAACGAGATTCTGTCAAGTTTAGATAAGCAAAAATGCCAAGCCATGAAGCCCCCGTTGTGGAGCTCCCTCCGAAATTTGTGTCTCGTTCTCTCTCTTACATTGCTATTGAGAAAAAATCTAAAGCAAAATAAATTTCATAGGAGGAGAGTTAAGAGTTTGAACGAGGTTCAGGTTCAGACTGTATAATCAATATTGCGCTCCCTCCGACATTTGTTGGTGAAAAATGCATCATGACCTATGTAAATTTATGCATTGGATTATCTCTTGGAAGGTGTTTAGTTTTGAGTTATGTCCATGTTTGCTAGTTTTATGCTATATCGCAAGCATGCGAGTCGTATGTTGTAGTACAACTAATATCGATCTCACAAGTATTGAATATAGTCACATAATATGTAACACCCTACTTTCGCAGGACCTGAATCCGACATCGTGGGTGATATCCGAGTCCGTGCCCCACGAGGATGGTGTGCTAGAGCACTCAAACACAGTCAAAAACTTAGTATAACATTTTTTTTTGGGAATATACGATCGTATGCGCGAAAATCAGCAGACAAGTTGGGCCCGCTTTAATTTGTAAACATTTTCAGTCATAACAATACACTCAACAGTAGTCATTTAATGTACACAAACCATAACCAAATTGGGCCCAATTTTATTTACAAACATTTTCAGTGAACAAATTACAATCAGTAGAATTTCAATGGTCAGTTGATCCCACTGTAATGCAATGCACTAGTTTACAGGAATTGCGGAAATATAAATTATACAAGAATAGGATAACACTAACGCAGACGTGACCTGATCCTGACCTCCATCTCTGACTTGCATGCAGTAGGCATACTCCCGTTTGTCTAACGGGGTACTCTTCAAAGCCTGAAAAATAATTGCAA